>JAQPZY010001300.1:0-475000 GCA_029931535.1 Margaritifera margaritifera | reverse complement strand
ATTTCATTTTGGCGCATCAGCACAATAAAAACTACTGGCACGTCATGACATTAAAGATTATTGGCACATCAGCACATTAAAGGTTACCGAAATTCATTCGGAACATTCTATATTTAGGACTTATGATTAAGACACTTAGGATTATTGGATAATTTGGATTTTAATTCATGTTACTGTGTCTTTTGATATTCATTCTAATTATCTAGAAAATAAATTACTTGTTGTTTTTTTACTTGATTAGTTGGTTTCACTTTCTTTCTGTTACCTTTTTCTTAGACCATAGAGTCGTATCAATATATATATATATATACAAATACCTCTCATTCCACTCACATATTTGTTTGTCTCATTACATTCAAATAGTTGTTTTGCAATCAAAACATATTTTTTTCGAGAAAAAAAAAAGAAAAAAAAACCAGACTTCAGAAACACATTAGTTTCAAATCCGATTTGGGATGATCAGGTTGGAAACGAACACTAGGACGTTGGCCTAACTATGATACCTCTGGGACATAGCGGACTAAAGACACTGGACTGTGACAAGTTTGGAAACGAAAACGAGGACGTTTGTCTAAATTATTTCGTGACCTACCGGACTGAAAAAATAGTGGGCTATGTCTTTTTTGTGTATCAGGCCATTGGTCCATGTTCAAAATCATATAATAAAAATTTCGTAGGAGGGATAGAGAGTAATGGTGTAAATACACAGGATAAGAGTCTATAAACGGTAAATAAAAAATAAAACACCAGATGTTTTTAGCTATTTTAACCTTAATTTGAAAGCAGACTAAAAAGAATATGCCGTCTTCCTAATATCGTCAGCCAAATCTTCAGAAGTTAGCATACGAGAGGTTTTTTATTGCGACAGGTGTTCAATACAGATAAGGGACAGGTTCGGACTGGAAATAATTTACAATTCGTACCCTGTTCAAGGCACCGCAAACCAGCGCAACCACAAATAGTACTTTAGTATTATATGATTACAGACGACATTACAGTGTTGAGAAAGCCTTCTGGAAAACAAATGAGATCTAGTGTCTAGTGTTGGATTTTTAAAGCATGATAGAGAGTTTTCATCCCGCTCATTTAGGGTGCTTGTTTTAGGTACGTAAACATTTTTTCCTTTTCATCTGAACTGTGACAATTTTATCATCTGTCGCTACTGGTCTTCATCAGTTTGTCACTGAGAGTTGAGAAGTAATGCTTAGTAATGTGCCGGAGTTATTGTACTATTTTCTTTATATAATGCTATTAAAAAGTATATGATTTGTAGTATTTTTATAGCTAATCAGCAGCCTGCTTGTGTAGTTTGGTTGGTTTGGGGTGTGGGCAGGGCGGGAAGTAAATATTATAACTTTGTAGACGCCTTCCAAAACCGTCTCTTACAAGATTAAATTGTGTATGTCAATGATGGCCCTGACGATAGATCTTGTTTTATTATTATTATTATTATTATTATTATTATTATTATTATTATTATTATTATTATCAACTACCTTAAATGTTAATCCTTAAATACACTATTTGGCTTTAGTCTATTTTACCTCTTAAAAATACTAAAGCATTTCATTTCCAAAACAAAATATAGCGAGCATTGATTGTCATTGCACCGGAAGAAAAGAAAAAGGATAAACGTTATGTTGTGAAGTAAATTCATATTCCACTTCGGTTATAACCCTTTTATTCCTTTTTAAATGAACTTTACAAATTTTATCAAGTTCTTTTATATGATACTGTCAAAACATACATGTTCTGAAAAGGCTACTGCACCTTTAATAGTATAATAAGGCGGCACATGTACATCAGCTAACAGACACTTCTCATGCACTATCTAGCTGTCTATCAACTAACATACTCTGCTCATGAACAATCTAGCTATACATCAACAAACCGACATTACCCATGCACTCTCTAAGTAACGGGACATGTTAGTCGAAATACTATTTGAATCATGTACTAGTCTTCATCATTATATGTTTCAAAGTTTCGATACAAGAGAAACTAAAATATCAAGTCATTGTCAGATATTATCATCGTTATAGTACCATCTTTGACGAGTAAGCATTACCTACTTACGATTTGAATTATGGCAGTGTTGAAAGAGTACATGACATTAAATTGTATTATATACTTTACCAGGTTCTATAATTTGCGTAGGAATGTATCCCTATCTACATTGGATACTAGTTTGACAACATGCAAATGCATCAATTTTAAACCAATCAGCAGACAAAAAAAAAAAAGTATAATAAAAAAATAATACTAAATAAATGCTTACTGGATGCTTTGTAACCGGTGCATTTTTCTTTCCTTTGACAACAGTTGTAATAATTTTTATTATTACTGGAGCGTATATTACATAGTTAAATCGTTCTGGTGAAAAAGAAAGAAAACAAAAAAGAGACATAACAGATTAACTTACTCAAGGTATAGCATATATGTTTTAATGTACATTTGACCCCATAAGGGCTGGGGTTCATTTTTAAAGTAATCAGCAGACAAAAAGAAAAAAAGGAAAAATAATAGTAAATAAATGCTTAGTGGATGCTTTCTAACCGGTTAATCTTTTTCATTTGACCAGAGTTGTAAGAATTCTTATTATTACTGGAGTGTATATTACGTAGTTAAATCGTGCTGGTGAAAAAGAAAGAAAGAAAAAAACGAGACATAACAGACTAATTTATTCAAGGTATAGCATTTATGTTTTAATGTCCATTGGACCCCATAAGTGATGGGGTTCAAAATATTTCATCAGCTTTAAAGCCAAAAACGATTCTGACCAAATAAACAAGGTGCCGCAAACAGTAATGCCACCACCCAACAAACCAATAGCGAGTGATGTTTGAACTTGTGTCATCTCTTTCATGCAATGTGATTTCAATACTAGTATCTTCTGATGATGTTTTTTAATGTTCTACATGTGTACTATACACAATTTTGCACAGTCTTCAGCATTTCAGTGTCTTCTTATTTTTCCTTCAAATATTCAGGAAGGGCTTTTCTAAATTCTTGCGAACGTTCTCCAAGATGTCTACCAAGTTTAACTCTTCTGGAGATTTTGATTTTTGTGAAATTACCTTTTCACGTTCTTTGCACACCTTAGATTCTTCTTCCGTTTTCTCATGTTCATTTTCCATTGAACGATAATTATATTTGGAAGGTTAATCAAGAGAAATTTGAATTGGAACAAAAGTTATTTGTAATATGACTACAATTTGCCTTGTAGTAGTGAAATGTAATTTGAACTCTAATACAGTAAATAAAAGAGATACATTTCAAGCCATGTTGAGAATGTGGTAAAGAAGAGATATGAGTGAGTTTAACAGAGGTGATAAAAATGTTAGATGTTTCGTCTATTGCAATTTATCAAACATGGGTAAACTTTACAAAACCTCAAGAATTTAATGATGATTTAGGCAGAAATCATGCCTCCTGTGATATTTCCTGGCCCTGGATAACAGATACACATGAAAACCAGAGGAAAGGTATCAAACAATGATAAATGCTTTTTGGAGATGAAACAGTAAATCATATGAAAACATTTAATTTATTTCAGATTGCTAACTTCATTGTGGATGAGATTTTGAATAACGTTTACTAGTCTGGTTATTTCTTTTCTGTCTAATCTGTTTTTCCATATCAAGGTTCTTGAATAACTCTACTAGTGGTACACTTGCAGTGTACAACAATCGGCTACTTTTGTAATGACAACTATTGTAACAAGTGTTAAAGGTATATATGCATCAACAACAAAGCAACCAGCACACATTTATTTAATAATTATTATTTTCAGTATTTTCCATTTCCTAATTTTCTGTTATGCTTTGTAGCGACTGTATATTCTGATCACATTGCCTTAGGCACGGCGCTGCCTTTGACATTCCAAAATCGATATGCTTGAAAGTTATCAAACTTGCAATCAGTGAAGATATAGGTAATCCCAACTGAGTGACAACAATCCTGTGAACTGTTTAATCCCATTTGAAATCATGTAGTCCTCTTTCAATCCATTCCGTAAAGCGTCTAAGTTGTTGATTGATATAAATCTGGTAGCCAATGATCTTACATTGACATGGAATTTGTAGTTGCTGTAGCATTAACAAAAGGTTTATTATCTCTTATTGATGTATTTCTCATCCGTTTCTTCTAACTTTTTTCACTTAAATCTTTACCGGATATATTTTTGTATGTTCCGTTTGCATTACCTACGTTAAATTTCCTCTTTGTACTCTTCCAATTCTGTAGAAATACAAATATTGTTATTTTTATTTGCGATGAATATCAATCCTTTTTACATCTGTGCTATGTATATTTCTCAGCTGTTTAAATAACTTAAAATTCCAGAAGGTGGTGATGATTTTGATTAATCATTTAAAAACTCTTCATACGAAGATGATGATGGTGATGTAGGTGCTCAAGCTTAATTAGAACGTGAATATGCTACAAATCTTGCTAATGATTTTGCAGAGCAAACTACAGGACGTTTTGGTGATGACACACCGATTGAACGTTCTAATCTTTCACGCCAACGTCTCCACTTGTACAAGAAGGACAAAAATGAGGTCCTGGCCATGAATGAATATCAATACCATCTGGAGAAAATGGAACTTAACAAGCGATGCAACACACTCTATTATATAAAACCAGATGATAGGACACGTTGAAAGAAATCAAGGGCTTATTTAAATGCTGTAGAAGTTCCTAATTCAATAATATACACTATAAAACTTGATGTTGGATTTTTTTTTTAAAAAAGAGCTAATTAAAGAGCTTAACAGAACAACATCAAACAAGGAGATTCAAACAAAAAAGCTATATTGCAAGAACAGCTGCAATGTTTCGAAAGCATACAAGCTAAAGTACATGGACAGTTAGAGGGAAATTTTAATGCAAAATATTAGAAAGGTTAACGAAAGAAGAGAATAAACATTACATATATGTTCAAGATTGAAAAGAACACTCAACGAAATAATTGTTACAATGGCAGCTATAGCCACTGCAACAGGTATGACTACATCAACAATTGCTCGGTCTACAGCAAATTTGATCAAATGTGTTATTTTTCCTACAACTGTTTCACATCCTCCTACTCCACCTACTCCTACTCCCACTCACCCATTCAATTAATTTTTTACATAAATAGCAAATTGGATTGAAAATGCAGTATTGGCTTGAGCTAGAGAAAACGTAGCATCATCTAGACTTATTGGTAGTCTGATACGCTGGTTTATGAAGAGTGTCAGCCAAATTATTCATTTCTAGATGATCACATCACGTTACTGATCTGGGCATGGGGTAGGTATTTGCATTGCTGGTCAAATGGTGTAGGCAAGGCATCCAGTAGGGTAAAAAAATCCTTAACCTATTTCAAAACGTAAAGTATATCAGCTTATGCGACCATTAACATCCATACAAAAGAGTGTTTGTTTATTTCGTGGTCTATATTATTTTGCTTTTAGCTTTGCACAGGCTCTGACACTGTAACCGTAGGGCTATAGTGATCATAACCCTTCCTCTCTACCTAATTCTTACAATTTGTCTTCTTGTTTGTACTCGACAATTTTTTGTCGTAAGGTGTTACAAATTGATTATCAGCCTTAACCGTTCTTGTGTGTTGATCGGTATTATTTGTTCAATTTAACATCCTTTTATACTAGTCATTGGATTTCTGTAAATTGATGATGTATCCGATGACACTACCCATTCAACTAGGTAATGCAAAGATGTTATCACCACCGACAGAAAAATCTAAAAAAATTTCACTTTTCAATCTGATGTGTGCTATTAAAACTTTACCTTATTGTTTTCATCTGTGTTGTAACCTTGCTGTTCTAAAAGTAATAGCTCCTTAACTTTATAACAGTAATATTGTTGAAACATACTGTGTAATAAATGCTATGCTTTGTACCTGTACACCTAATATGCACGGCACACATGATATAATGCCTTGATGCAATGTGTCTATTCCTTCATCTATTGATAAGTTGTTATGCGGCATACAGAAATAATTCCAGCCAATAGGTTAATTTTTGTCTGCTATATAATTCGTTTCATAAGGTGACAATGTTCTCCAATACTCAACAGTATCAGCCCCAATGTTATATGTAAGCAGCTAACGCTACAGCAAGTGTAGTCTTATCTAAACCTTAGTGACATAAGTATACAAATTTTGATTCCGGAAATTGCTCTCTGAGTGTAAGATATAATTATCTGATGCAATGAAGTAAAACAGCGTAATTATAAACAATTTAATTTACATTTGCAACATGAAACTGAACACTATCCTAAGCCATTTTAAATAGCGAAGAATGGACAAAGTACAACCTCAAAGCTCTGTATAGAGCCCAGTGCAAAGCACCGCCTGAAAATTATCAAAGATACATATAACTCTGTTTCTACAGAAAGGAGCACAAACAAGAAGTGAACATAGCTAATGCAAACAGAACAACAAATAACTGGTAAAAATCAAACTGAAAAGGAGTTTAAGAAATAGACGAGAATAAATGAAGACACGTGCAATCTTTGTCAATGCTAGGGCTGCTAAAATAAAGTCGTAGTTAGATGTTGTGATCTACAATGTGACATCACTGATTGGTAGATTTCATATAAATTAGAAGAAAACTATATAACTACAAATTGAATTAGATATTTTGCTCGAATTTTTTTTTCATTTAAGTTAGCATTTATATTATCTACATTGAGTGCAAGATTTCTAACATTCAAAAATATCGATTTTTAAAGACCAAAATAAAATAAAGAAATATAAATTAATGATAATTCATTGATAGTTACTCTGTTATCGATGTGTTATACCTCTGACACGCATTGCAGTGCCAAGTCTAATTTTAAGAAACTCGGTATAGAATATAATAAATAGATTACGCACTGTTATCTGCAAAGATTTGAACGATATGCTGCTGTCAAGAAGTGGAGAAAGGATGATTGATCGCTCCATCTCAGCGCGTTACTAAAGGAAAAAGCACTGGAAGTGTATTCGCGTCTCTATGCGAAAGACGTGTTACATTATGACGCGCTAAGAGAGGCATTTCTACATAGGTTTAAGCTAACAGAGTAAACCCGAGAGATGGAAAACAGTCACCAAGTTCGTCAATAGGACTGGAAATTATTTGCAACGATGGGCTGAGTGTAGTAAGGTTGAAAAATCGCTCGAGGGTGTGAGACATCTTACGCAGAAACCCAGTTGTTAATCCCTTGCAGTAAGGAGTTGTACCTGCTTCTAAGGGAAACAATTCTTTCATGAATATCTTGACATGGCTATACAAGCAGACTATTTTGCCGAAACTCGGGGAGGTACCCAGAATGGGGACACGAAAAACCATAAATCTGGTAATCAGTCTAAAGATCAGAAACATTGAGAACCCGAAAAATACTGGTTCTGTTAAAGTTAGAAGTTTAAAAATGGAAAAGGTGCTGGTAGTAAGGATAAGCAATGTTACGCGTATAAAGAATTGGGTCATATTTCGCCCGATTGTCTGAAACAAAGGGGTTTGTCCAAAGAATAGCAGTTGATTTGAAAGCAGGGGGTGGTCAGGAGGCGAAAATAGTGTCGATTTTCCGCGTGATAATTCGGGAACGAATAACGCGAGTACAGTATACGAGTCCGCAGCGCGTGCGCAGATCGATGCTATTCAGTCGATTGACACTTGTCTTTTCCCCGAGGAGAGTGTACCGACAGCCAACGATACCACCAACGGTCTAGAAGTAACGGTCCTACGCGACACCGGGTGTAAGGGCGTCGTGGTAAAGCGGAGTCACATTAGGGATGACCAAATGCTTGATTCCAAATCCCCGTGTATGTTATTAAGTAAGCCGATTGATAGCGTTCACTTCGCAATAATAGAAATCGAGACGCCTTTCCTGATCGGAACAGTCGAAGCGCTGTGTATGAACAATCCCATATATGACTTAACAACTGGAAATGTCGAGAGCTCCACACTCCCAAATATGTCAGATTTTCGTTTTCCCACTGAACAAGCGGTCGAAAATAGGTCGCAGGCACAAACAGCAAAACAACCACTGCGAATATTGAAAGTTCCGGAAGATGTGACCGATATCTCGCGCGAAGAATTTATTCGAAAGCAAGGGCATGACGAGTCCTTGAGTGCGACCGCGGAGAACACTGTCCGATACAGAGCAACATTGTCAAGGCGGGGGAAGTTTAAAATTTGTACGCAGGAAGAGAATATACAGGGAATTTACAACCTTGGACGGTAGCAAATTATTTCAATTCTTATTCTTCAGAAATACAGATACCATGTACGTAAAGTGGCGCACGAGTTCAGTATGGCGGGTCACTTAGGTATGAAGAAAATAAAAACGCTAGTGTTAGGCCAATTTTATGGGCCTGGCGTGAAAAGCGAAGTGGTACGATTATGTCGATTGGGCGACGTTTTACAGAAGAGAGTGTCGAAGGAAGAGTACCATTAGGCCAAATGCCCTTAATAGATACCCCATTCAAAGGGATGGCCGTCCATATTGCGAGACCCATATTTCCTTTTACAGACAGGAAAAACCGATATCCTCGCCATAGTATTACCAACTCTTGAAAACGAACGTGTTGCAGCGGCACTTGTTGACCTGATCAGCAGGGAAGGGGCGCCTGAGGAGGTTCTCACGGACTGTGGGGGCTAATTTACTTCGAAACTCATGGCCGAAATTAGTAGACTGCTATCAATTAAGCACTTGAGTACAACCCTTTATCGCCCTATGTGTAATGACCAGGTTGAGAAATTTAACGGACCTAAAAACAAATGCTACGTCAGATTTGCTTGGAGAGACCGTGGGATTGGGATCGATATTTAAACGCAAATGTGTTCGCCTACTGCGATGGACCGCACAAAAGCTTAGGATTTTCGCCGTTCGAATTGTTATACGATGGGACCTTTCGTGGTCTTATGCGAATTCTGCGCGAACTATGATCAGGTCATGTCGCGAACGAAGAAGTTAAAACAACCTACCAATATGTTGTTGAATTGCGAAAACGATTAGAGTTTATGTGTATGATTGCACACGAAGAGCTCGCGAAGCATGCAAAATATTACAACAAGGGAACGCGAAATAGGAAATTTGACGTAGGTGATCGAGTGTTGGTGCTTCTCCCTTCCACTAGGAACAAGTTATTGGTCCATTGGAAAGGGCCCCATAGGTCAAGCAGGTCAAGGGCGAATTGGACCACAAAATAGACATTGGAGGTAGTTTGCAAATATTTCACGCAAATATGTTCAAACGATATGTAGAGAGGTCCGAGAACACGATAGGAAAAGGAGTATTGCACGTATTATGTATTGATGTCCTCGAAGACGGGTCGGGTTGCGAATTGTAGGAACGCCCTAGGACAGAAACTCTCCTATGATGCTATATGAGGGCAAACAAAAAGAAGGAATATATAACGTCAACGTATGTCCAGATTTACCTGAATGTCAACGTCGACAAATCGCCGAGATTTTAAACAGGTACCCATACGTATTTACAGACAGACCAGATCATACTGGGTTAATAGAGCAACAAAAAAATTAAAGTGCATAGGGCCAATCAGAATTAAAGGTTACCCAATACCCAACAATACGCAGGGAGCAATCGGCGAAAAGGTAACCAAAATCCTGGACCTGGTGGTGATTGAACCCTCAAACTCATTGCATTCGTCCCCTGTAGTGCTGGTCAAGAAGAAAGATGGAACAAACCGTTGTTATATAGATTTTCGTCAATTGAATAAAATCGCTGTGTTTGATGCGGAACCGATGACAGATATCAAGGGCTTGTTTTCAGAAAACGTAGATACTTTTGATGAAGATATTCTAGTGTACACGCATACCTGGGAAGAGCATATTACTGTTTTGATCAACGTGTTCGATAAACTCCGCAAGAGCAATCTAACAGCAAGATCTACCAAGTTTAGTATCGGATAATTTAACTTGGAATGCCCGTGAACAAATTTAAGCAATTAGACTTTAGAGACTCTTCTAGGCCATAAAAGAAAAAATAGGTTCGATTGTTTCTTGAACTATTAGGGTTTCATAGGAAATTCGTTCCAAATTTTGTCGCTAAAGCTAGTCCACTGACGGACGTGACTATAAAAGAGCAACCCAATAAAAGTTCTTGGGGTTCACGTTAGGAAAGAACTTTTAACGCTCTTAAGGTCAACAAGTTGAATAAATCATTCGTGTTGAGAACTGATGCATCCAACGCGGGATTAGGAGCAGTTTTCTTACAGGAGCAAGCGGATGCAAACTTACTCGTTGATTATGTAAGTAGAACATCGCTGCCTTGGGAGCAAAACTACACCGTTATCGAAAATATGTGTTTGTCAGTAGTGTGTGGAATAGGAAAATGTCACCAATGACTTTTCAGAAGGGAATCTCTCCCTGAATGGAACCACCAGCTCCTTGTGTATTTAAACCAAGCGAAAGTCGCCAACGCAAGATTGATGCGTTGGGCCTTGACTTCACAGGCGTATCTCATATAAGCATGATCCCACTGTGGAGCCTTTATTATTCCTTCTGACACGAGGATTTTACATTTTACAAAAATGTTCATGTGTTATGATTGCATTCATGATATACTTGTATTTATACGCAATTAGGTAATTACGCATGTAAGTAAATTAGTATGAATGCATGTATGTATGTACGTACGTATTTATGTATGTATGTATTCCTAAAAGTATAAAAAAAATACATGTATGCAGGTAGTTAGGTGGTGCGGGTGTTCATGTATGTATGTATGACTTCTACTTTCTTCTTATTTTTCCTCTATAACAATGAAAACGTCATCTCATTACTGAAATTACTCAGAATCATGTTTTTGTCCATAATTTTGTCTGATCTCTTGCAAGATGAATGGATATTGTTCAAATTTAATTGTGTTCCTTTTTTCTCTTTGCCAAACCACGTGATCTTGTTTCAGTGTCTGAAGTGAAGATTTTGTTGTAAATAATGAAATAAATGTGCTCAGGAATATATCAAAGCATCACAAGTAGCTTTTCTATATTACTTGTTCCTCTCTCTCTCTCTCTCTCTCTCTCTCTCTCTCTCTCTCTCTCTCTCTCTCTCTCTCTCTCTCTCTCTCTCTCTCATCCGCGCTGCAATATTACACAAAACTCGATATTCAAACCAGAATACGAAATATCAAATTGCATTCGGTGTTGTCATCCCACCCACAGGGGCTCATATCGTTGCTTACAATTTACCGATCAATCATACATGTACTATATAAACCTACAAGGGAGGACACTTGTATCCCTTCTCGCGCGACCTATTTAAGAATCAATGCTGATATTTCAAGCTACACTTCGCGTAGCGTAAAAAAATTGGGCACCGATATTTAGCTCAGACATTCGACTTTGCATGCCTACACACAGTATGACTTACTATCATACCTTTAAGGAATGCCAGACCATTTTCTCACGCTACGGCTCGACATGGTGATGGTTGCGCCCGCTTAAAATGCAAGTGCAACGCGCTGAATGGAATATTGTCCTCTCATTGTCCAACCGAAAATGACGTACTACATCTACTTATAACTTATTCATGAACATTTAAATTGCTAGATTATCGTGAAGAAGCAGACGAAAAAATGACGGAATCACACATTGTTTCATGGTAAGAAATATAAAAATTATGAAGAAATATCTTTTTGGTAATGCATTAAACCAATAAGGAATTTAAACCTTTTCAAATATATATTTATTCATATTTACATGTTTTAAATGACTGCATGTTTATGCTGATAAGAAATTTTAATAGTCCTCATCAAAACTGATCAATACCTGTTGTGTCAAGAATATCTGTCAATAGCAGTAGATTTAAAGAAACAACTCTGAAACATTTCTGAAATATCTGTGCTACTTGTAAAATGTATGCTTTTAAACTTAGGATTTAAAACAAATTCTTGCATGTATCATGGTATGGCAAAATTACATCATGCAAATATTCTTATCGTCCTATAAATACAGTGCATGTACTACGAATCAATTTACACCTTTCTATTATAAATTATGTTAACCATTTGAGCATTTATTTGCAGAATGCAACAAAAATATCATTACATCTGAAATAGATTCTGAAGTGTAGGTCTTCAATGTATCATTAAAAAATTACATGGCAAAATTGAAAACATTGTCTTGTACAGATTTGTAAGATTGTAATTATTGTCACAAAAGATAGGGTGTTTAATTTGGTTGAGACATTAGATTTAGCATTTTCCTATGGGTATTCCAACTTGACCAAGGCAGTGTCATAAGTGCGTTCCTGTTAACTACATGTTCTGAAATTGTAGGATTTTAAGTATCAGTATATATATACAACATTCTAGGATATAGTATTAACATATTTCTCCCAGATTAGTTAACCTTGCGGTAAATTGATCCCTTAGTGCCGACGATTGCCAAATTTTGATTCCCATTGATGCATTTGATAAGGGTTATGCAGAGTCGGATTAATGGAGGACACAGGGTGCACGTGCCCCAGCCACCCCCTACCCACATTCATGGGGTCCCCCCTGGTTGCCGTGGATAAAATTACATGTGTTTAAATAAACCATATATAGGTCTAAACCGTCTAATACTTAGCCTAATATAGCTACAATAAGTATGCACATATAAAGTAAAGTTTAAGGACTAATTTTAAGGTGCATGTGTAGATCCACAAGGGCCCTCCTATCTTAAGTTTCCTAGGCCCCCATTCCGGTCCTGGGGTCATGGACTCGTGGTCACAACTCCCTCTATCTCTGTTTTGCAGGAACAATGTTACTATAATCTTTTTAAGGTTACGGGGGGGGGGGGGTATTCTGCCACAGTCTACCCTTCTGTCAATCCATCAATCCATTAGTAATGTATTGAATCTCCTCCGGCACTGCTGAATACACTAGTATGAAATTTTTGAATATGATTGATAATCACTAACGTTCATAATGGTTTTAGAATTTGTATATTACGCCTGACGTGGAGAACAAAGGATGAGACTGTTTTTGAATATCTTCAAGTTTTTATGTTTCACAAGCGAGGGCAACTATATGGCCTATATAATGGATTTTAGGATACATCCCTCGGGTCATGCATCATGGGCAGAGAAAGTTTGCTCTCAAATCATAATGTTGCAACTACTATGTCATTCCCAGGGGTAAGGGACTCAATGCCTGTAGGTCATAAATGTAACACTATTATGATTCCAACACTATAGCCATATATACATTTCCATGGCATGAAGATATATATATATATATATATATATATATATATATATATATATATATATATATATATATATATATATATATATATATATATATAAGCAAACAATACTGAGTGATGGATCCAGACTTACACCCAGTGACATAGCTGGGAAACACATGGATATGCAATCGTAAGAAATTTAACCATTTCTAGTGCACTTAAAGTTAGTACTTGAACTAATAAATAACGGCACTGCCAATATTATTCTTTCGTGACTTCACCCGAAAGTCTACAGTCTGTACATATCCATTCCTTCTCCTGGAGCTCCAATTCATCTCTTAGCAAACAGATGCACCCATAATGGTGCCATGTATCACACATGTCACAACAAACACTATCAACTATACAATCCTCCAGACATCTTCCGCATGGCCACTTCGTTGCCTTTGACCGTTTTCCATTTCCCTTTCATGTCCTTTTCTTTACTTCTTCTGCTGCTCTCTTTTTTACTATTTTATTCAGACTTCCTCGTCGTTCTTACCCAGAGGGGGTTGTCCCTTTTTAGGCGTTTTTGTACTCCATGACCAATTTAATTTGCATGAATACGTGTCTTTTCATGGCCAGTCAGTTTATATATGGTTATAGGGTGTGAATCCCAAACGTTTCCAAGTTTTGACCAAAGGGATATGACCCAGGGGGTAGGCATTGACCCTTAGGTACAAGTTATTTGCATTTTTATATATGTCTCTTCATAGCCAATAATTGTGTATATGGTTATATGGTGGATATTTCATTGTTATGATGAGGTTTCCAAAATGAACATCATATATCTATATGTGCATTAAAAGAGAGAGTTATTAGATATATGGGGATTTGAATTTGGAGTATTTTTGGTTCTCATCATAACTGTTATATCTTTTCGAAATTGCCATCCTTGTAAATGTCCTAAAGGTTCAAGTACAATCACTATGTTGGGTGGTGGGTGAATGGGGTAGGGGTGATATATAGTTTTCAGGTGTTTTGTGTAAAATTTATTTTCAGTCCAGGATATATCCTAATATCTTTTTATGGACGTGTGCTGGCCCAACTTACACATTTTATGCAAATCTTGACCTACCTAAATTGATTCTATCTGTAACCACCTATCTCAAAGAAAAACTGAGAGTGTGGGATCAGGACTATTTATTGAGACTCCACATGGTGAACAACCTTGCAAATTTTGGGATTCCATGATTAGTATTGTCTGAGAACCCAGGCTACTCAGCTAGCTCTTATCCCTGTATGTCTGTCTTGACTCTCTCTCTCTCCCTCTTTCTCTCTCTCTCTCTCTCTCTCTCTCTCAATACAAGATATACATGTATATATTTAAATAGAAGAATATTTGTGTGTGAGCGTGTTTCAGTTGTTACACCTATACATTCAAGTGTTCGAAATGAAAAAAAAGATCGAAAGAAGAACAGAAATAAAATTTTAAAAGTAAGGAAGATATTTATTTTGTTCCATGTTTTATCCTTTCCTCTTTTTGTTACATGTGGTCCATTGCTAATAATAATGTTACAATTACCTTCTGTTTGTCTGTGTAATTGTAACAGAACATACTGATGGGGAATCAGGCATTGAATCTTCTCATAACTGATAACCAGTTCTCCTCAGTCATGGTACACATTATTTGGCACAACCTTCAGTTGAAAGAAATCACCGGAGACAATGATTTGAATGCCGCCAAATAGAATTTTTGTTTCCTTTATTGTTTGAAAAACCTTCTTTATTTGCTGAAATAAGTTCAGAGGTAACATGGAACTTTCACCAATAAAAAGATTGTCAACATTCCCGATTCTTCTTTAAATATATATCATATCGTCAGTATTATTGATCTTGTCAATTAAATAATCATCGGGGAAACGATTTTCCTGAATGCCGGAAAATTTGTGTATAGTCATTCCATGCAACCGAGAGGTAGCTATCCAGGATGGCTGTCAAGTAACCCGTTTTTTTCCATTTCTTTCAGTTTTTTTCGCTTAAAATGTTCGCTAAGAAGCTTTTATCAGTACCAGCCTGCCCTTATATTATTATATTTTGGGATGAAATTGCAGCGTTAACGATATATTTCATCATGCAAACACGCGCCAAAATGAGCAACACTATGAACATAGTGAAAACACTCGCCATTTGTCAACATATTTCAGCCAGTCAAAAAGTGGGAAATGTGATGTTTTATATGTGAATATGTGAATATGCTTCAAGGAATAATTTAATATTTAGCCCACTATTTTTTTTTTTTGTTTTATTCCCGATGGAATTTGCTCTATTGTTTGTGCAGAGTACTGGTTTCAACATGTCCAGAAGAGGTTCAAAGCAAGTTACTTTAAGGAGTGGATCTCATGGTTCATACAATCGGCCACCCCTATACGATTTGTAAGGAAACAAAAATGGTCAGAAAGACTAACGTCTTTCTCTGATTCCGCTCAATGAACATTTTGTTAACTTATTATAAACTTTAAGTCGATCCATGACCACAAAACAGCAAAAAGTGTCATAAGATACATATCTTTAAGAAGAGGATTTTCTCGACCAAACTAAGTACATACTAAAAAATCTTTATACAGTTATAAACCGTTCTATAATGGGCCTCCATTTCCATGATGTAGCTAGAACATATATACGTAAAAATTAGTTTCCCTTCAAGCCTTTAATAAGTATCGTATATTGAACTTCCAATTTGTGGGCAGCGACTTGACGAATTTCATCTATTTTGTTTATGTTGTTTGTGCCAATCCCTAGCTACAAACTGTCGATTCTTGGATCAAATCAAACTACGTTTAGTAGGGGTTCGCGTAGTCCAAACTGTTGATAGTGTCGATTATCTCTATACCGATTTTATATTATCCACCCAAAAGGACACTTTCTCCTATTCTAAGTCGATATCTAGTTACAAATATTAAGAAAAGGATTCAAGTGAAAGTATGTAAAACATTGATTATGAGAGGCCTAAGTATTTACATAATAGCTTATCACTATATAGACTAATTTCTCCAAAACATAGTCCCGGGATCCAAGAAGATCCCATGTTATCAAAGACCAAAGAAGAGGAAGAAATCCAAATACTTCAAGCAGTGGGTCGCATCGTTCATCTGTGCAAATACTATGTATCTCTCCATAGGTATATAGAATTATTGCATATTTAGCCGGCAACCCGCTCTATACATTTTGTAGACTCTTATCTCTAGTATTTGAGTAGATCCCTGACTACAAGATATCCAAAAGGGGTTTAAATCAAAATACTATCTTAGTTCAAAATGTTTATATCATTAGTAATCTCTATACAGCTATAGGTCACTTAATCATACACACCCTACTGTTTCTCCGATTCCTCACTATGATTTTATACTTTTTTCTTACGCTCTATGTAGATCTTAAATCAATAAAACCATAATCAGGGGCTAAATCAAAGAACTTACTAAAGTTCCTTTTTTTTCATTTTTAAAATTGGTATAGGTAACAAGTTCCTGTTTTCTTATTGAATCCGCAATAAGGGCTAAAAAAACTAACTTGTTGTTTTTGAGGCAATAAGCTAGTGGCTGACATAACCATACCATCATTAGCAAATATCCATGTGCATGTAACAGAATAATATTAAAGAATAGTAAAGAAAAGAAGCTAAAAATCAGTGTGTATCCCAAAGAACATATTTTGCGTGGAACACCTCAACAAAATTAAAGTATTTTATGTTGTTTTAAATCAAATACAGAAAAAAGATCCCTGTTGACTCAAAAGAACCTCCCACTGAAAGCTTTATTATATTAAAACTAATTCCTTCAGATTTTGAAATTAAGAAAACTAGTAATTCTTCCTCTCCATGTTACCAAGAATAAAATATTCCCTAATGTGCACATCTGTAGAATAGTGAATTTCCACCTCAGTGTCAGAATTTATAGGTAGTAATTTCCTCAAAACAAATTCCGATCTCTAGAGAGAGATTTCCCTATCACACACCAATGATTATGATGGAGTATTTTTCTCTCATTTCTAAACAGGAAAGAGTCGTGGGAAATATATGGCTGATCATCTTATGGACGTATCAAGACAGATATAGTCAGGGTATTTTCTGTAAGCTTTCTCGTAATTTGAGAGGGCAAGCGAAGTTTAATTTACAAGACGAAGTTTTTCTAAACAAGGATTATGGTAAATAAGTAGGAATAATGTTGTCTTTTCAGTACTAAAACCGCTATAAATAATTGAAGACGTTCATATTATCATAAGTAAAATGATATCTTTAGAATTAATTTCTAGGCACATATTACACTCTCACGGAGGTTGTTTACTTAAAAGTGTCAATGATGACTCCATGTATATCATTTCTGAAGGATTGTAACACGAATTTTAAAATCTGCCCCCGACAGGTATCAAATGTTCTAAAATTTTCTAGGGTTTGTAAGTTAAAAATTGTGAAACAGGATATATTTTTTTAAATCGGAAGCATCTAACAAGGAATTCGCAAACATTTCACTCGTTCAATATTGATTGATCTAATCACTTCTTTTTTTCTGACACATGTACAACAAATATTTAAATACATGCATTTAACATTTTTTAGAGTTAAGCCTCTTACTCTTGCATTTGGATACAGCTCCTCAAAGGACATAAATATAGTACTTTTTGGAGGAAAACTAAGCACCAAACAAAGAGCAACAGTCATGCATACATACATACATACATACATACATACATAAATACATACATACATACATACATACATACATACATACATACATACATACATACATACATACATACATACATACATACATACACAGATGAAGTCGAAGTATCTAAGCAATTATAATATATTGTTTATTTTACCACAACTGTCCTTTCAATGTCAACTAGAAGCAAGGAAGTTTCCTTACTAAAGCCTATGATATGGGACTATATATATATATATATATATATATATATATATATATATATATATATATATATATATATATATATATGTATATAGTAATCGTCATTCAAATCTTAGATCTTGCACAACTGCAAGTAGAAGCGGGGTAAGTGTATGCAATTATTTTACCTGTCCGTCTATGGGATAAGCATCTTTTCCATTGGTCATAATTATTAATTGGCACGAGAGCAATTTAACATAAGAACACTCAGACAATGCCAAAGACAAAATTCTTAATGTAAAAAGAGGCAAGTTGGGGGGGGGGGTCGTAAATCTTGATTGTCGACAAGGTTGCACAAGAATATAGAGTACAACGCTCCAAATATTCTAAACGCGACTAAATGTTCTAAAACCAGATGCAGCTTTACAGCAAGTGAAGTTCTATTCTGCGTAGATTTTAGAAGTTTTATACTTTATCAAATAAATCAGGTATGTCCCGAAGAAAAAAAACAAACTACCTCTTTTTAGGAATATCCAGTACAATCCATCATTTTGTATTTGCAAACGATTAGGATGCGTCATAGAAGAAGGTTAATGTGGCCAGTGTTGATGTATGTATGTATGTATGTATGTATGTATATGTATGTATGTATGTATGTATGTATGTATGTATGTATGTATGTATGTATGTATGTATGTATGTATGTATGTATGTATGTATGTATGTATGTATGTATGTATGCTTCAGCTCTTGCCTTTTCTTGATGTTCTAAAGTAACAGAACAAAAGAATAAAAGTGTATGTTTATTTGAGGTGTTTAAACCAAAACCAAGAGGGTGAGGTCTAGATTTTTAAATGCATCCACTGAAGGCTTTGTTTTACACACATTGGATGAAAAGCAGTGTCCGAAACAAAAAAGTGATTGGATTAGTTATTTAAACAAGCTAATCGATATTGAACGAGGTAGGCAGGTCCGTTTGTGTTAGTAATAGAAAATCAGGCATGTGCCGGATTTTTGATTGGTCTCGCGAAATAAATGAATGTTTGTCAATTATGCTTTATTCCCTTGCCTATTTTAAGACAAAACATACGCCTATAATTTGTACAAGGAATGAAAAGCCCTGCAGGGTGTCGAAACCGACACACACATAAACACACACACACACACATATATAAAACCAAATACTTTCAGCAGTTAATCACTTAGTTCATATGTGAATATACTTTATATTCGTAACCAAAATTCTATGTAATATTTTAAACTGAAACCATCTCAGTTTTGGATATTTTGTAGTTGTATATGGTAGAAAAAAAAGTGCCAGTCGTTTTCTTCTAACTCACCAAATTCAAAATTCCATTTCCTTCCAGAAGTTGGTATTTCATTATTTCCAATCAATTTTTCATATACACCTGTACATCCTTTTTATTTTTAATAATATTATACACAGCAATATTTATAAAAGGTTGTCGTAAATTAGAGCCAATATTGATTCTGAATTTTTTGTATGACGTTATAGCTGTAAGTATGCTTTCAAACCCTTTTTGCTATTTTGTTCTATTGATCGACTGTATAGAGAAAATCTATCATGTGAACAATTACGCCACTCAGAATCTATTGTTGTACCCGTTTTCATTCGAACTTTTTTCTGGGCATTTGTAACAAAGGCTCGACTTAGACCCCAAGAAAAAGTTTAAGCCAACTTCGTCGAGTGGAATTGCAGAAATATGAGTGTCCTTATGAGTAGGTTATATAAAGCCGGTACATAGAGGGACTCTTTAATGAATAATTTTGACTATGCGAACCCCATCTTAAAGTATCTTCATTTGCATCTCTCCTTGACACTTTGCTAGGGATCTTCTTAAACATGGATTAAAAGACCTCTTCTTAAAGTAATTTTCAATCGACCACTGTTAGAGATTTTTTAGTATGGAAACTGTTTTGACCCCGACCAAATATTTTGCTTTCGAAATTCATCGAGCTGAATCAGAAAAATAGAAGGTACAGAATGCAAGTGTTACATTTTAACCCGTTTAACCTGTATGCAGATTAACATATATGTCCATAATTTGACCATCTTGCGCTACTCGGTAGGTGTCAATTTAGAACCTATTATATATTGAGACGATAACTGTCAAGCTGAATTTAACAAATAAATGGGTTATTATACGTTGGTGACGTAAAGCATGAATATGGATGGTTAACTAAATGAGCATATGGGACTATGAGATATAATAGATAAAGCCCTTTTATGGATGATGTGGTTAGGGATCTGCTCAAACATTATTTTAAAAAGTTGACAGAAATTATTTGAGCTGAATCAAATAAGCAGGAAGTAAATGTGGAATAATTAAAATAATATACATAATATATGCCGTAGAATGTTCATATATGAACTACCAAATTTCCTTCTGAAATTTCTTGGTTTTGACTCCTTTCGTGGAATTATCTATTTTTGGATCTGCTTGATACCCTAAATTAAATTTCGCCTAGTTCGTCTGGTTGAATCAGCTTAGTGAAACATAAAAATGGGAGATATGTATAGATAAATCCGATTTGTGTGTGTGTGTGTGTGTGTGTGTGTGTGTGTGTGTGTTCTAACGTGGCCAAGGATTAACTGTTCTGTTTTATTACATTCTTGAAGGTCTGACTGATTCTATTATGAAATGCCCAAATCTATGTTGATATTTCGGATTCTGTTTGAAATGTCGAGTTATATTGTTGGCGTGGATAAGCTTTATACAGAGAGAAAAAAGAGAGAGAATAATAAGAAAGTCGGAAACGCTATTTGATACGCTTGTGGGTACATTTTTTTAATTCTTTCTAAAGTCTGCACTTTCGCACCGAATTAGAATCATGTGGTTCGGCCGAAAACAAAAGAGAAAAAGGAACAAAACCATATTAAAACAATATCTATTTATCTCGCAAGAGAGCAGACAAAAGTTGGGATAAACGCATGAGTCTATATAATTTAAATAATGAGATTATTGGGTAAAGGAAGAAAACGGAAAAGTAGAAGTCATACATGCATGCATACATACATACATACATACATACATACATACATACATACATACATACATACATACATACATACATATGAGGCCCCGGGTGACTGAGTGGTCTTAAGCGCTTGCCTTTACAGATCGCTTACACATCTCACCTCTGTCCGCGTGAGTTCGAGTCTCAGCTCGACCAATGTGGGTATGTAAGAAAGCTTGCCAGGAGCTTCCCATGGGTCGGTTGTTCTTCCCTGGGTCTTCCCGTGTTCTTCCCCGACCGAATATACTGGCCACCATGTATAGCCACTAATGTGCTTTAAAAAATGGCGTTAAACCCCAAAAAAACAAACATACATACATACATACCCATCTAACTACCAATATATATATATATATATATATATATATATATATATATATATATATATATATATATATATATATATATATATATATACACTTTTAGGTATACAGTTATAGATAGATACATACATACGTACATACATATGTATATATGTATGTACATCCATCCATCCATTCATCCATATTAATTTACTTACTTATATACATAATTGCCTACAAATATATTAATACTTGCAATAATAATACATGAACATTTTGTAAAATACAAAATCATCCTGTCAGAAGGAATAATAAAGACTTCACCCTCCTATGTTTCTAATTTCTCTCATTCCAGATCATAAACTGCAAAGTCTCGAGCAAGGGTCCAAATGAAAATACCTCAAAAAGGCGATCGTCGTTTATATTTGTTGTATCCGCAATAAGTAACGGGTTACTTATTCTTTGTTGAATCGGGAATAAAGAATAGGTAACTAACTTGATGTTCTTGATGTAATAAGTTAGTTGATGTCATAGACATAACATTAATCGCAAAGTTCCATATGAATGTATCAGAACAAGAAGAAAAATAAAACGATAAAGGGTGAAACAGAAGAAAATGAAAATGTTTACAAGATTGTTTTATAACAAGTGAAGGAAAAAATGTTGCTGATTACTTTCAAGAGCCTCATATGAAGCACTGGGTATGTATGTATGTATGTATGTATGTATGTATGTATGTATGTATGTATGTATGTATGTATGTATGCATGCATGTATTTTACTTTCTTCTTTTTCCTCCTCATCCTCTTCTTCTTCCCAATAATAAGGTCACGACATTATTTTAATTGAAGACAATAAAGTATCTTCCCTAACCTTCATCTAGCCTCGTGCCAGACAGATGGATTATATTTCAATCTGGTTTTGTTCCGTTGTATCTCTTTTTTATATTTCCGTTGAACCACCTTCGCATTGTTCGTGACCGCAGATCTTGTTGGAAATAATCAATGAAACTTACTCAACCGGGTGTAAAAGTCAATGTTAATGATTTTATAGCATTCTTTTACATGGTTCGAACTAGGATGTTAAACCATATTTTCTTTGTTATTGGGCAAATGTAAGAGGGACACAGTAATTATGGACATAAGTCCGCAACGACATCCGTAAATGTATCTTCAAAATGTCTAAGAATAGTCGGATGACGATAGTGTTGTTTCATTTTTTCATCGCCTATGTTTACACTTGTTCGTTGGATCACTGTAGTCTAAGGTAGATTATAAATATCTGCATATAAATCTGTAAATATCAAACTAAAAACTTCCAAAACTAGTAGAGAAGAAAGGTTTTCACTAACATGAGTATAAATTATGTGAATTATAACAAAAAATAGATACTCGTGTACTAGTGTAATTCACACTTAATTTAACCTAAACAAACTATTTACAGTTTATCAGCAAGTTCAGATTAGATAATGTAATTTAACCAGCAAAGAATTCCTGAAAAATAGAACCATGGCCCCTTCAGTGAAGACTTTATTATTCCTCCTGCCAAGATGATTTATTTTTTACAATGATGTAGTAGGTAATTATAGATTCGTACGCATTTATGTATGTATGTATCTATGCATGCCTGAATCTATGTATGCTTGAATGAAAACATATACAAATGTATGCATGTATGCCTGAGTGTATGTAAATATATGCAAGTACATGGGTAAATCAGGTGAATGCATGTATGTATCGGTATGTATGACTTCTGTTTTCTTCTTCTTCTTTAGGCCAATAATAATGTAATTTAATTGTTCATTTTATAGATAATCGCGTTTGTCCCAACTTCTATCTTGTCTCTTGCTAAATAAATGGATATTGTATCAATCTATTTTTATACGGGGGTCTTTCTTTTTTCCGAACCTCGTGCACCAAGTTTAGTGACTGAACTTCACATCTTGGAATAAATTAAAGAAACATACGCAGTAGTGTGTCAACAGGTATGTTAATGAATACATGATATTCTCCATTTGGGTGCTACTAAGTAGTTAAATTATACTTTCTTTGATTTTGATAAACGCGAAGGGAACGCTTCTATAGGGTAAGATACATTTGACATTCTGAATTTTATCTTCAGAATGCGTAGGAATAGTCGGCTAAACATAGTGTTATTTCATTCTATTTTTCTGTATTTTCTTTCATCGCCTGTGCCGATATTATATTTACAGTTGTTCTTTTGATCACTGTAGTCCAAGGTATAGTATAAATATATGCATCTAAATTGGTAAATGCCTTCACTCTGGAAGAGAAGGTAGATTTTTACTTGTCCGAATTTTACTATGACGAAAATTACTTATCTGAAATTTACTATTACGAAAATTGTATATACAAACACATATGTAATTTAAATGTACATAAATATACCTAACAAAATGTACAACTTTGCATCAAGTTCAGATCAGATGGTTCTATGTAAGTACTAACGATTACTAATAATATAATTGGTATGTGTGCATGCCTGTATATATATAGACATATATATATATATATATATATATATATATATATATATATATATATATACATATATATATTCCCTTTGTTCGCATTTGAATTTGTATATGATATTAGTACGTATATTTATATCTATGTATATGTATTGCAAAGGTATTATGTTTCTTTGTAAACATGTATATCACCTTCTTTTTTCATCTTCGTCATAAACATGTTTTAATTCAACCCGAGGAACCCATATTGCATTGTTATTCTGTCACAAGTTTAGCATGTTTTTGTATTTGCTCGTTTGACGGTCTACTAGAGAAAACAAATGCCTTTATCCATAATTTACTTGTCCACACTGGTGGCCTTCTATTGGTATCCGCAGTGCATTTGTAGTTAGAAGAAACTGAAGAACGTGAGCAACAGGGTACCATGGTTCGTATTTTTTTTCTTCTTTTTTTTCTTCTCTTTTTTCGTGAAAATGCAACTAATGCTTAACTTAAGCTTTGCAAGTTGGAAGTAATGCAACCTTCTACTTGCCAAATAGAACACAAACGATGAGACTAATCAAACATCAATATGCTTTCTGTTTAGTATTTCTGAAAGGCAGAAAATAATAATAATAATAATAATAATAATAATAATGACTTAATAGAGCGCTTATTCTTTTAAAAAGCTCTAAGCGCTTTACAACATAACGTTAACACATATAGGCATAAAAAGCAGTTTGCATACAGACTACATATGAAAACATGAAAATAGCTCACAAACAATATCAAAGACAAATGAATTATTACACACAAAACAACATGAAACATGAATTTACAGTACAGTTTCAATCTAACACTAATGGCCAATGGTTGAATGACAAATTTAGTCTTGCTGATGGAAAATATGTGTCTTGAGAGCACTCTTGAATGTGATTGTGGTCTCTTTGTGTCTGAGATCAAGCGACAGTTCATTCCAAGTAACTGGGCCCTGATATGCAAATGAACGTTTTCCATATAACTTAGTTTTAACCTTGGGAATAGTAAGTTTACGAGTGTCTGATGATGAGCGCAAGCTTCCAGCCAGAATGTACACGTGGGTGAGATCGGAGAGGTATTTCGGACCAGAGGCAGTCAACGAAGTATAACAGAGAGAAGAGATTTTGTGCTTGATTCTACTGCGAACAGGTAGCCAGTGGAGTTTGTGAAGAAGTGGGGTGGTATGATCCGTTCTTGGTGCTCTAAGAATGATCCTTGCTGCAGTGTTTTTAATCTTTTGAAGTTTCTACAGAAGACACATTGGCAGACCAGAAAGAAGAGCGTTACAATAGTCAAGTCTAGAGAGTACTAATGAACACACAAAGGTTTTTGTGGCATCAACTGTGAGAAGGTTGCGAATAGTGCTGATGCGTCTCAGCTCCAGGTATGCTGCTCTGCAAGTGTTTAGGACATGCTGGTGTAGTGAGAGGGAGTTATCAAAAGTAACACCTAGATTTCTAAGTGATTGTCTAAATTTAATGGGGGTTTCACTGATATTAATTGATTCTGGTAACAGGAGGGCTTGAGAAACAAGCATGGCTTCAGTTTTATCATTGGGTAACAAGCATGGCTTCAGTTTTATCATCGTTCATTTTTGTAGCTTATTACACCTCATCCATGACTTAACATCAGGGATGCACTTCTCTACGATTTGGATGTTGGAAGCGACTTCATTTGGACAGATAGATTTGTACAGTTGAGTGTCGTCGGCATGCAGCTGGTGGGACACAGGGTGGCGATTTATAACGCTTGATAGGCGCTGTGTGTACAGAATAAAGAGAACTGGTCCTAGAACTGAACCCTGTGGGACATCGTAACAAAGATTATCTGGGCTGGAATGTTTATTATTTACCGAAACAATTTGGTTTCTCTCCGTTAGGTATGACTTGAACCATGATAAAGCAGTAATGTGGATGCCAAACACGAGCTGCAGATGATGAAGTAAGATATCGTGGTCAATTGTATCAAAGGCTGCAGATAAGTCAAGGTGTGTGAGAACTGAAATCTTACCGTCGTCCAAAGCAGAAAGAAGGTCATTAGCAACTTTTGGGAGGAGATTTTCAGTGTTGTGAGAGGGGCGATAAGCCGACTAGAAATTACTGATGAGTTTATGTAAATTTAAGTGAGATGCTATTTGAGACAGAACAACTTTTTCTAGGACTTTTTACATGAATGAGAGGTTAGAGACAGGGCGATAGTTTTGCAAGTTGTTGGGGTCAAGGGTTGGCTTTTTCAAAAGGGGCTTTACAATAGCGGTTTTAAAAAGTGATGGAAAAACACCGGTAGAAAGAGAAGTATTTATGACGTTGGTCAGAGCAGGGAATGCAGCATCCAAACACTCAAATAGCAGTGATGTAGGAATTGGATCTAGTTCACATGACTTTGGGGCGCACTTCTTTAGGACTGCTTGTAGAAAATCCATAGATACAGGCTGAAATGTTGTGAATGGGAGTTGTTGAAATTCTGTATTATAGTTATAGGGTGCGGATGGGCCAGGTTGTGTGATGCTGCCAAGTTGATCTCTGATAGTTTTCACTTTGTCACGGAAGAAATTTGCAAACTGAACTGGTAGACTGTCTGTGGAGGACGTAGTTGCAAGTGGTGTAGATTTGTTCTTCGCTAATAATTTGTCTATGATGCAGAAAAACTGTTTGCAGCTGGTACTTGCAGTGATTTTTGTACTGAAATAGGTGGATTTTGCTGCATGCACTATATTGGTGACATTCCTTTTGGCAGCCTCATAAATCTGCTTATGTACTGTCAGACCAGATGACAGCCACAATCTTTCTGCTTTACGGCGTTCCCTCTTGGAGGCTCGTAGCTTGTCGCTTATGTTGCTGTACCATCAAGCACATTTCTTCACAGAGACTCGACTTGAGGTTGTAGGGGCATGCTTATCAAGCATTGAACGCAGGCAATTGTGGAATTGTTCCGCAGTGGGATTTTTTTAAAGCTGTTAGGTATGAACTGATGTCGTTGGATAGTTGAGTTCTGTTAATCAAGCTGATGTTTCGTTTTGAAGTGTAAACAGGTGGTGGGTATGGGACAGACAGGTCAAGGTGGCATATGATGCATAGGTGGTCTGATGTAAGTTCATGGGAGACAGTAGTGGATCTCAACATATCATCGTCAGGTCTATACACAATCCAGTCTAATATGTGGCCACCTCTGTGCGTTGGTATGCTAACTGACTGTGCCAATTTGAAAATGTGAATATAGTCTAAGAGTTTTGACACATGCGGGTTTGTAGGGCAGTCGAAATGGAAGTTGAAATCTCATAGAATCATTAAGCTGCTATTGGTAGAATTACATAATTCAAGGAGGGCTGGGAATTGTTCCAAAAACAGAGAATCAGATAATTTATTTTTTCGACTAGGTAGTGATCGATAGAGGCGAAAGAAATGGACTGACCTTTTCTGCAGTGTTAGAGTTGCTTGTAATTCAAAACACGAACAAATGCAAGGAGATCAATAAAACCTTGCCTTCTGTAAACAATGGTATGGGCAGATAAATATGAGTCGTAGAGAAACAAAGACAACAATTATCATGCAAACTGAAAAAAGAATACCTTCATGAGCTGTAATTACAGTGTGTATATTTATAAAATATCTTATAAAGAGATCAGAGTATATATATATATATATATATATATATATATATATATATATATATATATATATACACACATATGTGTGTGTATGTGTTGCGAGAGGGAGAGAAAATATTGCATCAACTCAACATCATACATACTGAATACATGAAGTGGCTCTCTCTATGACAAAATATAACGGCAGGCCCAACTACAAAATCACGTTTATTATAAAATAGGTAGCATCAATACCTTAATACCGCTCTAAAAATGAACATTTCGGATAACTTGTTCTAATTTACCACTCGTTAATATTAACATTTTTGTTCAATGGTTTGTTTATTTATGAAGAGAAATATATGCTTTCATATTGGTTGTAATATTTTAATATTAGCAGCTATATGTGTAATATTATTCAGTGATGATTATCTGATTTATCAGTGATGTGCCCGGCTCAAAATATCCGAGGCAGACCTTATGCCATGTTAAATTTAAATCTAAACCTATATCGACGAGAAATTGTTCAATTGTTGAAGCCCCACCCACACCCACACTCAGTAAAGCATAAATTGTTGGATTACACGAAATGTAACGACAGGTGTAGAAAGCCGTTCTAAGTACGTTTCTGTTGCTTTTTTCATTTAAATATACAACTGGTTCTTGAAAGACGCTGTATGATTTTCTAGTACAGAGAAATGCAATTTGTGAAGTTGGACAAATCTAGTAATTACGTCGTATAGGGCAATGTGAAATTCGTTTAGTATCATCAAAACGTGCAAACATGACAAGCGTTTTCAATGCCGCAAAGGACTTTATCCATTTTCAATATATCGGCATTTTATAAGAAAAAGAAAAAGAAAGTTCTTTTGCAATTTGTATCTGTATTGTCACTGAGGAGGCATCACCGGTGGTATCAACGCTTGTACCTTCTGTAAAAAAAGAAGAAAAAAAGTCATGACAATTTTTGTCTTTTTGTAGAGAGAAGATATCTAGGTTGAGCAACAATCTGGTAGCACGTCCAAGGTCGAGTGTTTTGTAATTACCTATGATAAACCGCGTGCTGCCAGTTTCTGTACTTTCTGTCATTTGTTTATATAACATTGACTGTATGGGTTCCAGATGTCTGACCCATATTCCAATATCGAACTTACGAGAGATAAACAGACATCACATTTACAGTTGTAGGGACAATGACTTAGATTTCGAAGAAGAAAACCTAAAGAAGAGTTAGCATTTTAACCATAATTGTGATATGAATTTACCATTTGAAATCTGAGGAGAGTTGTACACCCAGGTATGAATTTGTAGAGTAGTATTACCATCTTTAGAGTATACAAATATTTAGATCGTTTGGGTTTTAAACCTCAGTATGTAACATTTCTTGCTGTTGAACATACACTCATTTTAGCTCATGACTCTAGCTGTTTAAGGTCGTTTTTCTTGAAATTTTTTTTTGGGGGTGGGGTTGTTTTTTACGATAGAGTAGGCAATGATTAGCTAATAATCTGACCTGAGATTTTACGGAGTCCAGCAAATCATATACATGTATCTGGCACTTGATCAACAGATAACCAAGTCCAGTACCTTGCCGCACTCCAGAATCAACTGTGACCTCATCAGAGAATTCACCTTCGAGTACTACGTACATAGTCCTTTCTGTGAGAAAAGTTTCCAACCAAGAACGAACTGTACCTCTAATGCCATACATGTAATGTTTGTACAGAAGTTTGCTTCGAGATACAGTATCAAACAACTTTAGTGAAGTCGAGGATGGCTATATCGACTTATTTGCCAGTGTCAATAGATATTGAGAGATCATGTACTGTAACATGGAATTGACATTTCACAGGAGTAAACTGGCCTAAAACCATTAATAAGTGAAATAGATACTTTATTTTCTTCTACATGAAACAACATATACTAGAAGATAATGTGTTCTAGTAACTTACACGACACCAAGCTTAGTGATACGGGCCTAGGCAAGATGCTTATTGCCTTTTGTAAAAACATATGAAATGTTAGCACCAAGCCAGCCGTCTTATAAATCACCCATGTTTAGCGAACTTTCAAAGATAACACAACCCAGGAGCAACTTCAACTACACACTTCTGTAACATCATATTTGGGATTTCATTAGTACCTGAAGTTTTAGCTGGATCGAGTTTTTAAGGAGCTTGAAAACCCATTCAACCTGCATAATCCAATTAGGTCTATCTACGTAATTAAGCATATTTGGGCAAACCGAGTCATTGTCATGAGTGAAATATAGATTTAAGTTGGTTTATTAAAATCCTAGCTTCTCTTTACTATCTTTTATCAATGTACCTCCATTTTTTAGAGGTGTCACCCCTGTATTATCTTCATGTTTGGATCTTACGTAACTCCAACATGGTTTGGTGCCTTCTTGAATTATTGCATTAATATAAGCATATTCAGCCAGCCGTAAATGTCTCTTACATTAGCTTTGACAATGTCTATGCTTGTTCCGATTGCCAGAATCTATTGCCCTTTGAGTACAAAGCGTGCTTTCTTCCTGAGCATTTTCGTAGTATAATAGTCTAACCAAGGTTGTGTCTGGTCTTGCAAAGTTTATATGTATTTGTTAACTGCTTACAGAAATGAAGGTTTGAAGTTGGACCATAATTGGTGTACATTGAATCAAAAGTCATACAAATTGACAAATGTTTGCGATATATAAGATCTACCAGCAAGGCCTCCCAATTAGCTTTAGAGTACTTTCTTGATTTTTGCTAAACACGGTAGGGTTTCATATGCAAATCTGTGGTCAGCATGCATGGTCTGATATTCCTGGTACATTCACTGATGATTTTATTATTGTGAGATTATTAATGAAAATTGTGTCAAGTAGACTGTTTTTACAAGTTCGGTACTCTTACATTTGAGGCAGGGGGGCGGCAGAAGTTATCCTAATAAGAGCTTGTTGGAAGAATCATTTTGCACAAATGCACAATTCAGTATTTAATCAAATACTAAATGCATGCAGTTTTAAAATAAACAGTCAAATCAAGGATGGGGGAGGTTATTAAAAATCAGTGTTTCTCGATTATACTTACCCGATCATAATACCTTAGGAGGACAACTACTACCTCGCAAATCCAGCCCTCCCAAGTTAAAACTTTTCTAGCTAAAAGCTAAAAGTTATCTGCCCACATAGGTGACAGTTAGCTAGAGTGATCTCCCCTTGGTACAGGGATTGGCGCTCAATCCTATGCATAATTCAGTTTCTACTGGAGCGGGAAGCACGCTCTCTGATAAGGATGTAACTGCAGAGAGGATGTATGTTAATTATGATTGGGTAAGTATTATCAAAGAACATATTTTACTTAGAAAAATTGGTTTCTTCTTTAAATACCTTACTCGATCATAATAACTTAGGAGAATAGGTAAGAGGTGGAGGGAGTTACATCCCCGTACCCAATAGAGGCCATCTCCGGTCCCGTAAGGTATGTGAGACAGCTTCCAGATGACTCGACTAGAGTATAGACTCCGTATATCGGGGAGCGGCTTCAAAAGGAAAATCTTTTATTCCCCCGCAAATCCAGCAGAAGTCGTGAAGCCGCTTATTATGAAGCGGTTGACCGACCCGGAAAGGTAACCTGTTGCGCCACGGCTAAAAGTCATACCAGATCGAGCTGACTCTTTTAAGGTGAAAGACCTCGGAGATAAAAGCTGGAGAAAGTGGACTCGGACATCCATCCCACGGCGTGAATGATGTTAGTCAGGGAACAGTTTCGCTCAAATGCAATGCTTGTGGCGTCTGCCCTAACTTCGTGAGCCGAAATACGTTTTAGACTCATATGAGTTGGACTTATTTCCCGATATGCGGAACGAATAATTCTTTTAATCCAAGACGAAATTGCCTGTGCTGATGTCGTCCTTTACCTCACTGAGGGGTAAAAAGAGGCGTGATCTCCCTTGACGGACAAGCTCGGTCCTTTTCAGGTACCGCTTCAGATCCCGTACTGGGTCCTGTAGACGACCTTGAGATGAAGTGTCTAAAGTACCCAGAGATTTCTTTACAAAGGTTTGGTTGCCCATGAACGGTAGTCTGTTCTTGGCAATGAAAACGGGAGTCGTCATGAGTGATACCGACCCGTCTTGTCTGAACTGTAAGTAGTTGGGGTCGACTGATAGCGCATGTATTTAGTTAATGCGGCCTGCCGTTGCAAATGCGATGAGGAAGCAGGTCTTGTATGAGAGATGAACCAATGAGGCTCGCGAGTGCGGTTCAAACGGTGTCTTGTTCAACCATGTGAGTACCCATGATATATTCCACTTAGGGCATAGCGCCAACGGCTTTGGCCGTGTGAAATCAAAGTTAGCCAGGAGATCGGATAGGTCTTTGTTTTGTCGCACATCCTCTCTTCTATGATGACGCAGCATGTCGGAGATTTATGAACGATAGCCTTTGCTGGTGATAGGTGCTAACTGTTTCTCGTCAAAGAGCCATAGTAGGAAGTTAGCTATTTGAGGTATTGACACCTGCAGGGGCGTAATATTTTCCTGGGCACACCATCGGGTGAAAACACCCCATTTGCCTTCATAGACTTTTAGAGTGGAGGGCCGTCTCGCTCTAACGATTCTCTCCATCACTGATTGGGAGAAATGTTTGTTCTTGAGGGCTTGTTCAATATGAGCTAGGCGTGCAAGGTCAGCAACTCTGGGTTGGGATGAAATGTCTGCCGTAGTGGTTGTTTTAGTAGATGCGGAAATGTTCCAATTTTCCTGGGGATTTCCGCAGCCAGATTAATGAGGTCGTTCATCAACGATTTTTTCCACTTGAGTGGGGCAATCAGGATGAGGTCACAATCCGATTCTCTTACTTTCTGTATCACCTTCGGGATCAGAGGTGTTGGCGGATAAGCGTAAGCGTTCAGGCCATTCCAATCTATTTAAAGTGCATCGACTGCCCAGGACGTCGGATCTGAGACTAGAGAGACAAAGGTTGGGTATTTGGCTTTCCACCTTGTTGCAAATAGAGCCACTATTGGTCGATCCCATAGGACACATATTCGTGTGAGGACCGATGGGTGAAGTGACCATTCCATTTGTATTAGTTGATTCGTTCAGGACAGCGAGTCCGCTAATACGTTGAGTCGGCCTGGAATATGACGAACTTGAACGTGGATTTGTTGTTGATGACACCACCTGAGAAAGTCCCAAACGATAACACAACGATCTGGAGACTTGGTTCCCCCGTCTTTTGATATAAATCACCACAGTTGAGTTGTCCGTCAGAATGAGAACTCCCTTTCCATATAGAGCCTCTTGCCACCAATAAAAGGCTTTCAAGATAGCTTTGATCTCGAGACGATTGATATGTAATTGCGATCTTGCGGAGGCCACACTCCATTGGCTACTTGGAATGACGGAAGAAGGTGTGCACCCCAGCCCTATGTGCTCGCATCCGTACAGGCGGCGATTTCTGGAGGCTGTAAGCTCAGCAGACGGAGGGATTCTCGGGCGGCGAGTTTGTCTTGTATCAGCAAGGAAGCCATCATGGTACTAACTTTCAATGCTCGTTCGTGAGGGAGGTATACTCTGATTACCTGAGTGTAGAACTCCATCCATAGATGGACAAAGTGTTGAGATGGTATTGGGTCGGACTTGTCCTCGTTGGACGGGGAAGCCGAGATTGAGAAGGAGGGTAACCAGGGATCTCATGTCCTGCTCCAATATGTGACTTACCTTATGTTTTTGTAGGATGTCGTCCAGAAAGTTTGATTTAGCCGCCGTGGAGGTGATCCGGACATGGGCCATTACCCGCTCCATCACTCGTATGAAAACCCAGGGGCTGATGTCAAGTCCAAACGAGAGCGCTTGGAACTGGTAAACGGTGTCCTTGTAGGCGAATCTCAGGAACTTCCTGGATTCCGTGTAAATAGGGACGTGAAGATACGCATCTTTTAAGTCCACGTTGATTGCGTAGTCTCCCTCCTGGACGGCGTTGAGAATCCGATGTGGTGTTTCCATTGTGAACCAAGGGGCGCAAATTAATGGATTGAGTGCGGATAGGTCGATGACTGGACGAAGCGTGCAGTTGGCCTTTGGGACCAGAAGCAGCCTTGAATAAAATCCCAGATAATGTGCATTATGAAAGATTTCACCGCCTTTTTTTCGGAGAAGGTCCTTGATTTCTTGCTGCAGAGTGGTGACTTTGAATGGGTCGCTGTGGACGTTTGTAGCTGAAGGAACCCTGGACAGAGTGGGAGGTGTGCTTAAGGCGATCTTGAGTCCCTCCGAAACCACTTGCCGGGTCCATGGGTCGTCGTGGCAAATATTGTCCCATTCGGCAGCAAAGAAGTGGAGCCTTCCACCAACAGGGATGTGTGAAATGGGCGGCGTGAGTACGATGTCATTTTTTGCTGTAGGGAGACTGTCGTGGAGAGAAACGCGGGCGAAAACGATTGCCCTCTCTGCATCTTGTCCCCTTTGTTCGGGAGGACTGTGTCCGCCGTCGGGAGTATGGTCGGTAGGACTGCTTCCCAGTGGTTTGTGTCCTAGGGGGTTGCTGAGGGTTCTTTTGATGTCCTGAAAAGTCTCTCCGCTGTGGCTGGGATATTTTTGCAGGGAAAGTTGTCTTCTTGGTGGCTTGTTGGCGTATGTCATCGATCAAGCCATTAAACAGGAAGTTTTAATACAAAGGTTATGAGCCAAGCTTTGCCTTATGGTGGTCTTTGAGAAAGGTGGAGGTAGAGAACACAGCATCTCGTTCCTCCAGTTGTAGGTTCTTAGCTGCTGTGACAGCATTGGTCAAAGCATGATGAGCAGCGCTATTTAAGATGCGGGTCATTCTGGACACAGATTCCCACACATGGTCCGTAGGAATCGGGGCAGGTGATGATAAGCTGTGTTCCGCATGTTGTAAGATTGCTATGGATACCAGGTCCAACATAGAGCCCGCGGCAACGACGTTGTGTTGGGTGTCGTTGAGATGCTTCCTGTCCATGCGTATGGAGTATGTATTAGTCATCCCCACTGCAGCAATGTCATGGTCGACTGCTGGGGTATCTATATGAAAAGCTGGCATGTGTGTCTTGTAGAATCGGCAGCTAAAATTTGAGGGAATGCATTATTGTGTGAAAAAGAGGCGGTTTACACTTGGGTCTGTAATTGGCGATGTAAGCAGCCCAACAGGTGAGAAACTCTACCAGACTGTGGCAGTAGGTGGAAAGTCAGTTCAGCCTTTTTGGTCAAGAGGTCCACAGATGCTGGGACTTTGGACCAGGTAGTTGATGATGAGGAAGGAAGAAGACAGAACTTCGATGGCAGGAAGCAGAAAACTTCCTCAATTGAAGTCTATAAGGCAGAGTCCTCGTGTGTCATAGTGAGGTCTAACAGAGATGAGCGGAATATGGAACCGGTTTCGTTGTTAGTGGATAAGGGATGAGACGTCGAAGGCGAGAGCTGACCATGCTTGCAGAATGCCCTGAATGAGATACAGTGACTTCCAGGCAGTCGCTAAGTGAAGGTTTCCTTTGAGTGCCAGAGACTTGAGAAGGCAGTGAAGTGACGTCCTTTAGGTACTGAGGCACTAGGCTGGGCATCATGTGCAGTGAGTGCCCAGAGGCACTATGCATGATAGCCTCATCCCCTATGCATGCCCTTATGGTGGTTCGGTAGACTGGACAGAGGTCGTTCTGGTAGCCTGGTTCATAACTCTGAGACGGGGTACGGGATATCTGATCCTCGTAACCGGTCATTGAATCCAAAGTGTGAGATAATCTGTTCTTCTCTCGATCTCATTGCACATCAGGCAATATGTCATTAAGCCCTGATACGATGCCTATTGGTTCAGCGAAAAGTGGCTTATTGTGCTGCGAAGGTGAAGGAGGAGCTGGAGCAGTAGCAGTGCGTGCTGGTTTGTGACGCTTCGTAGCTGATGAACGGTATGGAGTATCTGTAAGTAAATCTTTTGGTGCGGCAATGTCCACGTGAATACTTATTGTGTTGTCATCCTTTAGTGGTGCTTCAGCGCCTTCCCCTTAGGTGCCCTTAATGTTGCAGCCCATTGAGATTCTGTCCAAGCTGCGCATGTTAAAAGTGTTCGTAGGTTGACAGCCAGAGCAAACAAACAAGTAGGGTGGTTGTCCATCGTTTGTTTCAAACATTTACACAATTTGCATAGAGTCTTGCCCATGGTCTAATCTGTAAGACAAAATGGAGCATACGATAACAGGTATAGCCTTGCATGCTTCCTGCTTAATGACCTGTAGTGTGCATGTGCAGAGCAACACACTATACCCTTACCTGTAAATGAGTATAAATACAGGTATAATATTAAAATGTCGCTATTAATACTTATGAAGTGGACGTTTGGCAATATTACTGGAATAAAGTTACCTGTAGGAAAGGTTGATAGACTGCCTATACAGGAACATCATCGAAGTGTCACCTCTAGTATTTACAAAGTGGATGCTATGATGACTATGTAGAAAACTTGCCTGTACGTATCTGTACCTGGTGGAAACCATTCAGCAAGTGGGTTGTATAGCACACAATCTCAGCACTAATTATGTACTCAGCATCATTTTTGATACTTACAAAGTGGACATGATAATATCAGTATACTATAATGTTACCTGTAGATAAGGCCAAATGACAGCTTATACAGGCAGGCAGTATCTTGTCACGTTACCTAACCATGAGGTGGATGCTAAGATCAGGTGAACATAGAAAACTTACCAGTATGTATCCACCATGTGGAAATTATACAGCAGTATTAATAAGTTTTCTAGATTACACACCATACCTGCAAAGGAAGGCTATAGCCATGTGAGGGACACACTGGCGACATGTGCAGGCACAGTACACAAGCGCCTATGTGTGTGCAGACGACAAAGTGATAAAAAGACAGAACTTGTCATCAAAGCAAGAAAGAAAAGTTGGAAATATAAACATTGACTATACTTCCCTTAGTAGAGAAAAACTCTTCCAACTCGCTCTTTTGGAAAACTTCCCAAGTCTTGTACTGGTATTGCGAGGCCTCTCTGTTGAGTCGAGAGCATGCTACACTGCATGAGCAGAAGTAGTAACTGAATTATGAAAGGGCTTTAGTGCCAATCCCTGTACCCTGGGAAGATCAGTCTAGCTAACTGCCACCTAGGTGGGCAGATAACTTTGAATTTTTAGCTAGAAGTTTTTAGCTTGGGAGGGCTGGATTTGTGAGGTAGTAGTTCTCCTAAGGTATTATGATCAGGTAACGTTTTTGAAGAAGAAAAGGAACAGTTGATGATGGTTGTAACCTAAATTTAAACGAGAAACAGAGTTTCATTTCTGTCTCACCAAATAATTAAATATGTAAGATAATTTATAAAATAAATGTACCTTTTTGCTCATAATCTGTAATTATAAGTTACTATTTATCTACGAGGCTTCTAGTATTAACTTTATATCCATCATATCTGGTATCTATCTCTCATATCTTCTGGCCTGCTATACTCCCTCTTGCCTCTAAATTTCCTGTATGGGTTTGAAAAATATTCACGAGGTCATACTATCCCTCTGGACACATATCCTAGCAGAAACCCTGGTGAAGCTTCAGCATCTATTGCTACCAAACATGCATATTGGAATGAACGTCTGTTGCACACCCAACAAGTTTCCTGTGACTTCTTTCAAGGATTTTATTTAACAGATTCAAACTTGTGTCTGGGCTCTATTTCCAATGCCTTTTCATATATTGCCACCAAACTTATATTGTGTGTGAATCTTGGAACAAAGGTGTGTCTTCAACTACAAACTGGACTGTTGTGAACCGCTTTCCATGATTTATTAAAAATTTATTATATCCTTTCATCATACACATAATTAAATAAATGTATATGTATGAAGAGAAAACCTACCCATATAGCAACATTTACATTCCTATCTGCCTCTCTCCTTCCTACTTACCTAATTTGGAGGATTTAGAATATGACATTGGGTAAAAAAGTCAGCCTTTCCCGTTGTGAAAGTAATAATTTAGAAAGAAAGGTAAAACTCACATAAACTGACTCACCCAAAGTTAACTTTACTGTGAACATATTTATTTAAATGGATATCAATTTGCTTGGTCATGCTGAAAATGACATGTTTGTCAGTACTTACTTCACGGATTTTCGATGGAATTATATTGTTTCCACAGAAGAAACATTGTACATTTTGCTTTAAATCATTATAACCTTCACACCTAATTACAAAATTATTTAAAATAATTACGTTTTCTTCGTAAGAAAAACATTCTTCTGTGTGTGACAACAAGTATAGCTGTTCAGTCCTTAAAAACAGTCAAATCTGCGACCCATGGGAAAAGGTCAAACAAATTTATACACAGGTGACCGCTGTATGCAGGTTCCACTTTCAAACTTGGATTTTGAACAAATATCACGCACCATATACCATTATAGAGATTATAATCATTATTTTCATTATTATTATTATTATTATTATTATTATTATTATTATTATGTCCCTGTATCACCAGATTTCATTTAGTGCACTATTCAACAAAATCATAAAGTACATGTCTATGTTGTACAAAGTTATTTCCTACACAAGATTACTATCACCTGCTCACTTTAATCCATCCTATAAATGAAATCATCACGGACTCTTACAACAAATAATCACTGATCTTTGTTTGTTTTGTGTGCCATTATAAAAAAAACTAATTTTACTACTTATTGACACCTTACATGTGATTGTGAAAGATCGAACTGACTCTTTGTTCAGCCAATTTGTACAATTAGGCTTAAAAATAGCTGTTCACTCATCAAATAATATTTGGAATAACCAGTTGCTCAAGTCATGGAGATCAAAAGACAGTTGGCTTATGTAAGAGGCCTGTGATACAGGGAATGAAAAGAAACCTTATGTGGCTATTGTTAGTAACTCATGAACTGAAACTTCACCTGCCTTTACAATCAAGTTTTTAAATACTGAATGACCCCTGACTTGAATGAAATGGGCTGTAACATGTATCTCTCTGTATTAGTGTAAAGTTTGTAAATTTATTCTACAAATATCCTGAAATTAAATTAAAAGAGACAAATAGTATGGTAACAAATATTTATTCAAACACTACATACTCACAGAATGACTAAAATACCTCTGCAACCATATCATTAATGCAAGTTAAATGTACTTGCCAATAAATATGCTAAAGTTTCACACAATAAAGAATATAAATAATCACAGTTTAAACTATTGATATACGCATGTATAATCACTGGATTCAACATATCAAAAGTCACAAGATGTGGAGATCCTTGTATACAACTGTAACAAATCCATCAAATTCTTGAATGTCATATAAAACTGACAAAACATTTCTTCACAATTTCACAAATATAATTAGCAGTTTATACATATACATACATACATACAAACATATGTACATACATACATACATATACATACATACATATATACACACATATACATACATATATGCATGCATACATACATACATACATACATACATATATATATATACATACATGCATACATACACAAACATGCATCAATGAATACACAGAAATACACTAAGATCTGTATCAAGATATACAGACCAAAAGATTTATTATACATACAGTTATGCATATCTTCCATTAATCCCTACATCTATTCATCTGTAAATGGAAAAATCAAGCAAGTCTATATGCTATATCTACATGATCTAATTGCAAAGACTGAGCACTTTCACGCAGACAAGAAAATAGTTTCAGCAATAAACCTAGCATTTTTGTTTATCTTGCTTGGACTTCAATTCTACTTAAAACATGGTGTCAATAATACAACATTTGGTAAAGACAAATGTTGTTAAATAATTGGATTACATCATTTGATTGACTAGAATTTGAAATGTAAATAAAACAGATAAAATACAAAGGTTTGTTTTGGTTTGCCAGTTTTAGTGGCACTAATAACACATTATTTGCTATAAATGCCGATGAAATGGGAGCTAAGTGCCTTCCCAAGTACACACCAATGCAACCAACCCAATCAATCAATTAAGACTACTTTCTTGAGACAAACTATTATGCAGAAATATATGTGCTTGCCTATAAGAAAAATTAAAAATGATTCTGAATTTATACAAATAAATCAGTCAGACAACCTTATGTTACTTCTTTAAGGTTATGAATAAATTCTACACATTCAAGTTTTAAATGTGAAGAAAATCAACTGTTTCCAACAAACACTGTTTGACAAGCTTAATGAATCCATTCCAAATTTGTTTCACCACAGCTTTGGTAAGTTCAGAAAGTTTCAAACACACTAAACCTTTCCAAGAAAAAAAAATTCTAATTTTAAAAAAAAAATCTACTAAAAACACTTTGCACTTTTTCTACTCATTATTTGTTACAGAAAGCTAAAATAATAACACCCACCAATTCCTATCACTACAAAGCATCCATTTCCCAGAATCAAAAGCTGCAATATATAAATCAACCGTTTTAAAATCTTTTCTATGCATCTGTTGCATCTTCTATGGACAAAAGTAAAAAAATAGTTTGGACACATAAATGGACTTGAATTTTATCTGCTGTGATGGGCATATTGGATGTCAGATTGGTACCATTTTCATTTAGGACAAAATAGCCATCATTAGAAGTCTTTTGGTGAACAGCACATGTCATAATGATCATCCATTCAGGGGAGTAATGATGACAAGATTTTTAAGACAGTCATCATGGGAATCATATTGGATGTACGACTGACACCATTTTGGACCAACTAAGTACCATAAGAAGTCCAGTGGTGAAAACCCCATGTTGATATAGGCATCCATTTGGGAGGAGTAGAGATAACAATATTTTCAAGATAGCCACCACAGTGGCCATATTGTGGATTAGTCATTTTTCATTAATGACCAACTAGACACCACAAGAACTCTTCTGATGAAAACCCCATGTCAAAATGACTTTCCATTTAAGAGCAATAGCAAAAACAGGATTTTCAAGATGGTCATATATTGGATGTCATATCAGCACCATTTTAATTTAGGATCAACAAAACATTATAAGAAATCTTTTAGAAAAACGCCATACTGCTATGAGCATTCATTCAGGAGAAGTGGTGTTAACAAGATTTTCTAGATGGCCACTGTGGCAGCCATATTAGACATCAGATCGGTACCATTTTAATTTAGGACCAACTAGACATCATAAGAAGTCTTCTGGTGAAAACACCAAATCAATATGACTTTCCTCCTAGGAGTAGTGATAAGATTTTGAAGATGGCCATTGTGGTGGCCATATTGGACCTCACAATGGCACAATTTTCATTTAGGACCAAGTAGACATCATAAGAAATCTTTGGTGAAACCTACATGTCAATATGACTTTCCGTTCAGGAGAAGTAGCGATAAAAAGATTGTCAAGATGGCTGCTGTGGTGGCCATATTGGATGTCAGATCAGAATCATTCTCATTTAGGACCAATAAGTATTTTAGTGAAAACCTCATGTTAATACGACCATCCATTAAGGAGGAGTAGCGATAACAATATTTTCAAATGGCCACTGTGTGGCAGCCATATTGGATGTCAAATCAGCTCCATTTTTATCTATGAACTGGACATTACAAAAAGTCTTCAGGTGAAAACCCCACATTAATATTACTTTCTGTTCAGATGGAGTTGTGATAACAAGATTTTCAAGATAGCTGTTGTAGTGGCCATACTGAATGTCAGATCGGCACCATTTTTATGTAGTACCAGCTAGACATCATAAGATAATAGGACTTTCTGTTCAGAAGGACAAGCGATAATAAGATGTTCAAGGTGGCTGCCATGGTGGCCATCATTAGTGTAGGGATGAAACAAAATTTGAATAGTGTCGATGTAATAAGCTTAATAATAAATATGATGTAACAAACAAGTGTCACACAAGCATGAAAATGAGGTCAAGTGACCTTGTTATAGTATAGCAGGTGTCCTGAATAAATTAGTTGAGGATTCGGACTAAATACCAATAGACTGTAAGCATTATTTCCCCTGTTCATCTTCAAACTCTGTACAACCATAAATGTTCTTTTAGTGCTGAAAATGGACGGTAAAGAAGGGCATAAACTCGATTACCTGTTCAGTTTATTGCAGGGACTATCTAAAAAATGTCTCTGGAACATGGTTTTTAGTTCCCTGTCTCAGCCATGTTTGGGAGGAGCCAAACTGGTTTCATGGATAAAGTGGAATTCACAAAAAACAGACAAGTGATTTTTGTAATTAAAATACATGCTTATAACTATTGCTCTGTTCTAATGCAGAGCAAAAAACGGAGAATAGCAACTTTATAATTGTAACAGCAATAAGTAATGACTTCAAAACTTGAATAAAACACCAAATGTGTGAATATACTGGAGTTAACTTTCTGAAGTAAGATGATTGGAGGGGTGGGGGTGGGGAGTAATGGTATGCAGGATTGGCTACAACTGCTCCTTACAGAATGAATGTCTGACAACAGATTACAAATTTTTCTGAGCCCTCGTTGATTGATACTTAAGGTTATATTGACTTAAATATAGCCCCTATTCTAACAGCATGTTCTCCATCGACTTGCCATATTACACATTATTTTTAAAGAGTGCTGGAATGACAATAAATATAGAAATGGCGATGTCAAGAGCAAAGTGACCATTCATAATTTTGACATTCTGATTACCTTGTTATTGGTGTTTGAAATTCAGGTGATTCTGCATAGTTTACATTTGGCCTTGTTTGTTTCTGTTACACAAGGTTCCAAACTCTCTTAGTAAACAATCAAATATTGTAATATAAGTACCAATTTTTTACTCAAAAATTCACACAAAAAGTATTCTGATTTGAATGTTTGGTTATTTGTTTCAGCTCTAACTGAAAGCATAATAAATTAATAGCTAAAATATACAAGTCACTCAAGCATGAAATTTAGATCACAGTGACCTAGCTTGGTATGATTGGGTTACTCACGTTAACACATGAACAAACAGGCAAAATGCAATATCCCCTCCCAACTTCCTTAACATGAGGATAAATGTTTATCTACTATATATCATTGACATAGTTACAAATTTCATTATATCTTCTTTCTTCAGTATGTATTCATTTAGTAATCTAAGTTGCAATATGTATCTATTTTCTTTCTTTTTTCATTTTAAACATATCAAGACTTTGTTTTCTTTATTCAGTTACAAATCTAATTATATTTTCTTTATTCAGTTACAAATGTAATTATATTTTTTTTCTTCAGTTACAAATGTAATTATATTTTCTTTCTTCAGTTACAAATGTAATTATATTTTCTCTCTTCAGTTACAAATGTAATTATATTTTCTTTCTTCTGTTACAAAATGTAATTATATTTACTTTCTTCAGTTACAAATGTAATTATATTTACTTTCTTCAGTTATAAATGTAATTATATTTACTTTCTTCAGTTATAAATGTAATTATATTTACTTTCTGCAGTTATAAATGTAATTATATTTACTTTCTTCAGTTACAAATGTAATTATATTTACGTTCTGCAGTTATAAATGTAATTATATTTACTTTCTTCAGTTACAAAATGTAATTATATTTTCTTTCTTCAGTTACAAAATGTAATTATATTTACTTTCTGCAGTTATAAATGTAATTATATTTTCTTTCTTCAGTTACAACTGTAATTATATTTACTTTCTTCAGTATGTATTAATTTAGTAATCTTGACTACAGCAAGTTTATTTCTTTTTTTTTCATTTCAAACATATCAAGATTACTTTAAACAAGATTACAAATAATTGGACAGGTGCAAATAAGACAAATTGTGTGTAACATAATCAAAAGCAGGAAGCAAGTTAATAATTTGATGCTAAGATCAATGCAAATCCGACTGATCACGACAAAACTAGAAACCTAATAAATTCTTGAAATTATATTGTTCACTGAATCTGCACTATTTCCTCCAGGTAATCACTCCAAACACTTCTTATCCATCCTATCCATAAGATGTTGGCATAATGTTCTCCTACTGGTACTTGTGATCCCTCCTGCCTGTTTCAGCCGACAGAATTTGGCTGTCAAGATCAGCATAGTCCTAGCCATGGGTTTATGTCCAGCAATACAGTGGACTTATATTTTATTGTAGTTATTCACTTTTGCAGATTCTCTTTGCTGCACTGGTTTTTAGTAAAATTCACTTCAAGAGACCTACCACTGCTAATATTATTTACTTCTCAGGACTAGAATTTTTTTCACTCATAAATTACAGCGTTTTCATGTAATTTCACAAATTAAAGTTTCATAAAGATTTTGAAAATTTATTACTGCAAGATGACAGCTATACAGTGTATTTGCAATTAGTCTACAAAGAATCTACTCCTGGCCATCGCTAAACACCTGATCTTTCCACCAGGGGGATACGTCATAAGCTACATTTTTCCCAATCAGATGAGTGACTTCAGGACCATCGGCAGCAACACTGGCCAGATTCTCTGTGCTTGCCTCCATGATAGAATGACCCAGGCTAAGACCGACTCCAAGAGTCTTTGTACCTGTTATAATGTATGTCAATCTAATCATTAACTGCTAGGTAGAGTGGAAATAACAAGTTACCATGTATACTATATATAGTGCATAATCAAATGCTAACAATATAGACTGAGCTCTGCCATCTCATAATGGGACAGAAAATTGGGGTTTATGCCCAAATGATTTCTGTCACATGCTGGAAAAAGACCTTGGATATAAATAGCAGCCATTTTGAACTGAACTCAAGCATGTTGTTGTTTTTATCACACACTTATTTCATTGATGTCAAAATGACTCACTGACGTGCCATCACCAATAGCAACATAAGCGATAGTTTGAAGCTATTGAAAACAAATGATTTCTTCAATTGTTTTTTTCATTAAAATACTACAGGAATAGCATTAAAAATTAAAAGTGCAGTAATGTTATTGATGGTTTAAATTTCCTATAGTGTTATGTAACAGCAGATCTTGGTCTATACTCCTCTCAGTCGAGTACAAGTTATATATAGAAAGAGCCATCACAATAATGAGCAATCTCAAGCATAATGGTCATACTATGTCTGATGAGAATGATATAAAACAACGTTATTAACAAAGTTCGATATACATGTATCAGTACAATACAACATAATTATAGTGCTGGAAAAGGAAGAAAATGTAAATACAAATCTTAAAATATTTTCCACTATGACAACTGCTTAATCATAACAGCAAAAAAAAGAGAATTTGATATGTTTATCCCAAAAAGTCATTTTTGCTTGGGATATCTTGATTTAACTAAGTCTGTTAGATTGCTTTAAATTCAATTAAGAATTAAATAAAAAGCTGCTTATTACTTACCAGACTTAACACAAATCCCTTCAAATGTTTGATAGTAAAGAAAAAGCTGAATGTGTTTCCACAACATTTTTCCAAGAAATCTGTTCTTTGCATATACAAGAAATTACTGAGCAGGATAACCTCTCAAATGATTCAAAGTCTAACTATACTGCAATTATTTGGTTGACTCATTTTTTTTATAGAATCCAGCTATGAATTATTAATAAATGCAGGGTAGATCATCCTCATAGAGCAACACAAAATAAAAACAGCGGCAGCAGATGCCATGGGATCTCAAGGCATTGTCTACTACAGGTGCTGTAACCTATATGTGCTGAAACATCCAAATTTGGGGATTATCTTGTCTTTATGTCTTTTGCTGTTGAAGATGGTTTATTTCCTAGGTAATAAAAGTTGTTATGTCTTTATTAATCAGTTTAAGCAATGAATTCAAAGAAAACAGCAGGCATTTGATACCTCCCAGATACACTTAAATGAAATGGCCCCAAGATGATGAATTTAAACTTTGTTGCTTGTTTGTAAGGTTTAGCTATAATTTACATGTTAAAATGACGCATTTACTATTTATGTATATATGTTTACAACCAGGTTAATTGTGTCAAAATATGAAAAACTGCAATATGGTCATGAAAAACAAGAAATGCAATACAATAGTTGATGAAGACAAAAATAGAAGTATTCTCCTTGTGAGAGCTTTAAAATTACCTCATCATGATTATCAAAAATCTGGAAAAAAAATTACTTTTTTTTTCAGCATGTAACTGATGACACAGTACACTAGTAATATTGTCTATTTGTACCTCTGCTGATCTGTGTTCAATGCTCTGCTCCAGCACAAGCATAGGCAAGTGGTTACACATCCAATATTTGGTGGTTTCCTACATTTCAAAGACCACTTCATACCAACATCTGAGCTGTCAATTGCATGCTCAATGAATTGCAATAGCATGTAAAATCAAAATAAAAGATTTTAAACCACAGGTTTATAAGTTTACCTGGGGTATTTAACCAGGCTAAAGCACCCCTATCCAGTCCATACTGTAATTATGTACATAATCATTTGATGGTAAACTGGCAATCCCATTAGGATCTGGCAATCCCATTAGGATCTGGCAATCCCATTAGGATCTGGCAGCCCCATCAAAACTCCCTCTGGATCTGGAATTGCAAGCAGATAAAACAAAAGGACCAAGTGGACACAAGATCGCTCACCTTTTAACAAAGTTAGTCAAGAAATCTGGGTCAATAGGATGCTTCCATATGTAGTAAAAACAATTGTTTCATGGTTTTTCTAGTCTTTTTATCTGATGCAATATCAGATTTATTTGTCCAATACTGAAAGTCCTTTAGCCAGGATGCTTTCTGTCAAAGTTGGTAAAATACTGTTGAGCATTTATTTTTAGATAAAGATGTTTCAATTTTATGCAATTACATCACTATTTGATTGTGTTCAGAATCATCTGTAACCATTTGAAAAACCTGATCAAAGTCTATGCTGTTAGTAAGCGAATGTACATTATAAATGGCTATGTACAGTAAATTTCTACCTGTACTGTGTCTTCCAGGTCTTTTCTTCAGGCCTGTTCTCTCCTTCTCAACTCTGACTGCTCCATCACTGAGTGTGGGAGTCAAGTAACGTCGGATAGAGGGGGACTGAAAGGAAAATTATTCATGAAAGAAATCATTGAAGGTTTGCTAGGTTCATACAAACCCTTCAATGGGTAATTTTAACACTAAAACGAAAATGGAATGAAAAATGTTCAATGCAAATAGATAATACATTTTTAAGAAAATGGAGATTGCAAATAGAAAATGCAGAATGTAAAAATAATGAATGATAAATCAAAACATGAATGCATTTCAAGAATGGATTTGAAAATTTATTGTTTTCAGGCAGCTGCTAAATTTTCAGTCAAAAGCCCTTTTTGCATGACAATCCAAGATGAGAGTCTTTGCACCATTAGACAATCTTTCCTCCTTGCAAGCTGACTATTACATTGTTCTTATGAAGGCAGACATAACAACTGTGATTGATATGCATCATCACCCATGCTTGTATCTGTACAATTTTTATTTGAACTAAGTGAACTAAGAAATAAAATTTGCTGACAAATACTCTACATTTCTTCTATATTTCATAATGAGATACTGAAATATATCAGTGAGAGAAAAATTATATCACCACAGTGGCGATATCACTTTTGGAACTACTTTCTTTTCCCATTTACAAAATATATCTGCATTTAAGCATGTTATTCAAATCTGTATTTCCATATTTGGACCTATTTCATTTTCCTTCTTCTTCTGCTCTCTCTCTCTCTCTCCATCAGGGGAACAGATTTTAAAATGTTTCAAGTCTGTAGACTCTCCAGTATATTTAATCAAGATGAAGGCACCATCAAAAAATGCCTCAAAGCGAACTCCAAAAAAACAAAAGCATTAGGCTTCTACTATTAACTTTTTAAAAATAGTTTTCCACATGAATCCTGCAAAGTATTAACGATTGAACTTACATGAACTGTTGCTATTCCATATTCTGCCACACACAGTATCATATGCCTTTTACACTCTATGACAAACAGATACATTCTGAGGAAAAATGCTTAGTTAAATATAGTAATAAAATTGTTTAAGTAACAATTCTAACTCTCAACACAATCATACTCATGTTTGAAAATGATGGAGAAATTGGATACTGATAAGTGTTGATTGCAAACTGAAATTAAATGACAATCAAAATGTGGGTGCTGCATCTGTTACCGAACCAGACTGCAAGATTGCCAAGGCCATAATTGAACATTTGAATGCAGAAATGAACAAAATAAAGAAGCAAAATTCATACAAGTAAACTCGCAATCATTAAAATCTATTGTTTAAAGATGCTATGCTCTGAAATCTGTCAGATGTGACCACTCTGTGATGTTGCTACATTACCCCGACCCCAACAATGTTCTCTATCAATCGACACAAGAAATATGTTCACGAAAATAAAAATCGTCTCATTTTCATTTGAAAATAGTTATTAATTTGACAAAATACACAATTTGAAACATTCTTTGTACAAGCTAAATTTGTTTGAGGTCACTGTCCTAAAATTATTGCAAATTGCAGAACTTCATTTTACCAATGTAGTAATTCAGCCACTAATCGCATTGGCACAGAATGGAGAAAAAAAATCAATGCAGATCAATGGTTTTTGCCTTAAAAAATATATAATAAAAAGAAAATCTACATATTTTTTTTGTAGATATAAGGAAATATTTTACTCATGAAGTGGAAACATTTTGCATTGTCACTCATGACTTTGCCACTCATGACAATACAATGTTTCCCACTTCATTCGTGAAATATTTCCTTATATCCACTCACAGAAATGTAGATATCCTCTCTTTATATTTTTACATTTATTGCAGTTTCAGTAACATTTTCATTTATTTTAAATTCAATGCTGTCTTTAGCATTGTATGCATTTGTATATTATTACAGCACACTTTTAATAAGGCAAGATATGAAAGCAATAATTAACTCCCTTTTAGCACTCTTTAAATTGGAAAACCTGACTTTGGTAAAGGCATTTCCATGGTCTATGATGTAGAACTAATGTTACTGTACAGAACCATACTTCTGTCAGTTACAGTGACCTTGACCTTTGACCTAAAATCAATAGGCCTCTTTCTTATGAAAAGTGCAAGCCATCAACAAAGTCTGGTGACTGAAGATGGTGGAGAGCTTGAGTTATTGTACATTAACAAAATTGGCAACAAATAACAATGTAACATAATATGCTCTGCCTATGACAGGCATATAACAAAATCAGTAAAGCTAGGTAAAACAAATATTGAATAAGGACATGCAAATGCTAGTTAACACACACAGCAGTTAAATTAAATGCATTGTTCCTCCATTTGACCTCTAATCCAAACTTTAATAACAAAACAATAAACCCTCTGTCTACATCTTGGGAAGCCACTTGTGGGGTCACAGAGTAAACTCTCTTGTATTTCATACAGGCAAGCTAAAAGGTACTGGAGATTAGACATGCATATGTTTTTATACCATTACTTTTAATACCTTGGATGAAGGTGGTGGTGGTTCAATGTGAATATTTGGAGGCTGGAGCTCGATAGTTCCCTTCTTCCTTAATCGGGGCATGGATGTTGATTCCTCCTTCCCCTCCCCACTGCTGTCTGCATTAAGAGCTGATAATTCAGTCACTGTGAACAGGGGCTCATTCATGGCACGCAAGTTGGAGATCAGGTTGGAGTGCTCTTTCTGTATTGTGAAATCAAAGGCAAATCATGCTAAAAATAAGGTGAAGATGGTATTTAACTGAAAGTACAACATTTAATATATATCAGGATTCTGGAACATTGCAAAAGCTATACCTGATACCTGTAGTACATGAAAGCTACATAGTTACCATCTTCTGATGCTTTGAAACATAATCTGATATCTTTTGGTGAAAATCCCACATTGATATGACCATCCATCTAGGCAGAGTAGCAATAACAAGATTTTTTAGATAGCTGCTGTGGCACCCAGATTGGAGGTCGGATGGGCAACATTTTAATTTAAAAGCAACTAGATATCGTATGGTGTCTCCTGGTGAAAAGCCCTTGTAGATGAGTTTCCACTTAGGAGAGTAAGATTTTCATGATGGCAGCCATGGTGGACATACTGGATGTCAGACTGGCACATTGTCATTTAGATCCAACCAGATATCACAAGAAGTCTTTTGGTGAAAACTCCATGTCGATATGACCATCCATCTAGGAGGAGTAGCAATAACACAATTTTCAAGACAGCCACTGTGGTGGTCATATTGGAGGTCATATCAGCACCATTTTCATTTGAGACCAACTAGACATCATAAGAAGTCTTCTGGTAAAACTCTCATGTCAATATGACTTTCTGTTTAAAAGGAGGAAACAACAGACAAATTTTCAAGATGGCTGCCAAGGTGGCCAAATTGGAAATGAGATCGACTCTATTTTTATTTCGGACCATCTAGACATCATAAGAAGTCTTCTGGTTAAAACCCATGTAGATATACCTTTCCATTCAAGTGGAGTAGCAATGACAAGATTTTCAAGATGGCTGCATGGTGGCCATATTGGATTCAGATTGGAACCATTTTCATTTACGACCAGCTAGACTTTATAAGAAGTCTTTTAGTGAAAAACCCACTCTGATATGACCATCCATCCAGGAATAGTAGCAATAACAAGATTTTTAAGATGGCCATTGTGTCGGCCATATTGGTTGCCCGAGTGGCACCATTTCATTGAGGATCAACTAGACATCATAAGAAATCTTCTTGTGAAAACTCCATGTCGATATTACCTTCTGTTCAAGCAGAGAAGCAATAACAGGATTTTCAAGATAGCTGCTGTGGTAATCATACTGTACAGCAGATTAGCACCATATTCATCATTGAACCAATTAGACATCATAAGAAGTATTTTAGTGAAAACTCCATGTTGACATGGCCATCCAGTCAGGAAGGGAAGAGATAATATTGGATATCTAAGCAGGACCATTTTCATTCAGGACCGACTAGACCATGGGATGAATGTGTGTGTGTAAAATTTCATGGCAATCCTCTAAGTGAATTAGTAGGAGTAGTGATAACAAACATGTACTAATGGACAGATGAAAAACAACAGGCTATCCAATAAGCTCTTCTGGTCCATGACCAATTGAGCTAATAATCAAATTAAATGTTAGAGGATAAAATAACAAATATCAAACGAGGAAAAGCCTGCAAAGATTGTATCCTGATGCTAAATGCTTTACAAAAGCTTACAGCTCTGATCCTTTTGAGACATTTGTCCAGCCAGTCCCTGATGGTTTGCTTGGCCACCTCCTCTTCAATGGCATACTCGAGTTCCTCTCTAAGTAGCAGCTCCTCCAACTGAAGGCTCTTCCTAATATCCACAGACCGGTAAGATAGCATGCTGTATGGAAATTAAGACATTTAGTACATATCTTCCTTACATCTACATTGTCTCAGCACTGAAAGCAACATTTTAACAGTCATGACCCTAGTTAAACACCTCAAGTATTCTTCCTCCAAATTCGATTTTTCAATTTCTTTGTTGATTAGCAATAAGTAATTTTTTTTTACTGAACATTGACCAGTCATCAAGAATTAAAATAAAGTCATAATATCTTGAACTCCCCTAAGGACAACCTTCTTATATTTCATGGTGTACAGTTGCAAAACTTTGGAGATGATTTTCATCTTTGCTACTAATTCTATTACTGACAAAAATCTCTGCATTGTAATTCAGTTTACAAGCAAGATGATGTAAAATCTTAATTCAAAGTAGGCACTGTTAAAAGTTTAAGCATAAGTTTAAACTGGTAAACATCCAGGATATAGGTGGCCACTTAGTGGGGCCAAGGGGAGTTCATCTGTAATAGTTACTTCCCTTTGTCTTTGATCTATAGATGAAACGACGTTTATTTGTCTTTCTGGTAAGGCTGGATTTGGAGGAAGGAGAGGTTATTTCCTAATGTTAATGTGATCAGGTAATGTATTCAATGGAGAAACTTTAGACCAGGAGATGTTCCATATTATTCACATCCAAAAGAAGAATTTATGTAAAATTCTACTGGTAGCAACAATCAATTCATAAGATTTCATTTAATTGTTATTTCTACAAATTTTCAAACTAATTTTTGGAATCTTTTCAAAGATGCAAAATCTTCACTCTTTAATACTTACTATACAAAACAAAGATACCTGTTGTACTGAGGAAGTAATCAAATAAAAGTCAGGGCATATATGGTTGAGGGGATAGACTATACAAAATTATAGTTTATTTTAATCACATTTCTACAGAGGAAATTATTAAGCCTCTTAAATAATGTTGAGAGATAAAAATTATGCCATAATCAAACTTGTTTCCTGCACCCACTTATTCACATGTCACACTGAAAATTCAATAAAAATCATTACACTCTCAGAATTTTCATTATCTAATGCAAAAAAAGACAACCATGACTAAAATATCCACTGCTTGTCGTAACATGTGGTGGTGTCCAAGGACAAGAGGATTATTTTCTAACAAACAACAAAAAATTATAGTCCCATTACAGTCTGATGTTTTGCAGGACAAGTAGCAATTTTGCATGTTTTCCATGGTCTTATAAATATAAAACAGAAGGCCTAAGTGAGTCTGATATCGTTCACCTGTGTAGTTGACATATGTCAGCTTGTAAATGCAAATTCATTCATGTACTGAAACTGTAAAGGGAGAAAGAAAAGTTTGGAGCGAATAGTTGCTTCGTTGTTTATTAATGTTGGTTTCATCTCGTTTCCATGATCATATATATATATATATATATATACATATATATATATATATATATATATATATATATATATATATATATATATATATATATATATATATATATACATATATATATATACACATAAACACTTTCTCAGCATGAAAAGGACAAGTCATTTATGAAGCCAGCATTCTTACCATGGACCTCACCATGCCCCATAGGACTGGCCCTGATTCATGACTCAGAAACTGTTCATAACCCCACATTTACTTCACTTTATAAGGGAAGTTAATCTGTTCAGTCAGCATGGATTACTGGGTCTGTCCTTATCAAGCTGGGATCCTGACCACAGAGTCATAACCTGGAACACATGGCAATTCCCACCCAGTGAAGCTGTGTTAACTCAGTGGTTACTGCACTGGACTCATGACCAGAAGGCTGCAAATTTCAATTTCCACCATCTGATCAGCCTTCATTCTCATTCATATGTGTGGATCTTGCTCATAATCAATCTGAGGCCAAAATGACACAAACTTACATACCAAATCTGTACAAAATCTGATCAGAAATATGGCCTCAAGTGTTCACAAGCTCAGCCAATCCAATGAAAAGATCACCTCATCAATATTCATGTATGTTGCTTATAATCAAACTCATCTGAGGTCTTGATGATACAAGCTTACATGCCAAATTGATCAAAATCTGACCAGAATTATGACCTCTAGTGTTCAAAAAATTTCCAAACAGAGTCACCTTATTAATCAGCATGGATAGCAATCACAATCAAACTTGTTCAAAGTTTTGATGATATAAAATTACAAACCAAACCTGATCAAACTCTGATCAGAAATATGGCCACTAGAGTGCTCATAAGCTCTACCATTCAGATGCAAGATCACCTCTTTAATATGTACAGATGTTACTCATAATCAAACTCACCCAAGATCTTGAGAATATAAACTAACATACCAAATTTGATTATGATATGATCAGAAATGTGGTCTTTAGAAAGTTCACAAGTTCAGATAAATCAGATGCAAGATACTTCATTAATATGCATTGATGTTGCTCATAACTGAATTCATCTGAGATCTTGATGATATATGCTTACAAACCAAATCTGGTCAAAATCTGACCAAAAATATGGCCTCTAGAGGGATTACAAGCTCACTAAATCAGATGAAAGATCACCCCATTTATATGCATATATCTTGCTCATTATCTAACTTGTACAAAATCTTGATGATATATGTCGATATTCTAAGTTTGATAAAAATCAGATAAGAAATATGGACTACAGAGTGATAACATGCTCACCCAATCAGATGCAAGATAACCTCATTAATATGTGTGGATCTCTCTCATTTTTTAACTTTTCTGAGATCTTGACAATATAAGTATATATTCCAAGTTTAATCAAAATCAGATCAGACATATGATCTCCAGATTGGTAGCAATCTCAGCCAATCAGATGCAAGATCACCTCATTAATACACATAGACCTCTCATTTATATATTCAAATTCATCTGATATATTGATGACATAAAGCTGTTATAAGTTTTATCAAAATCATATCAAAAATGACTTTCAGAGTGGTAGCAAGCAAATGTTGATACATGGACATATGACAGACACATGGCCATACCAAAACCAAACAAGGCCTTATGTCCAGGTGAGTTAACAAGACAAAATTCTACAGAATGCTTTGCCATACCCGCTTCACCGAGGCACATTCCCAGTATCCAGCAAAGTCACTGGTGTGTGAAAAGTAGGTCACTATGACTTCTTTTTACCTGTGATGAGCAGTACCCTTCAGACTGAATACACCTATCAAGTTCACAATTTTACATGTAACAGTGTAAGAAGAACTGAGCTAAATGCAAAAACTCAATGTTGATCCCAACACCAACAATAATAATGCTGTCCAAAAGTGAATAGCTATGTCTCACCTATGCTTCACACACAAGACAAAAGAGCCTATAGGTTAATGTCCACCTACTTCAAAACATCATGAAATGTCACATCTCCTCCATTGTGCAACCTCTCTAACTCATAACACATGTGCTTGAACAACAGTTTCTCCTTCTCCAAATCCACCTCCAATCTCCCTCTCAACAGTCGCAACAAAAATCTAACTCTTCCAACATGAATCACTCCCTGGAAAATAAAACATAAAGAGAGAAAATTAGCTGCATGCATGAGCACATATCATTTTATAACTTAAAAAACAAAGTGCTTGAGACCAGGCTTCTCCATCATAAAACTTTACTCAGCATATACAGTAAGCAATGTTACTCCAGATTTTGAAATCTTACTTGAATTGACAAATCCAGCTTGCTGATTGGTAAGAATATTTTTGAGTAAGATTTGGAGATTTGAAGTCAAGTAACATTTTATGAAGGGGCCAATTTTAAACATGCTGGAGATAGGACAAAACTGCTGGATAACTTTTAAGCAACAAATGTTGTAATCCAGTTACCTTTTGTTTAACATATTCGGTAAAGAATGAAAGTTTACAATTCTTCAATGAGAACCACTGTGATGACAGTGGTGCCTAAAATGTCAAACAATGTCATGACACATGTCGTCTTTTCCATGGAAGCATTATTTACTCCAATGGTACTGGGATCTGTTCGGCTTGTAAGAACTCTTTAAAATCCCTTATGAACATTATTACAATGACACTCCTGCTAATTATAATTTGTGGGTTCAATGAATGGCCTTATTTGCATATTAAGGCAGATAAATATCAAGTGCATGAGATAAACCATATATCCTAAAACATAAATACAACCAATACAATTGAAAATGCAACAGATATGTCATAGCTTGAGAGATTACTGAATAAGGTTTCACATCCTACAACTGTAAAATCAGTCGATGCCTATATATAAAAACAAAATCATCCTACCTTGCGGTTAACATCTGTATGGTTCCAGGTGTTCTGAAACTGCCGAATGTCATTGTAACTGAGCAGGGCATCTTCTTCATTAGAATAAAATAGGGAGAAGTTCTCCATAATGATGGCTAAAAATAAATCAAAATATTTATTACGCATCACTTGATAACTAACGTGTAATCAGTGTATGCAGAATTAAATCATTGTTAATTAAACACATTGGTGATTACAGTGTAGTACAACAAATTTCTTTTCATTTAATCATAAAATATTTATTAAAAATAGTGAATCAAAGATAAGTATATGGCCTTCAGATTACCTCTTGCTGGCTCGAAAATGTTTAATAGAATTGATGTGCCCTCCTGCATGTTGTATGAGGCAACTAATTATTGCAAGGAACCATGGTGGCTCAGTGATTAGTGTGCCTGCCAGACTCATAACAAAAAGGACACAAGTTCAAATTCTACCAATGGATCAGCCCAGGTCTGCTGCTGTGGTGCAGCCTTGAGCAAGGCACATTATTCCATTCGTGTCGGTTCTAAATAACCTACTGTGAAACACCAAGCAAAACCAATCAGGTGCTTCATGCAATTAGCATAACAGTTTTACCCAGCTCAATATGGTATTTACACAGTTGCAAAAATACTTCACAATTGGAATAAATCAAAGAGTCACTAAATGAACTTGTGCAGATAAGTTATAGCAGTAACTTATGATAATTTGTTTCATAAAATAAAGCCTATAATTGCCTATTATCATTAGAATTACACATTAACTTTTACTGCCTTAATTCACATGTGCAACAGTTTTCAAAACTTGAGAAATGAGGTAATCTTACAATACACCATTAGCTTTTTATATGTATTTGGGGCCAATGAGAGCAAATATTACATTATTATACCTAAGTATTTCAAAAAAATGTCAGACTGCATGCAAAAGTATTTTGTGGGAAAAGGGGGGGGGGGGAGCAACAGATGGTGACTTTCCAAGACTTTCACTGCATAGATTGGATAACCTTTAATTCGTAAGACAAATATTTACACTGACTTTCACTGACTGCAAAGTGTGGATAATCTCTAATTCATACAACAAATGCCTACTGACACCAACTTAAAATTGCCCTGAACTGATTGAGAAGTAAATGGATTATTTTGCTTCCTTCTTAAGAACTCACCAACTAGCAGATTAAGCACTATGTAAGTAATGATGACATAGAAAGAACAGAAATACATCAGAGATGCTGTGAAGTTTCCACAATCTGTCTCCCAGAAGCTCTTGCCAGGTGAACAAAATGGACGAATCACCTGAAATAGGTGTACATATATATAGTAGATCGCACAGAAGAATAGCACTCCCTCACTTTAAGACCCCTCATTAATACGCAGTTCCTGTTATAAGGTGAGTATGGTCATGGATTCCATTTCATTAATTGGTAGTAGAATTATCATGTACTTCATTTTAAGGGGTCTCACTGTGAGGTGGTATACTATGTGGCTCTCATGGATAGTGTTATAACCAGGAAGTACTGTACTAATTTTGCATGAATTTCATGAAACATACCCAATGATTTCTATCTTTTGAAAACCCTGCTGAGCAAAAATTGAAATTACTTAATGTATTTCCTAAATTAAAATGACTTAGTACAGATGAAAAATTATTATGTTTCATGTTAAAAAAAAAAATAATGATTTTATTCCAAAAACCAAAAAAATACTGTTACAATTGTTACTGTTTGCAAAATGTTTAATAAGTAGATTTTGATGCCTTGTGCAGTAATCTTTACCTTGTGTAATCTTTACGTATAATCTTTGGCTTGTGTAAACTTTTATGTATATTCATTAGCTTGTGCAATCTTTATGTGTAAATTTAGCTTGTGCAATCTTTATGTATAATCTTCAGTTTGTGTAATCTTTATGTGTAATCTTTAGCTTGTGACATTAAGAAGAGATATTTCACACATCTAATACACAAAGTACGAAATAGGTCAATGACAAGTACTATGATGACTTCATGTGATAAAATATTGTGTTGTGAATTATGATGGCATTAAAGAAATGGAAGTATATACATGTACATGTACTATTATTGAAGTAAACCCAAGAGCAAATCATGACTATAGTCTGACGCAGGTCCATGATGAATAGTACCCATCCTCCTGTCTTCGAAATATTTACCTGACATAATTACAATCTAGCTGAGGATTATTTAATCTCTTCATAACTTAAAAATTTCAAACCAAACCTTCTTCTGTCAGAACAAACATATGTAATGTGGAAAAATAAAATCCTCTCAATAATGAGGTGGGGTACGATTCATAATGGACCTGCAGCAGATTATAAACATTTACTATCAAATCAACGTACAACACTCACTCACTATAAGGCTCTTCATTATAACATAGTTCCTGTTATAAGGTAGGTATGGTTATGGATCTCATTTCATTATCCTGTAGTAAATTTATATGTATTATGTACTTCAATATAAGACATTGTCACTGTAAGCCAGTATACTCAATGGCTCCCATGCACAGCATTATAATGAGAGATTGCAGTATATAGTAGCACTTGATCTGTTTGTACTGCTTTAAAGATGAACAGATACCTTTGTTATATTATATAATGACTGTTAGAAAATGCTATTCAAGTGTCAATTAAGAAGAATTCACTGTAATTAAAGTGACAATAAAGTGGAATTCACTTGATATGAACCACTGCAGGCTCTGGATAATTATTTTTTATTACAGTAATTCCAAGAACATAATGAAAGTAATTATTGTTTATTAAAATAATTTCATGATCTTATAAACTGGACGTAAATCAGTACCTGCTAATATCCAGAAACTCTCTCTTTTCCAAGCTCATTATAAACAAGTACTACTGTATTTTACACAAAGGCATGATGTCTACATATACTTGGACTTTTATCAAATAAGACCATGTGATCCACTAGCCCCATGTACTAGACTTGAAGCAACTTAAAATTTTAATAGGTTACTGTGAATCAGAGGAATACAAAATATTCTCAACAACCAAACCTTCTATGCATGGAAACAAAAATAAATGTATAGATCAGTTAAATTTAGAAAATAATAACATGCACTGATAAGTAATTGAATAAGAAAGTCAAAATTTGTATGGGTTTTCAAAATAGTGATGAATAAGAAAGAAAGTAGCATCAGTTATGCTTCAGTAAAACTACAGACCTGCTTGTATAGGATATATTGGCACTGGCACAAATGATCCAAGAAAAAACACCAGCCTGATTTTATTTCAACTAAATAAAAAAATACATTTTATATCAATAATAACTATTCGAAATAGGCTCAAGTTCTGATACTATTGGTCAATTTTTTTTTTTTTTTTTCTTCTCAGTATTAGGATCCATTATCTTAATCATACTTACCATACAATCATGCATGATTTTATTCCAGTCCTCTCCGGTTACTATCCTGAACAGCAAGGCAATAGCACTAGATGCTGATTTGAAGTTGGCATGTCTACATATGCAATGAAAACAAACCATAAAATTACTAAATATTAATATTACATAGGAAACAGAATGCAAAACGTGGCTTGTGTGTCACAGGCAGCATGTGACACTTCAACAAAACAATGTGGAATGAAACACACTAATGCATGCAAACTCATAAACACATCTATACATACATATAAACATACATACAAACACATATACATACACATATCTGAATAAATATTGTGCAAAAAAGAAAAGACAATGCAAAAATTCACTGATGGACTTTATGCTACATGATTCTTCTAAGAGAAAGAAATGCTGTTCTAATTAGCTTTTTAAACTATCAACACAACAAAATGTTTGTCTCTATTCATATTGCATCTCAAACAGTGGATATTGTGAAGTACAAGTCCAGTGTAAATATTTATCCAAACTGTTTTTAAAGCCACCTCTATTCAGAGACCACCTGTCTAAAGACACCATAACATCTGGTTCTATATTGGACACTTCTGATGCTAGAAAACCTATATTAAAAGACAACCTGTGTTTAAAACGACTTTTGGGGTTCTCATAGGTGGTTTCTTAGGGCAGGTTCTTATGTACTAATCATCACTGAACAAAAGTTGCTTGGTACATATACATCTATCCTTGAAGCATGTTACTTGATGGACTGTTCAGTCAACTGTACCCTTTTTCCAAGATTTAATGAAGTAGAAATACTGAGATAAAATATGTAATTCATTAATTTTTTCATATGCATTAACTCATATTGAGGCATAGGTATCATATTTTAATGGCAAAGATGTTAGCAAATCATTGGAATCAAGTGTTAACATTTTGTGAAGACTTTTTTTTAGAATTGTACCATACATTATGTTGCAGTCTGCAGGAAACATAATGTTCCACAAACTCTTTGTATTCATCATACTGTCAATACTCACTTATAAGTCAAGTCCAACAGCAAACAATATAGACCCTGATCTGTCATCGCATAATATGCTGGCAGATCAATGTCTATGTTGTTTGTTCTACTGATTACTCTTAACAAATTGCATAGCCCCAGATCTGCCAGCACATTAAGCAATGGCATATCTGGGTCCATGCAGAATGCAGTTCAGCTCAACTTATAAGCGAGTATATATGGTATACTGTGAATTCATTATTTTTTGTGGGGTACAAATTTTCATGGATTTCTTCATTGCCTCAAATCAGGAATTTAAAGTCCCAATGAACAAAATCATCTTTCTGTGGAAAGATAGGACTCCTTCCCCAATCCACAAATGTAAGTATCCATGAAATTGTCATTTGTAACAAAACCAAAAAAATGTATACCCATGAAAATAAATGAATTCACAGTACATATTATACAGACCCTGAAATTTTACTTTTACCACTGAAACAAAATGGAATGCAGAATGGATGCCAATGAAACAATTAATGCAACTAGAAGAAAATAAAGTGCACAAACAGTAGTGTACAGGGAGAAAAAATGTAGACTCAAATGTCCACAATAAATTCTAGAGGGAGTGAATGATTACTCAAGCATAAGGAAGTCAAATCCCAGTAATGGTAGACTTGTGTCAGATGTATTTTATAAGTATCACTTGCACTCGAGTCATGCATTTATTAATTTCTGCAATAAGTATCCACTTTCAGCAATATATGCTTAGAATCAGTAATTGCTGAATCAGGCTAAAGTACAGTTTGTTACAGTTTCCTTGTCAACTAAAATAACCGTGTCCTGAGCAGCGCGGACATGGTTATTTTAGCAGACAAAGAAATTTCAGAAAACCATACAGTAGTCCGACTCTACAATGACCGATTCAAAGCGTATAATGCTGGAAAATTTAATATTTATTGCAGAAATAATTTCTTCAATAAACAAGAACAGATAAAGGTATTTGCAACTCCTGTTTATTTCTACATTACTCCACTTTTCAACCTGATAATAAACACTGGGCCCCACTTTTTCCATTTCCGGAATAAACACAGCATTGCATTTGCAGCTACGTATTTATTTATCATCAATTCAATGTTGTCTTTTGAATTCTATGTATTTTCTATTTTATTAACACATATTTTTAATATGACAAAATACAAAAGCAGTACTTCTCCCCATTTAATACTATCAAAAATTTAAATCCAAACTTTGGTAAAGTGAACAATAATGAAAGGAAATGATGAATGGAAGTGATAAATGCAAAATCAGAATGCATTTCTGTGATTGTAAATGAATAACATGAATGGAATGCAAATCAAACACAAATGAATGCAAATGAAGTGAAAATATATTGCAAATAAATGCAGATTTGCTAAAATTATTCATTTCAGGGTTTGTATACACACTCATTAGGAGATTTCTCCATGGTTTAATTTCTACAATTGTCATGACTTTGTTTGAAACTGGAAAATAGCCTAAATTGCAAAAAATTTAAATGCAAGTTTTTAAAATCTAAAAATTTACAAAAAAATAGCAAAGAATTTTTTTTCCCATATACAGAATTTAAAGACTTCATGTAGGCCTTACTGATTTTGATCCTGGTTTTTACTTTTTTCATCTTCACACAAACCATCTGAAACCTTACCTTCCAAGGTTGTAGCCATACTTGACAGAGCCAAAGAGAATGACTCCAGAATAAGCATAGAACAGCATTAGTAGGAACATTCCCATAATGATGAAGAGACTCTTAAAAACTGACATTGCAACTGTCTGCATCAACATCTTCAGAGTAGCCTGATAGAAACAGCAAATAGAAAACAAATTTATTGGTGTAAATTGTTTGGCAAGATACCACTGAAATGCAAGTTGCACAACTCAAGTTTCAACACAGTGAATAGGAAACATGAGAAACTACTGTCTCACCTGCTTCAGCACAGTAAGACATAAATATCACATGTGAAATTATTGTCTCACCTGCTTCAGTATAGTGAGACATGATTACAACTTTTCCAGCAGCAATGTTGGCAGAGGGGTCGATGTAAAAGTTTGGAGTTCAAATTTTGTTTGAAACTTTTTGCAAGTTTGATACAGGGAGGGGATTGGGGATGGAGTTGTGTTGTGTTATTGTTACATCAATGTAGAGACACATGTGACATTTGGTTCCTCAGAACACTTGTTTATGTGTATTTGGCCACTAGACGTTTTTGTGTATTGGGCCACTAGATGCTGTTTTTGTGTATTGGGCCACTAGATGCTGTATTTGTGTACTGGGCCACTAGATGCTGTTTACATTCAAGTTGCACATATTAAATATACACATTACCAGTTCAATGATTGCTGAAAACTGATAAAATTAAAACATGAACAAATATATCTGGCCAAAAGAATGAAATGGTTATTTGAAGAGTTAGCTGAATCTATACAATGTTTCAATTATTGCATAGTTTGACAAAAATGGTTGGGATCTCACAACAGGCAGCACCTGTGATTACCACAGAGAAAATGAGTTTAAACATTTGATACCTTTCCTGATAAATATGTATTTAGTGAAGATTTTCGTGACTTTGGAGCATTATTTTAATAAAAAGACTTTACTTTCAAAAATGTAATGGAAAAATCTCATATAATGTAATAGCAAACAGAATTTATAATTTGTTGTGTTAATATTCCATAAAATATGCAAGTTTTAATTGATACTTACATGTTTTCCGGTGATTGTGAAGAACCTTAACACAATAACAAGGAATCCAAATGAGTAGCTGAATCTGTCCTGTAATGAGAGATAGATAAGAGAGATGATACATTCTCAGTGTCAGATTTATCCAAAGGTGTGTGTAAATACCGTATATACTCAAGTATATATTATGTCTAACTGCACAGACCCAGATCTGCCAGCATAAAATGCGCTGGCAGATCTGGGTCTATGCAGTTTGTTAGGAGTAATGGGTAAAACAAATATAGACCATGATCTGCTGGCAGATCAGGGTCTATGTTGTTTGCAATTGGACCCAACTTACACGTAAGTATATATGGTAGTAGATATTTTGAGGAATTATGGTTTGGTTTTACTAAGAATAAGAGGTCAAGATGATTTGGAGGATCTGATTCATGTTCTTTTACGGCCAGTGCAATTATTTGCATGTGATGGCAGAATATGCACAGTTACAACAGTTAACACATCTATCTAAATTCACATTTTTTCTCCATCTGAAGAAACACTCAACACCATTCTCTGTTTACACGATTTACATTATTCCAACTTTGTATATGACTGGTGTATCCAAAAATACTTTTAACAAATATGAATTTAGACAATACAAAAATCACAGAAGGTGATGTACCATATATACTCGATTATAAGTCGACCCCCCCCCCCCATTTTAGTGCTGCAAAAAGTGAATTTGTCTTTGACCCTCCTATAAGTCGGGGTGTATTTTGCAGGTCAGATCCGTCTGAAGGGGTGACTTCTTAGCGAGTCAGAAATGCACTTTGGAAATATAAACAAGCCAAACTGGAGAGTTTAGAAAAATAAAGACAAAACCAGTGTAAAATACAATTATATTATTGAGTGAAATATTTCACAAATAAATTGACAACTTACAATTTGTCCATCTTTGTGTAATAAAGTCCATTGAAATCCATAATGCTTGACATTTTAAATCCATTTTTATGATAAATCCACGAATTCAATTAGGTCACATACCGGTTTAAAAATAGAAGTTCAGAATGATCCGATTCACAATATCCCGTAATATGTTAATTCCGCACGTTGTACAAATAAACAATGAAAGTTAAGTCCACTTTTTTTTTATTCACGGTATCCTATAAATGTCACTATCTAATGTCATCTGGTACAAAGTCCAAGAATGAATCCTCATTGTCTGATAAAGTTCTGAAATCCTACATCGTTGTCTATTCATTGTAAATCGTCGTCCAGTCATCGTAAATTTCGTCCGACTCTGATTCTCGGCTTTACTGTCATATGCGGTTGCTTATTCAGAGACTGAGCATGGGCTCTGTGAGTAACACTTTGATCATAAAGTCAGAAATCTATTAAAGCTTGCAACTGAACACATGTCAATTGTGCGGCAAGATCACTGGGAGTTCAAACAGCCACCATCTGTTACTTGGAACTGAACAAGTATCAAACTCGCGGCTTGATCAAAGGGTTGTCACGTGGGAAAACAAAGAGTGTGGAGCCTTTACAAGCAAAGGGATTAAGGTCAAAGTATATCCACAGGAAGTTGCAGAACTCTACTTGGCACTGAACAAGTATAGATTGGTGGCTCGATCAAAAGGATTGTCAACTTGAAAACAAAGCGAGTCCCTTTACAAGCCAAATGCTTATTGGCCCACGTGCACTGGCAGATAACTTGGGAAATATCACTTGGGAATTAAATCTGACTTGTTGAAAAGGAAAATACAAATTAAATCAAAACTTTTATTGCATCAAGCAAAGTCTTTATATAGCAAAACAGAAATATTAATACAAATACAGGTTGTTCAGACTTGCGCGAAAATGGAGCCAATATACTTACTAGTAAACACCCACGGTAAACATTGATGGACACTTCATTTTGTGGTAGGTAGTATTTAATTTACAGGTAATATTTTCAAATTAATAAAATCCAAATAACTGTAGATACATGTATTGTGTAATGAATACCATCATGAAACGGATAAACACAGCGCATACCATATATGCATTACTGCATAGGAATAGTGGCATGAAAACGTAAAAATATATGAATTGACAGCATTTTTATGTACTGCAAACATCTAGAGTTTCCAACATTACCCCCAAGATTTTTTTTTTTTAATGTCGCGGTTATAAACGACCCCTACTCTGTATGAATCGAATTCTAAGTAAAAAACATTGACTTAACAGCGAGTATATACGGTATGTATATATAGGCTTTTAAGGCACATTAGCACAATCCTGACTTTATAGTTACAAGTAAATTTAGGACTCCCTAAAAAAGGCATACAAAACAAAGATTAAGGAAAAAAGGGTACAATTTATTAGTCAAATTTATGATACAAACTGCCAAGACTTTATGAGCTGGAATATCATCATGGGATGCATCCCATGGCAAAAACTGGAATATCATCATGGGATGCATCCCAGGGCAAAAACTGGAATATCACCATGGGATGCATCCCAGGGCAAAAACTGGAATATCATCATGGGATGCATCCCAGGGCAAAAACTGGAATATCATCATGGGATGCATCCCAGGGCAAAAACTGGAATATCATCATGGGATGCATCCCAGGGCAAAAACTGGAATATCATCATGGGATGCATCCCAGGGCAAAAACTGGAATATCATTATGGGATGCATCTCAGGGCAAAAAAGTTGCCTCCATTAGTCACATCTTATGACATGCTGGAGGGTACACTGGGTCTACTCAACATGCTGGAGGGTACACTGGGTCTATTCAACATGCTGGAGGGACACTGGGTCTATTCAACATGTTGGAGGGTACACTGGGTCTATTCAACATGTTGGAGGGTACACTGGGTCTATTCAACATGCTGGAGGGTACACTGGGTCTATTCAACATGCTGGAGGGTACACTGGGTCTATTCAACATGCTGGAGGGTACACTGGGTCTATTCAACATGCTGGAGGGTACACTGGGTCTATTCAACATGCTGGAGGGTACACTGGGTCTATTCAACATGCTGAAGGGTACACTGGGTCTATTCAACATGCTGGAGGGTACACTGGGTCTATTCAACACCCGAAGCCTGCAGATTCCCTCACCATATCACCATAATTAGTATAAAGTCTCAAAGTGCACAAGTTTAAGGCTATAAAAGAGCCACAACCCTGTCATATAATGCCAAAAAATGTTCGAAAAATATGGCCTGACTTTGTTATACATTAAATTTGTGTATCACAATATCTATGTGTATCAAATCTGATTTCATTAGTCTTTCTCAGCAAAGCTCACACACACACACACACACACACACACAAATGTAGACAGATGAACAGTACACCAGTAAGAGATAACAACAAATATTCCTTTAATATAGAACTGTTTGGGCCATGAATGGAAAATGTCAAAATAAATAATGTACTCAAAAAACAAACTCACAACTGTACATATATACAACAAAGGAAATAATAAATCAGATAATAGATACTGACATGTATGATGAAGTGAAGAACAATCCAGACCACTCCAACAAGTGTCACCAGCATATCAAATCTGTTCCTCCTACTGGTCCAGTATCCTGATGGAGACAGGGCTATCATCTTCATCACAACCTGTATGGAAAATGAATGTACCATATTTATCCACATATAACTCTCATCAAACTGTGGAGAGTGTACACCCAGACTTGCTGTCACATATGTGCCATTTGACAACATCAAAAGTACTGTATTTGCACTATGTATGTAAACAATTAATTTTTTGGTCAATGTCATGAAATTAAATCTCCTCATAATAAGCACATGCAGACAATATAATATTATAAACAATGTCAATCATGTGTATGTACATATTAGAAAGGTTAGCTCCCTTTCGTTATGTTGGGAGCTCTCCTCTTTGGAAGTGTATTCTCGCTACTAATTTCGTCATGCTGAATATCTGTTTTTGACAGTGATTTAACTGACAATGTTAAATGGTAGCCTGACACTGGGCATGCATTGGAGTAGGTTCCAAGAAATGTGTTCTTTCAGTCAGGTTTTAGTAGCCACTCAACTTGCATGAGCTATAGTGACAGAGAAACAAGCACTTAGAAAAATTACATTTTTATGCAACTCTTTACCAAAAAAGGGGTGTGCACTCATTAAGGCATGTGTAGATATTAGGATGGATAGGACATTTTTATCATTAATTCTATTTCTCCAGGAATACACTCCTATCACATTTACATTAGGAATTTAACTTAGCTACCTTCCGAATCCAGCCCTTGCAGAAAGAAGGGTCAAGAAAAAGGCAAGAGTGACTGGCATAATGAGGACTCAAGCAAATGGAGAGAGTGAATATCCTTCTGGTTACCCATAGATACTGGACAGTAATGAGTTCTCGGCCTAAACCCCACCTGTGTCATTGAAACAACTAAACTATCTGAGTAGAACTGCAAATAGTTTGGCTCTGAATGACAATGTCTGCTGCAGAGGCTTCTGGATATGGTACCTGAGACACAAAGGTGGAAAACTTGTGGTTTCAACTGCTTGCAAAGAGACTGACCACTAGATGACCCCAAAAAAACTCAAATCCAATTAAAGTCTGACCTCTCCTTAATAGAGTTAGCTAGCACACTTTGCCTGCCTGGAATGCACCTTATCTCAACAGTAATTCAATGTACCTGGCTGACATTGGCCTTATAGCTAAATGCAAGAGCAGTTGGTCAAGAAATCTGGGTCAGTAGGATGAATTCTGTTGAAATTTCTTCCAGTGCTGTTGATTGTATATGTTATGAAAACTGTTTCAAGACTTCTCTAGTTTTTGTATCTTCGTCCATATTTGATGGCACATAAGCATAATTTTACAAATACTGAAAGGACCCTAAGCCAGGATGCTTGTACCAAAGTTGGTCAAATTCTATTCAGTGGGGTTTTTTTGGGAAATAAAGTTGTGTAAATGCTTTTTCTACTAGTAGCAATGGCAGCCATATTTGATGGCAGATCAGCACCATTTGTACAAATCAGAAGGTCTTCATGCCATGATGCTTTTGGGTCAAATTCTATTCATCAGTTTTTTTGAGGAAGCTGTTTAAAGGCTTTTCTAGATATATCTAAATGGCTTGGTATCATTCGTACAAAACTGAAAGGTCTTCATTCCAGGATGCTTTCTGTCAAATGTCAAATGTGATGAAATTCTGTTCAGTGGTTTGGGTATTTTTAGAAACAGTGGCTATATTCGACTGTGGATCAGCATCATTTGTACAAACCTGAAATGACTTTATGCCAGGATTCTCTGTGCCAAGTTTGAATGAAATTAGTCATGTGGAATTTGACAAGAAGTTGAAAAGAGAAATTGGTGATGGATGACGGATGGTTTTTTTTATGTTAGTAAAAGATGTCCATATTTGAAGTTGGATCAACATCAATATACAAATCTAAAACATTTTAGTGCCAGGATGCTTTTTGTCAAATTTGATAAAATTCTGTTCAGTAGTTTTGGAGAAGAAGTTGTTTAAAGGTTTTTCTACTTTTAGTTATGGTGGCCATATTTAATGGCGGATTGGCATACTTTGTACAAATTTCAAAGCATTTCATACCAGGATGCTGGCTACCAAATTCAGTCCAAATTGGTCCTGTGGTTTTTGTAAAAGTTTAAAATAGCAATTATTGACAGATGCATGATGGATGCAGGGCCATACCATAGACTCACTTAGCCTTAGGGATGTAATGTACTTAAAATATCAACTTTTCAAAACCTTCCACAATGTCTTTTCAAACATACCTCACAGAGGAACAAGATAGTAAATACAGCAGAGGTGCTGGCAAGGATGAATGCTTCTTCTTTGTTTTCTCTCCACTGGAAGTAAAACAGAGATACAGTGATCCCTCACTATAAAACACATCTCTCATACAGCACTCCCTCAATATAAAGTATTACGGAATTATGTATCATCTTTTAAATTATAATATAGTTTTCATTTGGGTTTATAACCATTGAATTATAATTCCTTAATTCAGTAGCCTACACTATTAAAAGTACATATGTACTTCAACATGTATATATGAGTCATGCTATGTCCAGGGAAAATCAATAATTATGTCGGTCAGCTTAACCCACAATAGTGAATCACGTGAAAAGCGCGTGCAGATTTATGATCTGGATCCTATGTCAACATCTTGCTGATTTGAAATGAGGTATTTTAATTGTAGTGCAAAGGCTCTTTTTACAGTAACATGCACAACCTAGTTTCTGATTGGCTAAAGAAGGTTGTTGACAGAAACCATTCTAAGTCATAGTATTAGAGTTTAAATTCTCTTTTATGCCGTAAGAGACTATATATATAAGATGTAACCTCTGAATGGGCATTCTTTAGCAGTTCTCCAGAATCATAAGGTTATTGAGGAAGATTATTGTTGTTTGTAAAATCAGCAGGTGAATCAGCTATTCTTCAAGGAACTTAACAATATTCTACATTCACAGGAGTTTACCTGGGATTAATAACATTTGGATTTAAAATTGTGTTTCTTGTGGCACAAGCACTTTAGTGATTTCATTTGGATAACCTTTAGACATTTCTGGATTATCAAAATTCAATAGGACATTTAGGATTATTTAGGAATTTATAAACTGTAAGTTATTTTTAATTCTTTCACATTGTTTGTTTGAAATGTTTTATATTTTAGGAAATTAAATTTATATTTTAGAAATTGTGAAAGCTTGTTTGAGTCGTTCTTTCTTTTGTTACTATTTTTAACCCCTAGTCGTAACAAAAGCACTTTATTATGACAGTTCCTTTTATAGGGCAGCCATGGTCATGGATCCCATTTCATTATGTAGTGGTAAAATTACTGCAGAATGTATTTCATTATAAGGTGAACCCATGCATAAGGCACTATTCTCTATGGCTCCCATGGACAGTGTTATAGTGAGGACCTACTGTATAATGTGAGCACATTCATGGATTACAGTGTATAATGTAATTCATTATAAGGCAATCTCACCTACAAGGGGACATATTCTATGACTCCCATGGACAGTGTTATAGTGAGGACCTACTGTATAATGTGAGCACATTCATGGATTACACTGTATAATGTAATTCATTATAAGGCAATCTCACCTACAAGGGGACATATTCTATGACTCCCATGGACAGTGTTATAGTGAGGACCTACTGTATAATGTGAGCACATTCATGGATTACACTGTATAATGTAATTCATTATAAGGCAATCTCACCTATATAAGACTATACTCTATGACTCCAATGGACAGCATTATAGAAAGTACTGTATAATGTGAGTATATTCATGGATTACATTGAATAATGTATTTCATTATAAGGCAATCTCACCTATAACAGGGTATACTCTATAGCTCCCCCAGACAGTGGTATAGTGAGGGTGTATTGTACAATGTTGGTATAGTCACGAATTACATTGTATAATATTGGTATAATCATGGATCACATTTATTTTGTTTCATTTAGTTCCATCACTGTTACTTATTTCATTGATTTTAGTTCTTGGCTGTAAGATGAAAACCTATTATAATGTAGTCTTACATCCTCAAATGACTACTTTTTGTGGTTTTGTGCACAACATACACAATTATGAAAAGACTCAATTTAAGCATACCTCAGTATCCAGAATCATTGGAAACCCATGTGCGATTGATTCCATTACCACTCCATTCATCATGATAAACGGAGTGGTAATGGAATCAATCACACATGGGTTTCCAATGATGAGTATCTGGCAGCTTCACTTATAATGTGTTACATCTATGGCTCCCATGAACAACATGACACTCCCTTTTTATTTAACCCAACTTATATTTCACTAGAAAAATACAACATTAACATTTAGCTTAATCTAAAAATCTTTAATACTGACCATAATCTAACATGTGGACAGACATATGGGTGAATAGATGGACACACAAATGCTTTGTTCAATTAAATACTACTCCAACATTTCTGATTTATCTTTCTCATCCTCCTATTCAAACACTTATGGGTTGAAGAAAATTTTCCGACAGTAACTGTTGTACATTAACAAACCTTTTCTTTTACTGAATCCCACCTTGTCTCATGTACCTATTTTAGTAACTAAAACAACTGAACAGATATATTTAATAATAATAATAATAATAATAATAATAATACAAGAGATTCACTTTTTGGCAAGTCCAGTAGAAAGTAAAAAACTTTAACATTAGAGTTTAATTTAAAAATTGTGACATTTTGACCTTAATCCATGGTGTGGATGGACAGAGAGATGGATGAACATATGGACATGAACACAGATGTCAGAGTGATTACTGTGTCGAGCTTTTGCCAAGGTCAGCTCAACAACAAAAATGAATTAGTGTTGAATACCACAATATTACACACATGTATATAGACAGGCTTGATTAGGTAATTCTCACTCTTTGTTTTAAACTGAAAAGAAACTAGAGAAATGTTCAGCAATTTGCTCATATAAGAAATTCCTACTGGTGGCAACACTGTAAGAAACAAATACCCATTAAATAAGTCTTATCAAGTGAGTTTCATGTTTTACCTTTTGTTTTTAATTCACTTTCATAAATATTACATGCCCTCTTCTATTCAAACATGAAAAGAGTCAACTGACTGTCATGCGAATTCCCCCGAGTGCTTCTGTAAAAACCTAAGTAAGTGTTTACTCAGCGGCTAAACTGCTAAACTGGTTCTATTTTGACAACTGTTGAGAACTTAATGGTCCTTTGGCTTGAAGATGCACGCCAATTAACAGATTGTCTCATCCGATTACAATACATGAAATGTGCTGAGATTACAGTAATATCTGTGTGTAGAGTCAGTCTAATTTCTTTTCAAAATCACACACCATATACAACTTGTTTTTGTTTTTCTTACTCTGGCTTATTTGTGGATTGTCCTTCAAAATCTGCAGTAATACATAAAAATAACTTGCCAATTCTAATAAAATACAAACAATTTTTATTCCTTTCTCTTTCTTTTTGGTTGAATTTTTTTTTTTTTTTCTCCAATCCAGATGTAGTGTTCAGGGACCCATGCAACTGCCGTGTGCCAACAGTTTTTTTTAAAAAACAATAGATATAGGATTGAACTCAATACATGTACTATTGATGAAGAATTGTATGGTGATGTATAAAACCGCTATGCTGAGGAATTAACCAATACAAACATACTGATGGGTTTGGCTCCAGTGGTTTATGAGAATAATTTTAGCTCTGAAACTTTATTTTGTTAGTGTCTGCTTACGATAATACATGTGTTCTGACCATATGGGCAGTAACTCCAACTTTACTGATACATGAACCTGTGAGTACTGCATGTCAACTTAATTGATACTGAAAGTCTCTCATCAATTTATTGACTTTAATTGACTTCTTCAGATCAGATCAAATATCCATAAATATTAAAATACAATTTGATGAATACATGTGTAGGATAATGGAGATCATAATTCTCATGCATCAATAAATGTTACTAGCACTCCCCACCCACCCATTTTCCCCCCATTGTTAACGACAGTTTGAGTGTCCCTTATTATCTCATGCCCTCACCTATGCTGTAATTGATGTTTATGGACACTATCACCTGCAAGTTATTGAGGGATAGGTGTATTTGGAATAATCTTACAAGCAACTAAGACAAATAGGTTGCTGCAGAAACATGGCTGACAGAAAAATATAATTTATTTGAAGTGAAAATTCCTGTTTATATGTACTATGAAATGTATCCTTTGTCACATGATGTTTTTCCTAAAAATCAATACCTTTGATATATAATCTTCAGTAGAAAGTATAACAAAGAATAATACTCCCTTCCAAATTCATTCTCTCAAACATACAATGGCATGAAAACATCCATGACTTCAAGAGGGCAATGAATTATCTTTTTCATCTATACAAGTTCATGAACTCACCGGCACATAGAGAAGAAGACAATTAGCAAGTACAAGAAAAACTGTGAGTCTCTTAAAGAACTTGTGTTGAACAACATCGTACATTTTGGCCCTGAAGCCAGTACCATCTGAAAAAGAAAACACATCGTACATTTTGGTCCTGAAGCCAGTACCATCTGAAAAAGAAATGAGGGTATAACAATTATGTAAAATATGAAGACAGGCAGAAATCCATACAGGCATACATACAGCTACTGTAAATGTAATATTTTAGCTTCAATAAATTTTTGTGAATTCAGTAAATTCAACAAGTTAACAACAAAAGTTTCATAAGCGATTGATGTATATTGCTTTATCATATAATTTTAAGCAAAGCATATTTTTGCAAATATAGTTTCCTGACCAAACACTGAACTTTGATGATTTACAGTATGCTACAATCATCCCTGCCTACCCCGCCCTCCTACCATACCAACCCCGCCTCCCTCCTACCATCCATCCATGCATAAATACATACCTGCAGAAAAATGCAATCCTGCAAGCATATGAAAATGCCAAGTGCTAAAGAGGAATGATAACACAAAGGCCATTTTCATCAACAACTAATCTTTCATCACTCAAGAACAAAAGGAAGTCTTTTTCATTTGTTTGGTGTTTGGAAGTTTTAACACACATGTACAAGTAAGGGACTATTGCAATAGTGCTGACACGAAAACCGGAATTTACTATTCAAATATTTGTATTCGATTCATATTCAGACATTTGTTGTAATGTCAACATGACATATTCACCATTAATATGGTTAACCCAGAAGCCACAAAGCCAGAATTTCTCACAAATTCTGTAAACAATTGCAACCCATCTGATTTATGTATAGACTTGTCTTATCTTCCATTTGGCTGATTTACTAAGCAACATCAATGATAAAAACAGAGTGAATGACATTTCAAAAACACACACACTTAGAAGAGATTTACTGTGCTGAATATGGACCCATTCATATTCATGGAAGCCACCATGGTTGTATCTGCATAATTAGGGACAGCCAATGAAAACAGAGAATGCATTGGAAAACCATTTGAGGGGTATTCTAAAATCTATTTTTCCTCCATCAGTTAAACATATATAGCTTGTCTAAGCCTGGTCCTACTTTCACAAAACATCTCAATTTGAGTCAATACTCGTCTACTCCACTCAAATTTTGCTACCTTCTTTGCATGACCAGCTAATTCATGGAAAATTGTTTTAAAAACAAGGCTATTGGCAGTATTTTTGTTGTAATTTGTAACTGATCAAAAACTGAACTGAAGCTGTACTCAAGGTAAAGAAGTTTTGTGACAGCTGGGCCTGATCAGGAGAGATTTTCTGGGTCTGTACTACTCTTAAAATTCAGAGGGCATGTTTAACCATTGCAGTCTTGACTTTTTAAAATTGGTATTAATACTGAAGTAATTAAAAACAAATATATGTCTGAATAAGATTTTAAAATTACTACAGACTTCATGGACATTCAAGAAAGAAAACCCTTAAAAACAAACATCAAGAAGACTCGCAGATCTATATAAAACATATATTTATCACAACCAAAGTACAAAATTGAGAGCTTCCACTTATTTTATATGAATGATATGAATGCTAAAGAAATTGTATTGAAAAGAAACAAAACTTTAACAGTAAATTCTGCGTGAAATGAAGTTACTGAACAACTTTAAACATTTCAAACAACGAACAAAATTCTGATTTCCTCCCAAAGATTTAGTGCTAGCAATGGCAGTAATGTGTCAATAAGAGTTATCACAAACTTGGCACTGTGCCTTTTTCTGTCCAGGGAACAAAATTCAAAGTACACCTCTCCCACGATAACTCATGCCGTGATAACTCATGAACCTGCTTATAACGTGGGGTCAGGCATGGATCTCATTTTTGTCTAGAAAATACCAAAAGAATTGGCCCCTATTTGTTGAACGAAAAGAAAATCGTGATCAAAACTAGTAAATGAAACTTTGATATATTGCTTGTTTTGACGTCAAAAATGGCAGTTAGTGCTCGGAAATCTGAAATTTGCAACTTTTAATAAGAAGTCATATATTTTGTAAAGTTTTCCATACAAAAAAAAAATTCTCAGTACACTATAAATAATAATATTTGATGACATTTCGATCTAAAAAATGTTAGTAATGCCTACTGGTGGCAGCACTTTAAAAAATAAATACCAATTAAATAAGTTTTGTCAAGTGAAATTCGTGTTTTAGTTCTATATTTTAATTTAGTTTCAGTGTAATCATCACAAATGCTACATGCCATCTTGTATTCAAATGTGAAAAGTGTCAATCTACCATCACAGTTATGTCTGCAAGCGTTTCTGAGAGTCTAATTAAGTGCTGACTGAGTTTTGATCTCTGATTTGTGGAAGTGTTTGTTGTATTGTTACAATCAATTAAAAGTAGACCTGTTTTGTATTATCAAATTAATTATTTCTTTTGTATCAAATCAAATAAAGGAATTGGAATAATAACAAAGAAAAGTTAAAAGGCATGCAAATCCTACCCGTGTAAGAACTAGCAGTCACGATAGTGTGTCAGGTCAACTTATTTCAATTGACCAGTCGAACACTCCGTTATAAATATTATTATGCAGGTAACATAATTAAAGTATCTAACATTAATAGGTGGTTTATACTAATATTTCACAAATGTGATCAATGATAGCAAGAGAAGCAAGCGAAATTAGTACTTGGTGCATGTAAAGCTCTGTTTCACAGATATGGTTCATTATGGAGAAGCAAGTTCCAAAGTTTATAGTGAACTTAAAATTCCTGAATTGGCACTCAAAGGTTTGCTCAAGGATGAGCAGAAATTTCACTATTACTTGCAATAAAATTGTGTCATCAATATTTTACTAATAGAACAATATTTCTTTTAATCGAGTTTTGATGTTGACGGTTGTTCTTTCATAAATTAAATGTCCGTGGTTTTTTAAAAAAGGAAATCTTGTTTTGTTGTGAATCAACAATAACACTTGAATATCCACATTCACATGCAAAAAGCAGTGACTTAGAGTAATGTTTTTAACGACCTTTCAAAGTTTGGTTATCTTGAAAATAAAGATAATTTATACAGAAAAGCGACAACTTCATTAGAAAAAGCATTTTATTGACAATTATTCCCAACACGATTATAAAATGAGTATTAAACTGTTTAACACACAACCACCACCCCCATCTTTTCACTGTTGATGTTCAGCTAGGACAGCATCCCATTCTAAAATTTTCCGAGGTCCCTCGGTAACCCGCGCCCTTACTTATACTGTAGTCTGTGTTTTGGGAACCTGCTGTCCACGAGTTATCAAGGGAGAGGTGTATTTCCATATATTGCAGCGTGGTTTGTCCATGGCTGTTTCGGGTCGCCAGCTTCTTGGAAATTCAGGTAGTGTGTATGCACAATAGTATGGTCTCTAAGTGACAGTACATTTTGCAAAAGGCCATCTCAAAGGTGAGCTGTCTCGCTAGGCGCATTAACAGTAGATACTTTCATATATAAATGATATAACAAATATTTGAATATCAATTTCAGATTTGAATATTCACCCAAAAGTATTTTTATTTGAATATTTGTTTCAGCACTATATAGCACTCACTTTGTCTTCAAAGAAAACTTGGGACCTTATATAGATATGAAACTTTACCTGGTCTTGGTGGTATATGCAGTGGTTGGGCTAATTTGATCCTTCCCTTCAAATCAAGCCAACGTCTCTGATCTACAGTTAAGAGAGCTGTCCCCTGAAAACAAAGGGTGGAAAAAAAAACTATATACAATATTTTGGCAAAATGAACGATCTACTAATGAAATTATGTGTGTCCTTTAATGAAATTTATCCATAAAGCCAGATATTATGAAATCTTTGTTTTGCCTGTATTGCCATTGTTTTACGGACAGTAATAAAAATGTCAATGGAATGTTGTATATTACATTTCCTATTTGTAGTTTTCTGTCACATTACTTTACAGCAGGGAAGGAAGAATATTAGATTCCTTCATATGCATTGGTGTAGGATAGGAAAATTCCACCTGAGGGCCCACATTTTCCATCAGACATGAGGCTTTGCTAAGTGTCTGATGCAAAATTTTCATCCTGAGGGTGAAATTTTCCTATCCTACACTGAAGCATAATCAATGATTCTTTTTTTTCACATTTTTGAATGTAAAATGAGGGTGAAAGTAAAAGATGGCATGTTGTGAATACTGATGTAACTTTCAAACAACAAAACAATTTTGCTACTTTGTGTGTACTATGCTCGCAGTAGAAGGTCAAATTAGTCCATGGATCAGGAAAAAGTCATATGTGAGGTAAGATAGAGCAATCCTGTACCGGTGTTCTACACTGGAAAACTTGATCATACACATACAGAAATGTGAGAAGATCAGATTCTGACCATAGATTAGTTCATTGTGATGTTTTCAGCAAATGGTATTGGTAATGTTATTCGTTGGATATGATTGTTGCACGATTCCAATTGAAAGTAGTAATAAAATCAGAATTTGAACTAAGAACTACAATATTTCACCATACATGTTACACTAAAAACAGGAGTTCTTTAAACAATAAATAAAAAATTAACCTTTTCCTTTTTTTAAAAAAATGAAACTTTTAATCTTTCTTTCCATGGGAAAAAAAAATCATATCGTTTCTTTGCCAAATTTCTGTATGAGATAAAAAGTATTTAAATGAACTTTGCTGAAAACATAGAATTTTAAAATCTGGATGCCAAATTCACATAAGGACCTGATTACTAAAGCTAGCAAAATTGAATACTTAAAAAAAGGAAAAGGCAAAATTGTTTCTGAGATTATGGCTTCTAAATGGTTAAATGTTGGCCTACAAATAAAAAAAGAAGTTATATGCTTCCTGAACACATACAAAATGTTGCTGAACAAAGGTTGTAGAATTTGATAAAAAAATGGATTTAAATGTTTCAATCCATTCAGAGAAAGACACTGCATCAATTACTTCTAACACAGACTGAGAATGGTTCAGTATATGTCACCTAGATTTCAGAGAAAAAGTCTTTATTCTGAAACAAGTCTTACCTTGTTTTCACTGTAGTTGGCAATGACAACACCCACAAAGAGTGTGAGTCCTATCATGTAGCCAATAAAGACAAACACATGAACATAAATGGCATGGATCTGTAACAGAAGAGCAACAGAATGAATTGTATGTATTTTATACTTAAGTGTGAAATATACAAAAATATTAGTGAAATAATTTTCATATTTTTTCATTCTGATATTTTCACATGTGAAAAATATTACCCTAATATTTTCACATGTGAAAATACAAGATTTCCCATCATGCCATACGATGCATGATTGTTTGTGCCTACAGAAATTATACCGTCAGCAAGAAAAACGAACGCTTTGTGAGCAAGAACATATAAATGGAAACTGCATTACCTATTAGGCATGGAAATTATTTTTTGCTGAAGAAATCTGTTTGCTGTTTGCGTCTCTATGAAGTTATTTCCCCTTACCACCTTGACAGCAATGATAAACTAGCTGTCATGCATTGCTGACTCAGACTTGCTTTGTGGTCAGATAGAGTAAAATAATGTACAAAATGTCAAAAATGATTGCAACCACATCCTTGAACATGCATTGTTTTGCTTCTCACTAGTACAGGTACTCTGTATGACCAAGGTGATTGCCCATACATTATCTAACCAACATGCACAAATGTTGCACGTATGACCCAAACTGAACCCCATACAATTCAGACAGGTAATGTGGCTATCTACCACCAACTTAAAACATGTGCACCCTGTCCACTTACCGGTAGTCCTGCTCATTGTGTTGACACTTTTAATTACAGAGAACAAAACAAAAGCATATATAGGTGAAAACAGTCAAGTATAACATGAACTTACTGTGAAGAGGATGCTAATGACAGACACAAATACATATCTGCCATATTCCCAGACAGTGTTGGGGGTTTTGGAGACTCAAAATGTGTGTTTTGAGGTCCAACGGGGGGTTAGTATGCATGACCCAAAAAAGTGAAGTTGTCCAATTGAGAATAAGTTATCTTTTCATATAAGCTTACAGAAAATTACTGGAAATTCATATTTGATACAAAGAATATAACATGTATTCTTTGAAGCGTTTAATACACTTACAAAAAAAATTATTGGTAGATTTAGCATTGTCCAATACCATCACCAGACACATGTGACAACTCTTCACATAATCCCAACCAGACAGACATTAAATAAATAAAAAATATACCAAGCTTCTATGTTTAAAATCCATTGGACAGTGGAATATTTTCAAAATTAGATGCAGTCTTTGCTGCTCTCAATAGATCGGGGGGGGGGGGGGGTCAGGTTGAAGGTAATGCAAGTGTCATTTGTGTTCATCTTGGCACTCATTGAAGACTGGATGGTACTGTTGTTCAAACTTCTCAAAGATCTTGCTGAATTTTTCTCAGCATAGAAAATGATCTTTCTGCATTTGCAGTGATGTAAGGGGGTGTCAAATATGCTGGCCACTGTTGCTATGTCAATGGATGTCATACATTCCAGAACGACTGAAGTCAATATGGTATTTGCAGTGTGTGCAACAAATAAAATGATCCCCTTGCTGCTGCATTTTACAGAGTCAAACTCCATCCGGAAATTCTGAAATTTAGCTTTGCTGGGCTCTGCTCGCTTTGCAGATGGCTTATCATTTCCTGAATCACATGTGCATTTTGACATTTTACCTTAAAAAATGAACCACACTTGTACACTATTCTGACTACTGAAATAATAGTGTTTGCATTTTATATATGGAGTCAAATTCAAGATTAAAGAAATGTTGCCGCTTATCACGAACTTGCCAATAATCTTTAGTAAAGATGGCTTATACATTCTCATTCAAGGCAATGGTCTGTAATAACTTGTTCTTCAACATGCATCTCTTTGATTTACCTATAACTTCAAACAAATTGGACTGTTCCACTTTACCTATGCAAATTAGCCTAATGTGCTCTCCAACAGCAGTCTTCAAAGAATTTAATGTGGCTTCACCCTAGCTACTCTCAGCCAATTAAGTAATCCATGAAATGGTGGTTGCTTATGTGTGACCATCTTAACTTTAAATTGCCTCTATGATAATCTATTGTATAAACAGCCCAGAGGATAGTTTTACATGGGCTCTAAGCAGGACTGTTTACTGTTTATACATGCTACATGCTTGGGGTATGTATAGCAGTGGTCAAAATATCTCTCTCTCTCTCTCGCTCTCTCTCTCTCTCTCTTTATTTTTTTTTCTTTCTCAGATTACTGAAAATCATGTTTTTTTTAAACACAACCATGTCGGGGGGAGTAAAAAATTGTGTTTTTCGTGTGACACGTTGTGTTATGGCAGGTATGCTAATATATAAGAAAACTCACATAAAAAACCATACATATTGTAATACCAGAGAATTATTGCCCAAATTCATATCATAGGTCAAGTACTAAGATTCTGAATTGATATACTCTCAACCATAAGGCAGGTAATCAAAACATACTTGCCATAACATGACGTGTCACGCGAAAAACACAATTTTGGACTCCCAAACCCCCTGACACGATCGTGTTTCGAAAAACACGATTTTCAGCAATTTTGCAACAACAAAAAAATTCCCCCCCCCCCAAAAAAACGTATATTTCTTGATCACTATTATATATGCCCGTAATTTGTAGTATGCATAAACAGTAAATAGTACTGCTCAAAGCTCATGTAAAACTATCCTCGAGGCAGGTTTATACACCTGTTTTAGAGGCAATTAAAAGGTAAGGCGGTCAGAGATAAACAGCCACCTTTCAGAGATTAACTTAATTGGCTCACAATAGCTAGGGTGATGTGTCGTGTCAAATCCTTTCGAGCACTGCTGCGGGAGAGTCCATTAGGCTAATTTGCATAGGTAAAGTACATTAAGTGGAACAACCCAATTAAAGTTAAGTAGATCAAAGAGATGCGTGTTGAAGAACAAACTGATTGCATTGAATGAAAATGTTGAACCCATCTTTATTAGAGTTTGTGATCAGTGGCAATGTTTCTTTGAAGTCTGATTTTTACTCCATATATAAAATGGAAAAGTGTACAAGTGTGATTCATTTTCGAAGGAAACATGTCAAAACGTAGTAGCGATTCAGGAAATATGGAGCCATAACCCAAGCGAGCAAAGCCCAGCAAAATTCCAGAACTCCTGGTTGACGGAGTTTGACTTTGTGAAGCACAGCATCAATGGGGAACATTTTATTCTGTTCACATATTGCAACCACCATATTGACATTAGTCATTCTGGAGTGTATGACATTCGTCGACATAGCAACACCACCCAGCATCGTGACACGGCAAAAATGCAGAACTCAATACTAAAATTAAATAGCTTGTTTAAACAGTCATTGACAGACAATGTAACTAGAGCTGAAGTACTTTTCTGCAATTTCGTTGCTGAGCACAATCTGCCGTTTTCAGTAGCAGATCATTTTACAGATATATGCAAGGAAATCATCCGTCAGGGAAACCAAGATTTGATATTCTGACTCAAGTGGCCATTGCATGTTTGACAATCCCTCACAGCAATGCCAATGCTGAGAGATCATTTTCAATGCTTAGAAAAATTCAACAAGATCTTCAGGGAAGGCTGAACAACACCACCATTCAATCTCTGATGAGTGCTAAGATGAACACAAATGGCACTTGCATTACCTTCAAACCAACTTCTGAACTACTGAAAACAGCAAAGACTGCATGTAATTAAAAGTGGATTTTAAAGACAGTAACTTGGTGTATTTTTTTATTTAATGTATGTGAGTTTGTGACCATGTGTACATATGTGTGGTGTTATTATTTGACAATGCTAAGTCTACTGTTTTTTTTGTTTGTCAGTATATTAAATGCTTCAGAGAAAACAGATGGTATTTTCTTTTATTCAGATTTGAATTTCCAGCATTTGCTATAGGCTGATTTGAAAAGATAGCTTATTCTCATTTGGACGATGTTTTGGGGGGGTCACGTGCACTGACCCCCCTTGTTCATATGCACTGACCCCCTTGGGACCCCAAAACACTTTTTGAGTCTCAAAAACCCCCCAACACTGTCTGGGAATATGGCATGTATGTCAAAATGGTGCCAACATGTATATCAAAAGACAAAGTTATACCAGTAAAGTGTGAATTCTTTGTCTCAGATATAACAGAGCAAGAAATAGACAAAAAATATAGTTGCAGTATACTTCCCTCTGTGAGAAAACTCCTCAGAATCATGTTAAAAGGCACAAGTGGCTATCGGATTTGCAAGGTCTCCAAAAGAAGCATGCTTCTTAGCATGAGCAGATGTAGTAATTGAAGTATGGACAGGATTTAGCACCAAACCCTTTAAAGGGAGATCACTCTTGTCTGATTCCCACCAAGGTGGGTAGATGAATTTTAGCACTTTCATGGCTAAAAACAGCTTGGGAGGGCTGGATTTGGTTCTAACATATTTGAAGAAGTAACATGTTCATAAATACAATTTGAGCAAGAAATTATGTAATTGCGAAAATACATAAAGAGGAACAATATTTGTAAGCTCAGCTCACTTATCCATCTTATAATGTCAACATTACATTTATTATCTAATACAATGATACATGTATATAAAGTACAGTCAAGGCTCAGAATGGTTTGGTTAGGTTTGGTTTTTTCTTTTATGGCACAGCAACTCAAGTAGGTTATTTAGTGCCGAGGCAACTGGAGTCAAGTGTCTTGCCCAAGGACATATCACAGTAGCCAAACCGGGCTGATTCCATGGTAGAAATCAAACCCACACACTTTGGTCAAAATCCAGCACACTAACCACTGAACTACCGTGGCTTCTTCAAATTATTTACTTAATAAATATAACATTTAGAGGTTAAAGGTTTGGTTTGCGTATTTCAGCATTTTACAGCACAGCAACACTTTGAAGGTTATATTGTACTAAGGCAAATAAAGTGCCATACCCATGGATATACCATGGTAGCTGATGGTGGGAATCAAACCCATACACTTCTGGTGAGTCAGTCAAATGCCTTAACCAATAAGCCACCACAGATGCATCTTTAGAAATTAAAATATTTAAAGGAAATGAAGAACAGGTCTAAAAAAAGTTATCATGGAAAAGCAGGTATCCTTTAAATGGAGGTATCAAAAAAGGCAAGAGTGCATAAAGATTAAATTCTAATACAAATACCTAATGCATTCATCAAGCTCCATAAAAGCTAGAAAATAACATGCCCCAGTTAAACTTACTGGACCAACTCTGTCTATGATGACATCTCTGACCTCCAACCAGCCTTCTAGAGAAAGAACTTCAAACAAGGTCAGCATGGCATTACCAATATTATCAAAGTTGAAGTTGCGTGGATTAGACCTGAAAAATATACATGCCAAAACTTTTTACTATATTATGAAAACTAATTGCATACATTTGTATACCATCACAATATACATTTTCTTAGTTAAACTCTTATATACATAAAAGTGTACACATACATTTAACACCGTTACAATGGCATGAATGTGGGCTAGATGGTGTCCTTCCCTTAAACTCTATACAATCATTGGTGCCATCAACAAGGCTTCCTACACAGTTTACCACTTGCACGATTTAATATATCATACAGCCGGTAATTTCTGTGAACACAAAATTTGTGATTTTGTCTCAAAAGTGGGTTTAGCATTTTTGCAGGTTTCATTTAGGTATTTTAGATATTGGTAGGTTTTCATTTTAGAGGGGAAAACCAGTAGTATATTTATTTACCCCAAGTAAAAACAAGAATCCCTTAAAGGGACTGAAGTGCTACTGGCTAAAAAAAAAAAATCAGGAATTCAAGATAAGACTATGTCTCCTTTTTTTCCTGCTGAGTACTGAAACTATCCCTGATATTTTTTGAAACTCCAACATACCAGATTTGGTAATTAAATATTTTCTAACATGTCTGAGTTAACATGTTCGCAAGATACTTGTAAATTCAGGACAAAATTCTTTGTCATGGCCATTGAACTTGAACATGATATCATTTATAGAAAATCATTGAACTTGTCTCAGAGAATGTCAAGATATACCCAAATGCTAAGTTTCATTAAGACTATAATTAAATATTTGTTTGAAATCAAAACACGGTTATTTAAGTTGCTTCATTTAAGGTATTCAACAGATATATCCACAAACTGGATTTGATTTTTTCATAAAAAAACAAAAAAAAAACATTCATACATGTTTGTATTATCATGCTCACAAGCCAGAACAGCTAAAAACAGTATCATGCTCACAAGCCAGAACAGCTAAAAACAGTATCATGCTCACAAGCCAGAACAGCTAAAAACAGTATCATGCTCACAAGCCAGAACAGCTAAAAACAGTATCATGCTCACAAGCCAGAACAGCTAAAAACAGTATCATGCTCACAAGCCAGAACAGCTAAAAACAGAGTCAAGAGCTTTGACCTTAAAGTTAATGTCAGAACGCCTACTATCAACTTGTTCATCGGAATGCAACCAAGTACCAATCCTGGTCAAAATTCACTGGCATATGTACAAGTTACTGTGTTCATAACCTCAGTGAAGAATGAAAATGCAAGCAATGACTTTTGACTTGGTCAATTAGGTCTGGTTTTCAAAACCTCTTCGTAAAAGTGCAAATATACTGATGGTCAGATCTGCACCATTTTCATTCAAAACCAATTAAATATTGCAAAAAAGTATTTTAGTGAAACTCCTATGTCAATGCCATCATTCATGCAAGAGAAGCAGTGACAATAAGATTTTCAATATGGCCACTATAGTGTCATATTGGAAGTTAAATGAATACCATTTTCATTCAGAATCAGCTTCATATTCCTATACTAGTGTTTGACTGAAAACCTTATGTCAATAAGACCATCTGTTCAGGAGAAGCAGCCATATAAAGACTTTCAAGATAGCCATCAATGCAGCCATTTTGGAGATTAGATCAGCATCATTTTAGTATAGGCATAGATATATCTTTGTATTTTTTTAATGTTGGTATGACTATCCATTTAAGACAAGTAGCTGTTACATGATTTTTCAAATTTTGGGATGTCACATCACAAAGCATTATTTTCATTTAGACTCAACTAGATATAGTGAGAAGTATTTTTATTGCATGAAAACCTATATGATACAAACATTCCTACAAGAGTAGTAGTAATGATTAGATTTTCAAGATGACCACAACTGATCAACACCCTTTGTATCTAGGCCCAACTAGACATCAAAAAAAGTCTTCTAGTGAAAATAGTGGTGAATGGAATGTTCTAATATGTACTGCTCAACTTCTCAGGTGTTTAATAAGACATCTAGAACGCCCTGTTGTCCTTTTCTTGACTGTTCTTTTAATATGGGTTTAAATTAATTAAAAACACAATTAATGTAGGACACAAGAAGGCCAAGACCTGCATATGAACCCTAATTCACAGGAAAAAAGTTAAACCAAAACCAATGAAGGTAGCAGCATGGCTGCTAAATAAAACATTCTAAAATTACCTATATAATCTACCTTCTGGTACAGTTCTCGCTGACAACATCTGTCTAATATAGAAATCAAAATATCCATGCTTCAAGAGTGGAAAACAAGCTCAACCAATCAGATACAAGTTTACCAATTAGCATGCATGAATCTTTGTTATTACTGAACTCATTCAAGATCTTAATGATATAAGCATACAGTGTGTATGTGCCAAGACTGATCAAAGTCAGATCAGAAATATGGCCTCCAGAGTTGTAATCTCAGTCAATCAGGTGCAAGATTACCTCATTAATACTGATGGATCTCACTCATTATCGAAGTCATCCAAGACCATAATGATATATGCAGATATTCTGAGTTTGATCAAAATTGGATCAGAAATGGCCTCCAGAGTGATAAAAGGTTATTTACCTAATTAATATGTGTGAATCATCACTAAATTTGTTCGACATCTTAATTATATAAACATACATGTCAAGACTGATCAAAGTCAGATCAGAAATGTGGCCTTCAGAGTGATAAGAAGCTCAGTCAATCTGGTGCAAAATCACCTCATTAATACTGATGGATCTCACTCATTATCAGTCATCCAAAACCTTAATGATATAAGCACATATTCCAAGTTTGATCAAAATTGGATCAAAAAATGGCCTCCAGAGTTGTAACAAGTTAACCAATCATATGCAAGATCGCCTCATTAATATAAATCGATCTTGCTCATTATCGAACTTGTCCGATATTTGAAACTGATATTCCAACTCTGATTGAAATCGGATCAGAAATATGGGCTCCAACAAAATACATCCCTCAGGAAAATCATCCTTTGTTCTGAGTGGAATTTCCAAATTTAAAAGCACTTCAATCAAAAAAAAGACTCAAGGGGTAAAGTCAAAGAAATGTTCTGATATGCGCTGTCGTAATTCTTTGATGTAAAATGAGACAGTCAGGCATAACAACCTTCACTCCCTCATGGTAAATGGAATGTTCCGATATATAGTCAAGCACCACATATGCTAAATGGGACAGTCCAGTATAAATACCTGCCTTTCCTTATGGTAAATGGAATCTTCTGATATACACTGAACAACACCCCTTATGTCAAATGAGACAGTCCAACATGACCACCTATCTTTCCTCAATGTAAATGGAATGTTCTGACATGCACTGATAGGCATCCTTTGTGTTAATTAGACTGTCTAGCATGACTACCCACTATTCCTTATTGTACAAGGAATGTTCTAATATGCAATGACAATTAACCCTGATGTTATATGAGACAATCCAGCATGACCATCTGCCTTTCCTGGTGATAAATGGAGAGTTTTAATATGCACTGCCCAACTTATATGATGCTAAATAAGACATTTGAAAATGACCTATATGATCTACCTCTGATGCATGGAATGTTCTCATATTCATAACTAAACCTCCCTGATATTAAAGTAACAAAAAGTCCAACACCACCCACCTCCCTTTCCGAGTGGTGAATGGAATGTTCTGATATGTACTGCCCAACTTCTCAGGTGTTTAATGAGACATCTAGAAAGCCTTGTTGTCCTATTCTTGACTGTTCTTTTAAAATGGGTTTCAATTCCTTTAAAAACAATTAATGTAGGACACGAGAAGGCCAGGACCTGCATATAAGCCCTAATTCTGAGAAGAAAATTAAACCAAAACCAATAACAGTTAGCAGCATTCTCAACAGTTTTGTTTTTTTGAAGGTTTTTAATTAATGGAATGCACTGACCAAATTGCCTGATGCTAAATATGACATTCTGAAATGACCTATATAATCTACCTTGGTACGGTGTCAAAGTTATGAGTTCAATGTAAATGAAAATAAACTCTGCCAGAGAAGAGATTTTTGCATAAAGAAGACATATTCATATGGAACAAATTTTTGAAAACCACATTAAAATCTTACATGTACATCCTTTTCGCTGACACCTGTCTAATATAGAAATAAAAAATATCCATACTACTGGTATATCCATCAAAAGGAAAATACTGCAAAAAAGTGGAAGAAACAATCTTTTTAAGCAGTACCTATCTTTTGTGTCAGAAAATCACAACAATTAGTCAAAGTGTTATAAGCAATCAGTGCCTCTCTGACAGGAAAACCTGCTGAGATAAACAGCTACTGATTCAGTGTCTTTGGTGTCCAACATTGTGTTTGCTTTTGCTTCAAACTGGATGAAACTATCTTAACAAACAAGTCTGATTTAAGGTAATGTCATTAATCCAAAACTATGCACATTATATAAGAATTGCGTTTCTCACTGTCCAAATAATTGATGTGTAAATGAAAATTATCATTTCATCTTAATACACATCTCTCTCAATAACTTGCACATGGAGTTCAGAAACTCTGACTACAGCATACGCAAGGACACGAGTTACTGAGGTACCTCTGAAAAAGTGAGCAAGGGATGGACATTGACTGTGAGAGAGAAAGTGGGGCAAGAGATAAATATTTGCATACTCGTTTTAAAATTGTGTTGGGAATACCTGTCAATAAATAGCCTTTTTCTAATGAACTTGTTCAGTTTTCTGCATAAGTTACCTTTATTTTCAAAATAACCAATCTTTGAAAGACCATTAAAACATTACTCCAAGAAGTTTCAAGACAAATCACATGTTTACCAGTGAAAACATTGTGTATGACATCACTGCATTTTGCATGTCAATGTAGATACATTCTAGTTTTATTGTTGATTCAGAACAGAACTAGATTCATTCTTTCACAAATGAAAAACAGATATTTAGAAAAACAACAATACAGAAACTCTATTTTCTATTGTTCTATCTGTAAAATATTTAGGCTCTGATTTCACTCCATGTAATCATGAAACTTCAGCTTATCCCCTTGAGCAAATTCTGAGTGCCAAGTCAAAAACTTTGGATCTTGCTTCTCCATAATGAACCCTATCTATGGAACTAACCTTTTCATGCTCTGAGTATGTTTTTCAGTTGTTTCCCTTGCTAACCTTGATCACATATGTGAATGATTAGGATAAACCACTGATTAATGTTAGGTACTTTAGTAATGTTACTTATGTAATAAAATTTAAAACATTGTTTGATTGACTGATTGAAATGAGTTGACTTGACACACGACAGTGACCCCTCGGTCTTATGCAGGTAGGATTTGCATGGCTTTTAATGCAATTTATTCAGCCTCTTTTCTCGATTCAACACAAAAGATGTAATTAATGTGATAATACTAAGCAGGTCTAATTTTAATTGATTGTAATAATGCAACAAACACTTCTGCAAGTTGCAGATCATAATGCAGATGGCACAAATTTGGTTCTCATGGAAACGACTGCTTCCATCACCTGGATAGTTGATTAACACTGTTCACGTCTGAATAAAAGAGGGCATATCCATTTATGAGAACCACATGCAAACCAAACTAAAAACAAAAAATTGAAACATGAATCTCACTTGACAAGATTTATTCAACTGGTATTTATTTCTTAAAGTGTTGCCATCAGTAGGCATTACCAATATTTTCATCAACAGTATCCTGAGAATCATTTTAAAGAAAATTTAACAGAATATATGACTTCTTATTAATAATTGCAAATTTCATTATGTTGATTACAAATCTTTAGGCACCAACCACCAAATTGACCTTAAATGAGTGATATATTAACATTTCAATTAATAATTTTGATCACGATTTTATTCATGTTCAGCAAATAGGAACCTATTATTTTGGTATTATCTATAGGAAAAAAATGAGATACACACCTGCCCCCAATTTATATGTGGGTTTGAGAGTTATCTGGGCATGGTAAAATGAGGAAGCCGTGTATCTTGTCTTCAGAATTAATATCTCTCTTGCATTCTTATCTGCCTGGCAAGTTAATCGTCAATGTCAGCCAGAAGTGAACTAGGCTGTCTTATAGCCTTGCTTACAAATAAACAACACTTACATGATAATGTTTTGGTGTTATCTTTCACAAATAAAGAATACTGGTTGAAGTTCTGATGTTAGCTTTACATTTTGTTTATTCAGCATTTTCAGAGAAGACTCGTGAAAAGGTTTCTGTTTTTAGTAACTATGACCATATTTTATGGCAGATCAGCATGTTTTTTTCTTTTTTAAATATCTGAAAGATCTTTATGCCACAATGCCTTCCTTGAAAACTTTGCAGAAGGAGTCATATACAAGTTTTTCATGTTTAGCAATGGCAGCCATATTTCCCATGGGATCGACATCATTCACACAAACATAAAATGCCTTTATGCCAGGATGCTTTGTGCCATGCTTGGTTAAAATTAGTCAGGAAACTTTAGGAGAAGCTGAAAATAGCAATTTGTCGACAGAAGACAGATTTTTCATTTTTCCATGATTGTGGACATATCTGATTGTAGATCAGTATAACTGGTACAAAATTTAAAGGCCTTTATGCCATGAAGCTCTGTACCAAGTTTGTTTGAAACTGCTCTGCCAGATTTTGAGAAGATGTGGAAAATAGCAATTGCTGACTGACTTGGGATGGATGCTGGATGATGAACAATGCACGAAGGGCCATACCACAAGTTCAATTGGCCTTTCGGACAGTTGTCCAAGATAAATACCACAAGGATAAACAAGATACTGTTGTTAAACTCCACTGAATATTAAACATATTTAGCTTAACACTAGTCTACCAATTATCCATGCGGACAAAAGCTGTGGCTTCGGAATAATGTTATGATAATTGTTTATATTTTTGACATCAGCACCACTTTCAAACACATTGAGTTTGCATATCGATATGCTGACATGTTAACTTTCATAGGACAGTACTAACGAGACATGTAGTAGCTAGTTCTCGAGAGATAACAAGCTCAGCCAATCAGATGAATGGTATCTCATTAATACAGCCTATATTTTTTAAGTTTGATTAAAATGAGATAAAAAAAAAAGTAAATATGGCTTCAAGAGTGGCAACAAGCTCAGTCAATCAGAAGCAAGATCACCAATTAGCATGCATAAATCTTGGTCATTACTGACCTCATTCAAGACCTTAATGATATAAGCACATATTTCAAGTTTGATCAAACTTGGATCAGAAATGGCCTCGAGAGTGGTAACAAATTAACCAGTCATATGCAAGATCACCTGATTAATATGCATTGATCTCACATATTGTTGAACTTATCCAATATTTGAAACTGATATTCCAACTTTGATTGAAATCGGATCAGAAATAAGGACTCCATGGTGGTAACAAGCAATTGTTGATGGACAGATGCATGATGGAACGATTCAAAATTCACAATGCACGACATACCAGTGATGCAGTGCCATACAATAAGCTCTCTGGTATTATGGCCAGTTGAGCTAAAAACTGAAGGAGAAACAATTTTCAGAACACACCAACAAAACACACCCCTCAGGAAAATCATCCTTTGTTTTGAGTTGGATTTCCAAATTTAAAAGCACTGCAATCAAAAAAAGGTTCAAGGTGTCAAATCAAAGAAATCTTCTGATATGCGCTGTCATAATTCTCTGATGTAAAATGAGGCAGTCAGGCATGACCACCTTCACTCCCTTGTTGCAAATGGAATGTTCTAATAGATACTGTCAATCACCCCTTATGCTAAATGGGACAGTCCAGCATAACTACCTGCCTTCCCTTATGGTAAATGGAATCTTCTTATATGCACTGATAAACACCCCCTTATGTTAAATGAGACAGTCCAACATGACCACCTGCCTTCCCTCAATGTAAATGGAATGTTCTGATATGCACTGATAGATATCCCTTGTGTTAATTAGACTTCCCACTCTCCCTTATGGTACATGGAATGTTCTAATACGCCATGACAATCAACCCTGATATTACAGTAATAAGAGACAGTCCAGCATAACCATGAGCCTTTCGTGGTGGTAAATATTTAATATGCACTGTCCAACTTATATGATGCTAAATAAGACATTTGAAAATGACAACAGTTTTGCTTTTGAAGATTTTAGCTAATGGAATGTTTCAATAAGCACGGCTAACTTTCCAGATGCTAAATACAATATTTTAAGATGACCTATATAAACTACCTTGTGGTAAAGTTTCAAATTTATGAGTTAAATGTAAATGAAAATAAGCTCTGACAGAGAAGAGATTTTTGTATAAAGAAGATGTGTCCATATGGAAAATTTGGTTAATACCTCATTAAAACCTTACATGTACAATACAGCTCATGCAATTTTTCAATTCCCCATGCTTCGTGATGGGGATGGATAGAGAGTGTAGAGAGGATTAAGAAAGAAAAAAACATCCACCAGCTCTCTGCATGTCCTGACAGAGTTGCCACAGCTTCTCACGGAGAATAACTCTGCAAACCATGCTTTCTCGCAGAGTCACATCTGATGACCACCGCGAAGTTGACATGGTCTCGATAAAATGGGCATGGTTTACTGTTTATGACCCCTACAAGCATACTCTAAAGAGGTTCAGATAGAGAGAGAAAGAGGCACCGATTTAGCTAAATCATTATCTCTTTCGGGAGCAATTTGCTTTTGATACTGAAAAAATGTGATCATTCAGTTGATTATAATCTCTGTAAGTCTCAGATATAAGTGTCTGAAAGAGACAGAGATAGCATTATTAAGATTTGGATATTTATATATTTTGTATTAATTATCAAAGTTGTTTTTTTTGTTTTTTTATTATTACAAATGGTCACAGAAAGGCATCCTGGATACAGGTAAGTTCACACACACTTTTGGAAGATACATGTAGATGCAAACACTTTTAGAAGATAGATGCAATGCAAACTGGTAACCTAGCAGAACAGAAACCATCAACTTTATTTTTTTAAATTTTTTTTGTTGCCATGGACGTGTTAATTTCATGCGCAAACCGATAACATAAATGTGCAACAGCAGCTCTTTTGCGGATGTTTTCTTTGCCATTATGCTGACAATAAACAATGTACTCGGGGATAAGTGAACAGTGTTTATTTTATTAAATGAGCATTTTGTTGAATCATATTGTATAACCACAGGCTATTCCATTGTTTTATTCTTGCAAAAGAAAAACCAGTGATAGAAAGAAGAACCTGTGAACTAATTAATACAGCTAGTATCAATTTTTGCATATATCTGTTTATTGTCTTCCATTCCTTGCGTCAGTCAGATCACCTAAGTAAAGATTATGTGTTAATGAGGAGAGAGCTCGAAATAAGATTGGTTGTTTCAAATGGACAACAGTCTTGATCCAAACTACTTATAAAGATGTAATTCGACCTTTTGTTGTTAACAATGAGGCCTACTGCACTCGATCATTTGGCTCCTTTTCTGTAGAACTACCTTGCATCAAAATTAATTCCTGCCTTTTACAATTCAACTGTGGAACACATTACCAACCGAAATTATAAGTAACCCTTCTATACAATATTTCAAAACTTAGCTGAACCAGAATAAACATATTGCTCCTACGTATTCTAACACTGATGATCGGGTAGGCCAAGTCCAGCATACTCCACTGGGAACCAAATGTAGTAGTTTAAATAACGATTTATTCTTAAATCATGTTCCCAACAATAGATACTGTACATGTGGACATACTGAAACAGTTGAACCCTTTCTATTAGAATGACAACAATATAAAGCTCTAAGACATCATGTTCTTTTGATTTTAGCATTTTGACTTACAATTAAGAGATTATTATTTGGCAATTCCATGTAATTTGATGAAATTACTACACATATATTTATGGCAGTGCAAACCTTCGTAAAATCATGGAAACATTTTTCAAATCAATACACAGATCTCAACTAGTGGACCAGCGAGGGTCTGAACTTCATATTAGATATGGATAGTGAAGAGATAACATCATCGGTTGCTGACAAATAGATCATTGGTTGTGCATACCAACAGACAGCTAAATTGTTTTTTTCCAATTTCTGCCATATACAGGGCTTGAATATAGTGTCTATGAGTGGCAGGTCCAGAACCTGTCACCCTCTGAGGGAGCCAGTTCCAACATACATATCAACAGGTCCAAGTTGGGCCTGAGGAACATCAGATTCAATACAAAAGCTCAGTTACAAATGTTCTTTGCTTGTTGCATGAGCATGAATTCAGTCAACCTTTAAGTTGTATGTACCACGGTAAAGGTCCCTTGATCTACACTGTATCACCTAAATCAGGAATCTTCAAAAAGGTCTAACACAACAGTTTTCCTGTCTCCCATCATATTCAACCCATGGACAAGTTTTTTTCAAGCATTCTTTAAATGTTCACCATACTTTGCATCCTTGTTTGGCTTATTCTGTTTTGTTGGAGAGCCATTTTTCTCATTTTTGCTTCCTTCGGGTTTTCTGATTTGCCACTGGATGAGTGTCATATTTTTTGTCCATTTGTTGTATGTAAATGCTGTACATCTTTTATATTCCTGTATATCACCAAGTAAACTTGAGCATCAGATGAAATTAATATTTTACTTTTCTCTTTTTCTGTTCATTTTCCCGTTTACATGTATGCATAATACATAAAAATTAGATGAAACTGCTCAGAACCATTTCTGGATCATTAACTGTTTTTAATAAAGTTCCTCTCTCTCTCTCTCTGTCTCATAAAATATGCGATCCAAATCACTACTGTGTAAGTTATCATAATCAGTTACAATTAAGAGCAGAATTTTTTTTTAAAAATGCTTTGGTAACAGTTTAAGTATTCCCTCATTGCCTAGCTTTCATCAAGTAGTGGCCTCATCGTTCACACCAAGTCATAAAGATGTTCCTGCCATGAAAGTTTTTCATGTTTCTCCTTATGTTTTGAGGAATTTTTCACCAATGTGAGTTTCAAAAATAACACTAAAATGCTTATTAGCGTTAACCAAATTTTACTTTTTCAATGCTTAACATGTTGACAATTTTATGCAGTCTTCAGAATTAAAATATTAAAATTCTACTGATTATAAATCAAAACATACACAAACTGAAATCTGGAAAAGTTTTTAAGTGGCAAGAAAAGTAATACCATATCAGACATTATAGAGTCATGGAGGAAAAAGAATGAAAATTTCCCACTCGTGCTCCAAAGTCGAATGTGTGTGTGTGTGTGTGTGTCTAAGTCACACACTTTATCCACTTGGCCACAGTAACTGTAGCTTTAAAGCAATAAGGCAACATACAGAAACATGCCAAATACTATGCAAAGAAATTAGTTTAAAATTGTTTTGTCTCAATAACCAAACACTTCAACAATCACATACAGGAAACTGCATACTTTAATATCTGCGTCAAAATAATAATAAGAAATAGATCTATATTGCAACTAGATTATTGATCTATCATTTCCATATGATTTACTATTTTTTCTATGATGATAAAAAATTTAGTTTTTATATTTTCCCCTTAAAAAAAATAAGCAAATAACAGGACACGTGTGGAGACAATACATCCATGCAGAAGGCTTTAAATCTGTTGGAAATTAAAATCTCTGAACATCTAAGATTAGACAATTTTTTACATTATTATTCATTTCAGCAATAAGTTTAGTTCAGATCAATTACTGACAATTTTCCAACTTCCATTGTTAGTTGCAGGACCATAATTGGGGCTTTTAAATACAACGTGCCAAGTCAGATGGCTTTGTGTGATAGAAACACACCTTTCCCAAGATGAAACTGACATCATCTTTTGATGCTAACACTTCTCAATATTTTATAACAGTGTTGACAATGGTCACTGTCTTGATTTCTGAAGAACATCTGCTGAAGTCAAGTCTTTATTAGGGCAAGACCATTTAATTTTCTAAAGGGGAGGTAAATGCTTGAAAACAACTGGCTTGCTCTGATTTGTAGTATAAAAAAGACCTTATTTCATTCCTTATTTTACCTGAAACAAATTTATCTTGTGATGAAAGAAAAGAAATATCCCACTCGGAAAGAATATTCCAGCCCCATAAATTAAATGGTCGGTCCCTTACAGCACACATGCAGTCGGAATTGAACTAGTTCAAAGTTGTGTATATTCAGCTCGTGATGGTGCCATTACTGCTAAAGGACTAAGCACATGGTTCACATTGTAAATTCAGTGTTTTCTGTTGTTCTGTTTTTTAAACAGAAGTGGTTGTCATTTGGAATTTAATTGTCCATATCTCAGTGGATTACCTTTCCTTTGTAACAATAGGTTAAATTGATGCTGTTCAAGAGAAGCTCAACATAGTGTGCCTCTCATCAAGTCAGTGCGCAAATTTCTTTGCCTAAAGTAAAATTGTAAAATTATTGCAAAAGAAGTCAATAAACCTTTTCTAAATATACATGTATTGAATATACAAGACTTTTTGAAATTATTTTTTACTGTCTGTATATATGATCAAAAATAAACATGACTGATTCTTAAAATGGTATTTGATTGTAAATCACTCTTGATGTCTCGGTCTTTCCATGGATGGTCATCACTCATTGGCTGTTCAGACGTCAATCAGTAATATCGACCAGCCCCTCCATGATGGAGTTGCCAAGGTGTGGTGGTGATTTGTAGTTATTTATCCCTCCATCGCACAGCGAAAGTGATGGAAATTAAGCCTCCACCACAAAGTGTAGGGAATAAAAAAAATCACATGAGCTGTACTGTACATCTTTTTTGCTCATAACACCTGTCTAATATAGAAATCAAAATATCCATGCTACTACATCCATCAAAGAAAAATACCGCAAAAAAAGTGGAAGAAACAATCTTTTTTAGCAGTACCTTTTTGTGTTAAACAATCGCAACAATTAGTCAAAGTGTCTGAAGCAATTATTGCCACTCAGACAGGAAAACCTGCTGAGATAAACAGCTACTAATTCAGTGTCTTTGGTGTGCAACATCATTTTGCAAAGCGTCTTTTGCAGTAAAATTACATGCAAAAACTTGTTTCAAATTCGATGCAACTATCTTGAAAAACAAGTTTGATTCAAGGTAATGTTATTAATCCAAAATTCTGGACATTATAAAAAAATTACTTTCTTCACTGTCCATATAATTGGCATGCAAATTGAAATTATTGTTTTCACTTAATACATTTCTCCCTTGATAAATCGAACACAGTGGGGTCCAGAAACATTGACCACAGTTAAAGCAAAGGTGCAAATTACCGAGATACCTCTGAAAAATTCAGCAAGAGATGGACATCGATGGTGATGAGAGAAGGCTGGGGAGGGGGATAGGGCAAATGTTTGAATACTCATTTTATAATCGTGTTGGGAATAATTGTCCATAAATAGCCTTTTCTAATGAACTTATTCACTTTTCTGTATAAATTACCTTTTTTTGAACATAACCAATCTTTGAAAGATCGTTAATAACATTACTCCTAGAGGTTTCAAGACACATCACGTGTGCTAGCAAAAACACTGTATTATATCACTGCTTTTTGCATGTGAATGTGGATAAATACTCGTGTTATTGGTATTATATTTACCTATGTGAACTGTATATACAACTGCAAACAGGTCTGGCATTACCCAATGTGAAATAGGAACAACAGCTTTAAAATATTGGAACAGAACATAAAAATAGAAATAGTTCCAATATGTATCCAACAATTTATTTTAAGCACAAAATCTGACTGATTTAAAGTGTTTTATTTTCTTGAAATATGCTTTCTATGGTCATGTGATATACTTAAGTCCGTTGAGAAAAGTCTGCAAATATATGGTATCGGTCAAATAATGCTGCCTTATGATTCCATTTAGAATGTATGTAGCACATGCTTTTTTGTGGAGGTATAATTCTCATCGACCACTTTTGGTGCAAAGTCCTCTCTAACTTTCTCAAGTGAGTCAGGACACTAAGCTGACATGATTTCTGATTGGTCTATATTCAACTGCTTTTCTGAAACAAGTGCTTAGGTATGCTTTCACAAAAGAATTACAATCAGACATTACATACGTCTGTGATCTAGATATACCAATCATCAAGTTGCCATTCAACTACATAAAATTATATCTGGCCTGAAATCAAAATCTGACAGATGTGATCATAATGACATAATTTGTCGTTAAACATTGGAATGATTCCACCAAAATCTGAATGATTGGCATGTCTGCATAATGCAACAGCTGATCATGGCCTATGTTGCTTGTTCTACATGACACTTCATTCATTGGCTGTTTAGATGGCTCCCATCAACAGGGTTTTAAGGAAAGAAAATGGTAAGAGACTTACCATACTCTAGGCACCACAAATCCAGGACGAGTTCCATTGGGTCCACTGGGAACTTTCATCTTGGTCACAAAGACAGGAGATAGGAAAGTACCAGTACAGTTTTTCTAAAAAATATATAATAAAGTTCCTACATTATGTGGTAATACAGTCAATTAACAACATCAAATTAACATTTTAAGCAACTAAATAAAGAAAATCGTGCAGGTTCACATTTTCTTCTCTCCTGCAACACTCCCATCTGAATCAATCACTTGACCATTTTTCCTGTCTGATGCCTGCCTTGGAATCTATATGTGTATTTGTATACACTTATAAGGAAAATTTCAGAGTTTCTAAATTTTCAAGAGTTTTCAATTTTAAAAAAAAAATGCCTTTTTAATTTTACTAATTTTGTAATTTTTCAATAATTTTATTGCACTCTGAGAAATAAATCTTTGCAATTTGTGATCAGGTCACAAAACTGACACAAGAGGTCCAGGTGGACCTGATATCACTCACCTGGTTTACATAATTTAACAGTTGACCATTTCACCAAGCAGGCCTATGTAGTACTGTAAGAATACAAACTATGTCAACTACACCCTACCTGCCATATTTCCAGACAGTGTTGGTTGGTTTTGGAGACTCGAAAGTAAGTTTTGAGGTCCCAAAAGGGGTCAGTGTGCATGACCAAAAAAAGCGATGTCGTCCTATTGGGAGGGAGTAAGTTATCTTTTCATATAAGCTTATAGAAAATTACTGGAAATTAAAATTTGATTAAAAAAAACAAAAATAACATATCTGTTTTCTTTGAAGCATTTAATACACTTACAAACAATTAAAAAGGGTTGATAGATTTAGCATTGTCCAATACCATCATCACACACATATACACACATGCCAACACTCACATAATCAAAACCAGACAGGCATTTAATAAAAAATATACCAAGTTTCTGTCCATTGGACAGTGGAATATTTTCTTAATTAGATCCAGTCTTTGCTTCTCTCATAGTTCAGTCAGTGTGTGTGTGTGTGTGTGGGGGGGGGGGGGGGGGGGGGGGGGGGGGGGGGTTTGAAGGTAATTCAAGTGTTATTTGTGTTCATCTTGGCACTCATTAGAGACTGGATGGTACTATTGTTCAAACTTCGACAAAGATCTTGCTGAATTTTTCTCAGCATAGAAAATGATCTTTCTGCATCTGTATTGCTGTGAGGGAGTGTCAAATATTCTGGTTGGTATTTCTTTATCAATGGATGTCATACACTCCAGAATGACTGATGTCAATTTGGGTGTTTACAGTGTTTGCAAAAAATAAAATACTCCCCCTTGCCGCTGCAATTCACAAAGTCAAACTCCATCCAGAAGTTCTTAAATTTAGTTTTGCTGGACTTGGCTCACTTTACAGATGGCTCATCCTTTCCTGAATCACAGCTGCATTTTGACATTTTGCCTTCAAAAATTAATCACACTTATACACTGTTCCGACTACTGAAATAAGCATGTTTTGCATTTTATATATGGAGTGAAATCCAAGTTCAAAGAAACATTGCTGCATATCACGAACTTGCAATAATCTTTGATAAAAATGGCCTAAACATTCTCATTCAAGGCAATTATGTGTAATAACTTTTGTTCTTCAACATGCATCTCTCTGATTTACCTAACTTCAAATAAATTGGGTTGTTCCACTTTACCTATGCAAATTAACCTAATAATCTCTCCCACAGCAGTCTTCAAAGAATTTAACACAGCTTCACCCTAGCTATTTCTCAGCCAGTTAAGTAATCTGTGAAATGGTGGTTGCTTATGTTTGACCACCTTACCTTTCGATTGCCTCTATGATAATCTATTGTATAAACTGCCCCGAGGATAGTTTTACATGGACTCTAAGCAGGACTGTTTACTGTTTATACCGACCACATGCTAGGAACATGTATAGTGGAGATCAAAAAAGCTCTCTCTCTCTTTCATTTTTTTCTAAGATTACTGAAAATCATATTTCTATAAACACGACCATCTTGGGGGGCTGGAGAGTAAACAATCATGTTATGGCGGGTACATGTATGTATATCCCCAAACTTGATATTACATTGATTTTAACTATGTTACTATAGTCTTGCTAAAGATAAAGGCATAATTAGTATACATAGTTTCATGTTCATAATCAATGTCATCCAAAATCTTCAAATGTTAAGTTTACAGACAAAGCTTTAATTTGTGATCTACAGAGTCATATGATTTTCTCACAAACTGAAATTTTAAGTTATTTTGGGGCTTTTTTTAAGGTCATTGTTTCTTTACTCTTGGTAATTAAAACTGGAAGTAATTAAGGAGAAAGTCATATTGGGGTATATTTGTTATTAAAAACCAACAATACAAAATATAAATTTCCAATAATTTATGAGTATTTGCATTTAATATACTGAATACTGAATATATGAAATACCATAAAATTATGAACAATACATGTGGTAAAATATAAATTACCAATGTTTCAGACACTTTAACATGGCAATACTAGCAAATGTCAACCCCTATTTCACCAAACATATCAAACTTACTTCCAAATATTTAAAAATTTCAAATATGTCAAAAATTTTAGAAATAATTCTCTGCAAATAAAATTTATAAACTTAGACATGGTTTTCACAAGGAGTGTATGTTTATTGGAGAAAAATCAATATATGAAAAAATGCAGTTATTTGCAAAACAATTATCTCTTATATTATTATGTGAAGAAAACTGTTCCTTTTTTTACAACATTTCACAGTTTATGCTAGCCTGTAAATGTACATTTTCTCTAACAATATTTATATTTGATACTTTTCCTTTATTTATAAATTACAAATTAATCTTTTAATCCCTAAACTGTATTACTCTGCTAATTTGTATAAATTGTTCAATTGAAATTTATGCATCTTGCATTCTATATTTTTTTTAAAAATCTAGTTGCATACTTTTGCATAAGAAAAAAACTGTATAACCCCAAACCTGTGATTCTCAATAGTCAATATTATCAGTTACTTCCCTTGCTTTCCTTTAGAGAGAGAGATAGAAAACAGGTCTGTTACAGAAAGAAAACTGAATAAAAAACATACAAATTGAGAACAATTTCTAAATGGACTTAATTTGATTAATATGCATGGATCTTCATAATAAAACTCAATGTACATCTTGATTATTTAAGTCTAATTACCATATTGCAAGTTCACAATCAAGAGATCTTGATCAAATAACCAGTATTCAAAGTCTGATCAAAACCTGATCAAAAATATTGCCTCTAGAGAGTTAACGAGTCCAGACATTAAGATGCAAGATCACCTCATTAATATGTGTGGCTTTTGCTCATTATTGAAATCACCCTAGCTCCTGATGATATAAAACCAGGTTCCAAGTTTGATCAAAACCAGACCAGAAATATGGCTTCCAGAATGGTAACAAGTTCAGTCAATCAGATGCAATATCATCTCACTCATATGCGCGTATCAGGCTCATTATCGAACTTGTCCAAAATCTTGATGATATAAGCATATATTCCAAGTCTGGTCAAAATCGGACCATAAATATCGACTCTAGAGTGATAATGAGTTCAACCAATCAGATGTAAGATCAATTCATTAATATACATGGATCTTGCTCATTACTGAACTTCTCTAAGATCTTGAAGATATAAGCTTATATTACAAGTCTGATCAAAATCACAGCAAAATTATGGCCTCCAAAGTGGTAATCAGCTCAGCCAAAAATATACAAAATAACCTCACTAACATGCACTGATCTTGCTTATACTGAACTCATCTGTTGATTTTACATATTTTACTATATCCTGATAAAAATTATTTCTAAAGATATTGGCATAATTATGATGCACAGACTCCTGTTCATGACTGAAGTCAGCCAAGATCTTGGTATAAACCCATCTACCAAGTTGTATAGAAACTGAATGAGAAACATAGTCTCTAGATCAAGCGAAGTAACAAACCCAGTTAATCAGTAATAAACAAAGATCTCACTTTTTATAGAACCTGTCTACAACAATGATAATATACGCTTATTTATTAAGGTGGAGCAAAATGTGATAGGAATTCACTCTCCAGAGTGGTAACAAGCTTAGCTAATCAGATACAAGATTAACTCATTAATACGCGTAGATCTTGCTCATTCAATATCTTGATAATATAAGACTAATTAATGTGTTTGATCAAAATCTGATCAGAAATATAGTTGCTACAGTGTTGATAACACAGTCAATCAGATGCAAGGTTATGTCATTAATATGCATGAATTTCACTCATAACCAAGATCCTGATGACATAGTACATGTATTTACCAAGTCTGATCAAAACCAGTCCCGAGTCTAGACTGTCCACAGTTGGATTTTTGATCAGAGTTCAAGATAAGCAAGTTATGTGCATATTTTATCCAGACTATCCAGACACACTGACTAGCAACACATTAAGAAATTTTTAATGCGTTCAAATTCAGGGAGCCACAGTGGCTCAGTGGTTAGCGTGTCAGACTCAAGACCTAAAGGGTGCAGATTAAAATCCTACCATTGGACCAGCCTGGGTCAGCTACCATGTTGTGTCCTTGTGCAAGGCACTTTACTCCAACTGCCTTGGCACTAAATAACCTACTTGTGTTGCTGTGCCATAAAGCACCAGACCAAATTAAACCAAAGCATTCAAATTATGCGAAATAATTTAATTTTAAGCACTCTGTCCAATTTTGTCAGCATTCTGCTCCTGCCATAAGCAAAGTCCTTGTTTTATTATGGTGTATTCGATTAATATAAACTATGCTATCGGGAAAAGTTTTGGATATTCCATGAATGCTTATAATGATAGTACATGCTGACTGTATTAACACTCACTCAAACAGAGATATATAATCAAATGCATCTTGAATTAGTCTTGGTAAATAAGCCATTTTACGAATTCTAAAAGACATGATTAACATCTTGATGATTAAGACCCAGTCTGGTATCTTAAGCTTGTGTTTTGAAGTATTTGCAAAATACCCCATTAGTTCCAAACCATGGAGTAAAATACCCTATTCATTAAATTCTTATATAGAGTTATGATACATGACCAAATATGGTATCTGTATATACAGTAAAATCTTCCTACCTTGACCGTGATACTTGGGTCATTACATCTAGCCAGTCGTCCTCCCAGCAAATGGACTCCAAATGTTGCAAACACAAACATCAGAACTATCAGAAGCACCGATACCTGGTACAAAGTGGAGAGGATTATAATCTGGTAACTGATTCTCTGTAATGTACATGTATCTAATTCAACATTCATACAAGTGGTTCTCTTAAAAGCAATATTCTGTTCCATCATGCTGCACTAAATTTAGATCTGTTGTAAAAGCAATGATAAGATGGCAAGTCCAGTACATGCACTTTTTGTTGGTTTGTTTTTCTGTCTGAGTCATTACAGAGCAACATCCCATAATGGTCACATCTTTAAGCAAAAACCTTTCATACAGTGGTCCCCCTCTTATAAGGCCACCCATTCTACACCGGGAAAGTGGCCTTATAAGAGGGATGGCCTTTCCAGAGGGGGACTATATTTGTGAGAAGTATATGTATGTGTATTAAGTAAGAAAAGCTACATGTAACTTCAAAATATTTAATATCTTCATTTAAAAGTAACATTAATTATCAATGGTTTGTCTTGTCTTAAGAACAGACTTATTTCAAGGGAACATACATTAATATTTCTAAATTCTTATGCGTGAAATATTTATCCCATTTCAACTGATAAAATTGTTGCCTTTCTTTGAATCAATCAACCTGTGAATGGTATTTTCTTGGCACACACAGTGCAAAAACCATTCGAAAACCTTGTCATTCAGAATCATTCTCTTTTCAGTGACTCCATTGTCCCACTGCTGCAGAATATTCTCCTTATCTGTTACAATGTTGTTTATTTGAGTCTTTCCAACATCAATTTTTGCAGCAAGTACTCTTGAACTCTCCCCATTTTCTATTTACACGATGACATGTTAAAAAATTTTAATGACTTATTTCTATGTTGCCAATTGTACTGCAATTTGATCATGCAGATGAAATTTTTACAGAGTTGATGAAATGCCTTGTTTATAAAAAAAGTGATACATGTAGTGTCACATGATTTTTCGGTCTTTGCCTGGTACACTGTTTTGTTCAAGGTTCATTTCTCCTTGTGTGTGAATCCACAAAAGCTATATTAAGCCTATGTTGACCAAGTTATGATCTTGATAATTATCTCTGGTCATAATCATCAAAAAGAAGAACTCGACAGCTGTGTGAAGCCCAAAAAACTCTATCACAACAATGTCGAGTCCATTTCCTGTAAACGTCAGCGTTTGTAGACAATGATATAATTTTAACCGTAGTGGTAAATGTTATAATGTACTTCAGCCAGCAATTATCTCAGTAAAAAAAAACCTGATAACTGGAAACAGACACTGGAAAAGATAATCGGATTACTTACCTTACCATATGAATTAAATATTGGTTTTGAACATGTATTAGAAAAAATGTGGCTACTTGTGTTAGGAAAAATTGAAATATTTCAACTAATATGCTGCCCGCATCAGAGGGGTGGCCCCCCACAAGGGCTACTTTAGTACACAAACTCATCGATGCTGAGAAAATTGGCCGTATAAGAGGAGGACCACTGTATCTGATGTTCCCTTCTATTCATTTCATTACATATTTAAACGATTTAAAAAAAATGAAACCCCTTAACAAACAAAAGTTTTTCCACCCTGTTGGTGGCTGCAGGCTGCACTGTATTTATTTTCCCTAAAGATATCTTAACATAAATCTTTCATAGTCTCTTACAACAAGAAAACAAACTAAAACTTCATGGTGCCAAAACAAGGCCTCCCTCACTCCCTCTCTCTCTCTCTCTCTCTCTCTCTCTCTCTCTCTCTCTCATATCATATTTCTGAATGACTGTTTTTCTTCTAATTGTATTGCATACTCCTGACATGTACCAGTAATATTTCCTTGAAGCCTCTGACCAGCTCATAAACTACTTTCCTCATGTGAGGAACCAAAATGAAGATTCGGAGGGGTCGTAAACAGCGTATAATCATCAGGGCCTGGCCTCCTGACTGGGCTGGCACTTCCGGTGGCATCCAGCACAAAAACAACACACTCACCTTTGTAAAGAAAGAGATGCAATAATTTCACAGCCTGTGTTATGTATAAATTTCATTAGCTTTGACTTAATCTCTTCAACACTAAAGAAACAAGAATACTATATTTAACTTAGGAAACAGAACATCATTAAATTGGGGACACCCTAATATATTTATATTTAGAGAAAACTTTTTTGCAAGCTGTATGTTATGGCATAATTCATTCCAATAAGATTTTTCACATCAATTTATTTTAATATCTTTCGAAAATCTTCCAATATGTTTGAAGGGTTAAACTTTGTAATTCTTTATTTCAAGAAAAAATAGATCCCAAGCTGTACAGTTCTGAAAACTATAGCAAAATATTTATTACCTTGTGACAGTCTTCCCATATGTTTCAAGGGTGAAACTGAGGGAATTTCTTAACTCTTTTCTCAAAAAGAAAAAGATCCCAAGATCTACAGTTTTGAAAACCATAAAACATTTTTCATCCTTTCTACAACCTTAACCTCCATCATAAATCCCAATATAATGTAAAATTTTAATTTTGTGGAGAAATTTTCATACATTTACTGAAACCATGGCAACGAGGTCTTATCTTGTACAGCATTCAAAACAAGTGAAACAAAAGAAGGCTTACCAAATATATTCACTAATAAGTCAAGTCCAACTGCAAACTGCACATAGATCTGCCATCACATAATGCGCCAACAGATCTGCATCTATGCAGTTTGTAAGGAGTAATCTATGTTGTCTGCAGTTGGACTCTACTTATAAGTGAGAATATATGGTATATACAGCATAGATAAAAGTAAATGAGGTAAAATACTTACTCCATATATAAAGAGTTCAAGCACACCACTAAGATCTTTGACAACAGCTTTTGGAGTAAAGATGAGTCCATTTGCTAGAATCTTTAAACCCATTTCAATGCTCATAGCAAAAACAAAGGCATATTCTGCAATCTGAAAAATATATATGAAAATTATATAAACAACTTTATTATATACTTAAGTGTGATATATAGAAAATTATTTGCGAAATATTTTTCACATTTCTTCATTCCTATATTTTCAATTGTGAAAAATATATCCTTATATTTTCACACATGAAAATACAGGATTTTCCATCATGCCATGCAATGCTTGATTGTGTGCACCAACTGAAGTTACACTTGCAGCATTAAAAACAAGCACTCCGTGAGCTAGAACAAAAAAATAGAAACTGCATTACCTTTCAGATATGGAAATTATTTTTTGCTGAAAAAATTTAACTCGATGCCGTTCACATCTCTACGAAGTCATTTCCTCTGTACTACCTTGCAAACAAGTTTAACAACCCAGTGTGAATCAGACTTGCTTTGTCGTCAGATAGGGTAAAATAGTTTGCAAAATGTCAAAAATGTAATTTTTTGCAACATAGTAGGTCATCCAAAGCTTAACGCTCTCTTAAATCACTTATATTTTATGATCAGCATGTGAATATGGTTGAAGTTGAGGTGAAGTTACAAAAAGGATGTGGGGGTAGTGTGCTGAAGAGTGGGTGTAATCTTCAAAGCTTCAATTCAGGAGCAATTTTTGGTATATAATAAAAAGAAACACATCTTTTCCTGCATAATTACCAGAAATATTTGATCGTGTGGTACAAAAAAAAAACTATATATTTTAACTTGTGGCTTTGCCACTCATTCAAATATCACATTTTGTACCACACAATGATATATATATTCAGTATTAACATAGGAAAAGAAAATATCCTCTATATATTCTCAATAATTATAAAGATTCATGAGGACTGACCACTTACCAAAAATCTTCGTTATAAACATTTTTTTTTTGTGAACATGGAAAGAAAAAAAACATAACATACATTACAGAATAACACTGCTTATCTAAGGAACATTTCATAATTCTATATAATCTAAAAGTACAGAAAAGTGGCATCTGTACAATTTGCCTTTATAAAATACGTCTGTCTCACATGGTGGAAATCAACACACTCAACAAGAATGTGTTTCACTGGCAGTAAATGTTGGCATGGTATGCAATCTGGTCAAGGTATGCACGAGTTAGGTATATGAGTCTGATATGTGATCAGCACAATACCACCTTATCTCTGTGATTTGTTCTATACGAGGGATGCCCCTCTCCAATAGTAGATTTGATATTCTGAAGTTTGTTTGTGGAGTTTTTATTCCTCATATTTTGCCAAGTATGATGAATATGTTGATTTATCCAATATACTGAGGAGTCAATTTCATTTATCTGAGATAAAGTGATGATTCGTTTGCCTCAACACAGAGTCTTTCTGAAGGGGAGGTTATAAATGCAGCCGGACAAAGGCTAAGTCCCTGACTGTATATCGGATCAAGCATATGCAGGTAAGATTTACAGGCTGATCCATACACATTCAAGTCATTGTGAAGTTTAGATCTTACTAATGACCTGTATAACCGAAGCAAGACCTTCCAATTTGCTCCTCAATCTGTGTTTGCCATGACTTGTATTAAATCCAGGGCTTTTTTTACTTTTTTCCCCCGATATATCTAATATGTGGAAGGAAAGTTAGTTTATGCTCAAAAATAAACCCTAACAATTTGGTCTCCTCAACAATAGTAATAAGACAACCATCAAGTCAGAGCTTTGGGTCATCATGAATACGATGTAATTGGTTGAAGTGCATACAAACAGTTCTAGATTGAACAAATTTGAACCTATTTTCTTCTGCCCATTTCTGAACCCTGTTCAAGCTTATATGCAGTTGACGTTCAATAGTATGCATTCTCTTTGATACTGAATAGGGTGTCCTGAGATACACCCATATCCTGAGGATAGCTTTCAGAAAGGGTGCTGCCTACCTTAACTCTAACATTTCTATCTTTCAAAAAAATTTCAAATAAAGTTAGGTAGGTGGCTCTTTAGACCTAGGTCATTCACTGAAGACACAGAATTGTATTGAGAGCTCAGATAATCTCAAAAATGCATGGGCAACTAGTGACCCTAACAAATGACAATAGCCGAGATACAAACAGAAACACTATAAGTGAATAGTATTTTATGGCTGATACTGTGAAAAATGTTCAATCCAGCCCATAGTGACTGCAGAATTTAGTCCATGTTAGCTTCCTTTTATTATATATGACACGGTGTATTACAGCTCAATGTCCCATCTGACCTTAGTTTTTGGTCCTAATCATGGCCTGCTTTCACTAGATGTGTTACAATTCATTAATAAATATTGGCATCACAACATTTTCTGAGACGATATACTGCATCTACCATATGCTCGCTTATAAGTTGAGTCCATCTGCAAACAACATTGACCCTGATCTGTCATCACATAATGCGGTGACAGATCAGGGTCTATGTTGTTTATTCTACTGATTACTCCTAACAAACTGCATATACCCAGATCTGCCAGCACATTACGAGACAGCAGATCTGGGTCTGTGCAGTTTGCAGTTGGACTTGACTTATGAGTATGTACTGTATATCTGTACTAATGCCAGAATATTCCGATTCACATTGCATCATGAGTATGGCAATACATTGATATAGTAGCATTTGAAGGCGATGTATCATGATATATACTTGCTATGAGATTACATATGTTGTGATACAAAGGCACTGTTGTACTATACTTGTCATAGACTGGCATGGGTCTGCTGTGGCACTTAGACACTGTGGCATTATACTTGCTATGAGATTACATATGTTGTGATACAGAGGCACTGTTGCACTATACTTGTCATAGACTGGCATGGGTCTGCTGTGGCACTTAGACACTGTGGCATTATACTTGCTATGAGATTACATATGTTGTGATATAAAGGCACTGTTGCACTATACTAGTCATAGACTGACATAGGTCCTATACTAGATTAGAGACCATGCAATCTGCAATGTTGAAGTCAGTGTTATGATGCCATGATGGGAGACCTAATATTGGATCACTATCACCCATACTCTCAAGCATAAGAAAAGGTTGTATCAAAACAGTGCTGAGGGCAGAGTCCAGTCTTGATGGAACAGGGCCATCATTTCCAATTTAGTGGTGCCAAGGTCATAATACTGAGCACTGACTGTAACTGTCCAAGGTCCAGACATCCACAGATGGAGTATACTTCCTTTACGTGAGAAACTCCGCCAACTTGCTCAGTAGTGTGGAAAATACCACCCGATACAGAATTTTTATGAGGTTTCTAAAAGAGGGTGCATTTTAGCTTGAGCAGAAATAGTAACTGAATTATGGATAGGATTTGGCCACAATCCCTCTATCCAAGGGGAGGTAACTCTTCTGATTCCCACCAATGTAGACACACAACTGTTAGCATGTTTTTTAGCCAAAATTTAAATTGGGATGTCTCGATTTGTGAGGTAGTGGTTGTACTCCTATGGTATTACAATTGGGTAACATACCTGAAGAAGAAACAACCAGTCTGTGATGAAATATCAGAATCATTTATTTACTCGGACATGGTTATGTATATTGAACTTTTTGTTTTTTATTACAATTTCTGGTATTAAAGACAGTTTGTAGATTTAATGACTACACAAAAATTTTCAACCATATAATGCTCTGCTAAGATGAAAATGGCAAACAAATCGAAAACATAAACCCATCAGCTGTATTTACAGCCCCCATCTGTAAATATTTATAGCTACAGGGATAAAATAATTACAAAGGCATTGTACAGTAAGCAACAAAATGCTAAATCTGCAAAACAGTCATAATATATTCCTGTAATATTAGTCACCTTGTTGCATGCTTAAAATGCCAAGACCGCAACACACAGACATTACATGCAAAGACAAATGGACAAGGTAGGAGTTGTATCTTTGCTCTAGTATTACAGTACTTTATCACTACCCAAGTATCAACTTAAAGATATGTAATGTATTGTGACCAAGGTGATACACAGCTTTAGTTTACACCTGTTCCTTATATACTGATACTGTAACTGATATCTGTTCATGTAAGTGTTTGAGATGTCACAGCATGAAAACTTGACAAAGGAAAAGCTATCCTACCCGGAGTTCTGGAGTATTCATGACTCTGTTCCTTGGGGTCTCATACATCATGGAGATACAGGACAGAATGGTAACAAATATCATGATCCAATCCAGGTAGGTGACCAGGCCCAACAGTTTGCTGAAATATGACAGATAAATGAACAATATAAAGCTGATTTAAAATTAATACTGGAAATGAATAAATGGAACACAAAGCCCAACCATAGTGACCTAAAGAACAACTTAACAGAACATATGAACAGAAGGTTTTATGCATAGTGATGAACACAATGTACCCCTATCAAATTCAAGGCTGGATATAATTATAAACAGATTTAAATTATTTTGTTGCAAATTAAAAGTTACAAAATAAATAATTGCAAAATATCATAAATTATAGCATCTTCATGATACAATGTATTTAAATTTCTGCAAAACGACTTAATTGAAGACATCTGTAACATAAAACTTGCTTATTAACATCATGCATGCGGCATATCAATGTTGCTACTAAAATGAATAAAGACCCTGTACATTTATTTCTTGCTGTATTTGTAAGACTAAAATCAATTTGTTATGTCCTACTATGACCCATATAGTATTAGGTGACAACAGCTAGAATAAGAGCACTATTCCAAAATTAAATGTACAGGAATGAAGATAGAGTGAGAAAAAGGCACTTTGTTTTTTTAAAGATTCTACAATCTAGCAAATTGTAATTGTGCATTCACAACAGTCTTGACTGCCCTCACCATCCATATGTAATTAAAGTAATTTTCCCACCCTCAACCTTACACACAATTTCTGGAATAGTCCAGAGTCAATTACAAGATGTAAATGAAACAATAATCTTACAGTAAACGCTTGTATTTGCTATTGATCTCCTTGCCAGTGACTGGATCTCTCAGCATATACTCGTACTTGGCATTCACAATCAGCTGGCAGATTTTACGGAGCTTGGACTCTCTTCCAACAGTAAACAGGGGAGTATCAAAGAATGGATGATTCTCTCGCAGGTCATCTTCTATCTGGTTCCTAGGAATGTAGATTTGTAAATAAAATCTTTTACTTAATTTGCTTCGTGTAAATAGCAGTACAGTGGTTCTCACTATGTTGTCCCTTGGGATACCAATGTCCCTCACTAAAATGCCCCTCAGGATACCAATGTCACTCACTATAAAGACCATTGTGATACCAATGACCCTCACTATAATGCCACTTGTGATACCAATTTCCATCACTATAAAGCATCTCAGTATACCAATGTTCCTCACTTTAAATCCCCTTGGGCTATCAATGACCCTTACAATAAAGCCTCTCAAGGTATCAATGTCCTTCCCTATGATGTTCCATGGGATATCAATGTCCCTCACAATAATGTCCCTAGGGATATCAATGTCCCTAACAATAATGTCCCTTGGGATATCAATTTCCCTCACTATAATGTCCCTGGGGATATCAATGTCCCTCACTATAATGTCCCTTGCAATACCAATGTCCCTCACTATAATGTCCCTTGGGATACCAATGTCCTTCACATAATGTCCCTCACTATAATGTCACTGAGATATCAATTTCCCTCACTATAATGTCTCTTTGGATACCAATGTCCATCACTGTAATGTCCCTTTGGATACCAATGTCCCTCACTGTAATGTTCCTTGGGATATCAATATCTCTCATTATAATGTCCCTTTGGATACCAATGTCCCTCACTGTAATGTCCATTGGGATATTAATGTCCCTCACTGTAATGTCCCTTGGGATTCCAATGTCCCTCATAATATGGGTATGGTTGTGGATCCCATTAAATTGGTTAAATGTTGCTTTATAACTGCTACTAAATTTAGTTCTTGGCTAATGAGAACCACTTTTAATATGATTTCACATCATGAAATAGTCTATATTTTAGTTTGTATGCACTATTATGAGACAGCCTTGTTAGAACATCCCTCAGTATAAGAATCCCTCGCTTATAATAAATGCTACTTTTCTGTCTCCCATGAACAGGGTTGTAAAGAAGTAATAATGTATTACTACAGATAATTTATAGCAAAATTAATATCAGCCAAGGAAGTCACTGTATGTGCATAATATTCATGATGAATATCATGGCATAAAAATTCAGTATCATTTCAATAATAGAAGGAGAGAGCACAAAATAAAATGTATGAAAACATCTTGTTTTATAATCTCCTGTGAAGCACAAAATTCAATCTATAATGTAATAATTTTCTTATCATAACAAAAGTTCTGAGGAATACTGTCTCCTCCACAAACCCTACAACTAAACAGGGATTTTCCTAGGGCTTTTCGAGGTGGAGGGGTCAGCTGGACTTACCTATTTGGGATATGGGTCAGGTCAGTTGGTCAGTATGTCAGCCCAGGGGTATGAGTAAAATATTTCCACTTTGCAGTGTTGATGTGCTCTTGTTATATCAATAATTAGGTCAACTGTCGGCAGTGACACTGGTTTCAGTAGTGTACCAACTAACAAATTATTTTATATTTCTTCCCACTGCTGTCTATCTGTACCTAAATCTCTCATAACTTTATTAGTTTGTTCAGTTACAGAATGGAAGATGAATCATTGAACAGATGACAAGCTGAATCTTTAGCTAGTGCTGGCACACCTTTACAAGCAAAACAAGGATGTTTACATGAAAAAATTTATTCATAATTTTGAACATTATGTAATATCTGGCCCTATTCCCAACAAAAAGTGTATATTTTCCCCATCTTTGACCTGAAAATTGACAATACAGAGGAGTTAGAATTGGAGATTCAGATAATGAGTAAGATAAAACAAACTTTATTCCCTTCTAGCATTTCTAAGTGAAAAATGACAAAGAACTAATACAAACGAAAGATCTATATTCCACGCAGTTGTTACATTGGAAAGTAAAACAAATTTGCTATGCTGAATTTTATAACATTGCTCAGTAACTCCTTTCAATGCTTACCAACTGCTTTATGGAATAAAAACATTCTATGCTTTGCTTGCTAATGCACATATAGTCTTGTTTGCCAATAATTATAAATATGCCCAATTCGGCTCATTTAAGTGCAAATATTCCCAATTCAAAGTGACTAAGACCCCCAAATCACAGCAAAATATCAACCTTATCAAAGACACTTTCACCATTGTCACCATCAGAAAAGGAATACCGATATCTTGCCCATGCTTTGCAGGTGAGACAAGAGTGCCCATATGTAACACAGCAAGGTCCCAACCTTTTCATTTCTGCCTGCTGCTTTTTCTGTTGTATGATTTTGATATCAAAGTCATCTGTTCTTCTCCCTGTCATGCTGCTGCCTCCTGCTCCATAACCCCCTCCCACAGCACTCCTCAAAAGATGGTGAATATCCCCATTTTCTTTAATGGTCCCCTGCTGACCTGTGCCCTTCAGACTACCTGGCCGGGAGCCTCTCATACTCCTGAAATAATACAAATTGAAGCAAAAACATAAAAGAGTGTGTGTGTGTGTGTGTGTGTGTGTGTGAGAGAGAGAGAGAGAGAGAGAGCATGACAAATGAGTTTTCATGTAACACATACTAAGAGAGACCAGATAAACACATACTTATGGAGACCAGACTGCAAGATTTTTATGGCAGAATCTCTATTAGTATTGTATCACTATTTTATCATAAGGAACTTCATCAAAGTGAAACTGAAATTAAAAAGGATATTATGTTTGAGGACAGGCAGTAATACTGTCCTGTCCACTGACCTCTGATGATAGTTAAAGTCCTATTGATACAGCTTGTAAAAGAAAGCCACTTCACCTTCTGTCCATCCTAAGCTGATACTGCTGAGACAGAAGTGACTTGGGTGCATTGGAGACCATCTGTCCTGATCCATTGCTAATCAACTTCTGCTGGTTGGAGTCCCTGAAAACAGTGATTGACACAAAACAAATTACTAATATTAACAAAATGCACTACTGCTCTGTTTTGATGTCACAATATCATACTTTTTTCTTATTTTTCCAGGCTTTTAAATATGTTGCAGATTATAGTTGCTACTGATAACTGAGTTGTAGACCTGGTCTGATACTCTCAAAACTTGTTAAGCATGAAAGCTCAAAACTCTATTAATAAAATATAATATTTGGACTACATCTATGTCACTGCAATTATTTAGCAATGTTATTAGTGGGACCAAATTGTAGAAGATCTTGACAGTTTTATGATTGGTGCTGCACCTTGCAGTCAAAGGCTAGAGGATACTGCGACCTATATTTACATAACTGACATGCACTGAAGAACAAATGTATTTCTTTTCCCACTAAAATATATAAACACACATGATGATTAAAAGAAGCACCCAAGGGGTACACAGGGGTCAATATCTGGAGGGTTCGAGACTGAAAATTGCAGGAAACCCATGAGCCCACACTCAAATTGCAACAAAGATATGATTCAAACTTTATTAGAATCAAAGTTACGGACTGTCAAAAATTTGGGACTTTTAGCTTTAGTCATAGTTTCATGCTAAAAAAGTTTAAGAATGCTGGTCCAAGTAACACAAAATAGAAAGATTTATCTATCGGTAATGATAAGCCAACATGACATAACACCATGCCCAGCATTAGTTGATAGCATGCATTACTTTGATATATTTCAAATCAGAAGTTCCGCATGATTTTAATATCTCTCTTACTGGAAAAAGCCAGCTGTCTTGAGAAAAAGAAGGCCAGTGTGTTGATCAAAGACAGATGTAATATATTCATTTTAACTTTAATCAAATGTGGCAGACACCTTCATTGCTTTGATAAAATCTGGTCTTAGCTGTTCGAATGTTTGGAGACCATTGATAATAGGATGGCTGCTTACTGGTTTTTAACGGCACTTTAAACACTTTATCTGGCTATATTATCTTGAAGAAATGGAAGCTAAGTGCCTTTCCATAGGACACACCGAGGTAGCCAACCTGGTCTAGCCCAGGTGGATATCAAACCCATGACCCTTAGATTAGGAGTTCAACACTCTACCGACAGAGCTACTACATCTCCCCACTGATAACAGGAGTTACAGGAAGTAAAGAGATCACTTATAAGGCACAGTTTTGTACAAGCTATTCATATTTAATCCTGAATTAATTTGTAACTGTTAAATGACATACCTTATAATTGATGCAATCCCACTCTTTTTCTCTACAGATCCCCCACTCCTCACACCAAATTTTGGGGACTGTATGAGACTCACTGGTGAGGGCTTCAGGTAAGGGTTACTCTCCTCTTGGGTCTCTTGTGTGTCCAGGACCAAGTTTAGCTGGGGAGTGCTAAACTGCCTAATAAAGCTCTCCCTCACATCTGAAATGTCAAACTCACCAGGCAACTTGTGCAGCTTGACCATCTGTGGATGATTCCTGAAAGTACCAGTAAAATAACAATTAACATGTAAACTACCATATTTGCCGGCCTATAAGTCGATGTGGAGTATAAGTCAAATTCACTAATATTGTAAATTTTCCATTCATCATCCATATATAAGTCGATGTGGAGTATAAGACGAAGCCAGATCAACACCCTGGCTTCGTCTTTTTCTCTAGTAACTTCCGGTTTCATGAATATTAATGGTATCACTGTATTGTATTCCAGATTAATTCAGAAAATGATCAAGATAGTTTCTACGTGTATTATTTATAGATATTATTTATTGGTATATTGTACGCAAAGATATGAACCCCTGTTGTCAAAAAGTTAAGTGCAACTTGCATTCTTACGGCAACAGTAACCTCATTATCAAATTAAATGTACAATAAAAAATAAAACAACTCGATAAAGACTTGTCGTTTTTAGTGAATGCGTGTATGTGTGTGTGTGTGTGTGTGTGTGAGAGAGAGAGAGAAAAAGAGAGTAAGAGAGAGAAGAAACAATGCTGTTAGTGTGTAAGAACATACGCATTGAGAATTCAGAAGTTTTTATTTGTAGCTTTCGGAGAGAGAGAGAGAGAGAGAGAGAGAGAGAGAGAGAGAAAGGTTACAGGGCGACTTGTAATCTGTATTGTTCAGTTACCTGATGATTGCAATCTTGCTCATGTACAGGGGCATTACTATATTCCATTATCAAGTAATATCTCTGAATAAACAGTTCATTCTTGTTTTAATTACGATATCCAGTCACAAGAACATGAGATCAAATTAGTGAGGGAATAGGGAAATGAGGCTACCCATAATGTGTTGCAATCGATCCTGTAAAGCATGTTAATGTATACAGTACTGTGTAATAACAGGTAATGCCAGGTGCTTACTCTTGTAAGTTTCTCAAACAGTGACACCTTTTTGTTCTCACTTACATAAGTGTCAGAGCTTTGAATTCATGAGCAAAGACCAAACCAAATGCTGCCTAACTATTTGGTGAGAATAGAGAGGTCATTGTACTTGAAAAGAAAACAACACAGTATGCTAATTGGTCATTCTTGAGATTTGAACTAAATGGAGTCTATATGGATATAAATATTGTAAATATTTAAATATAAATTATATATCACTGAAACTTAAGGAGTATGGTATGTATTTTTATAATCCCCATTTACTATGTTATTACTGTTCTCTCTCTTTGACAAAAGCTTCAGCTAAATGGGCGGAGTAAGGTACATTAAAGAAAATAGCATAAAGAAGTGCTGAAATCTCCCTCTCTCTTTCTATCTCATATTAGGACATATTTTATTTTGATCACGAGGTGCAAGAAAAAAAGGTGCAATGGAATACCTATGTCCATGTCATGGTTATTCTTTTTCTAACTTGTCTATTCTAATACACACATATGTAAGCAAATTAAACAACATATATTACTAGTGCATGCTGCTTTAGCACAATTACATCTGATGCACATTAATTTAATACTCAATGTCGGGTCCTATTTTTTTACATACATTATCTCTTCCCGTAAATTAATTATTTTTGTTACACATTATTTTTTGTACTTTGAAGAAAAAAAATATTAATTTTTTCATGTACAAAATTTTTTTTTAAATAAGGTAAGCAATTTCAATGACATAATCCATATATAAGTCGATTCGGAGTAAAAGATGAAGCCCAGACTTCCAGGTCATAAAGTATCGACTTATAGGTCGGCAAATACAGTATTCGTCTTGTACCACACTGATTATGAATGTAATCAAGTCAATATAGAAGTACATCATGCATGAATAAATAGAAATTCCCAATTACGTTTTTTAAATTTGTTTCTGACTTCTACTTAACTCTGATTGTGCAACAAGTTCTAACAATTCATGGTAAAAAACACCCAAAAATATACTATCAAAATTTTTAAACAATTAACAAATCATGACTCTTCATGGGACACAGTGGCATTTTTTACATTTTTCCACAACACTTTTCAAAGTGTATTAGGATAGGGGTAAAACATCTAGTGTTTGAAGATGTGAGGAAATTAGTGTAGGTTCTACAATAACAAATACATGTATCTGTTTCACCAATTCTGTAAGATTAAATTTGCAAGAATAAGCATCATGTGCATCCTTATATCTTTAAGTACAAGACTTATTCCCTAATTTCAATTACTGTAAGTACTGTAATCAAAGTACTGAGAATACTGATGGCAAAGATAGTTCAAATAATATTAAACACCATCAAAAGAATGAACATAATTTATGAGATCATGTTCTTTTTTATGATCATAAGCAAGTGCAAAGATCCCTCTAAATACATGTAATCTTAATAAATGTTTTAAGTCTTTCCTTCCCATTACCTTTTAACAAAGAATAGATTAAAAGATTAATAAAATATTTTAAGAAAAATATTTAAACAATTACCTCTGATGAGCATTGTCTATTAAAATGATTCATTATTGTCTAAAGTGCTACACTGAAAGCTGTCAAATAATATAAACGGAGGTAACCAATTTGAGTAATGTCCCTCCACAGATCTTGACTGGCTTTTTAGGGTAAAGACCAGAAGAGCTAATATAGAAAGTACCTTATTATTAGTACAAAAACTATTCTCAGTAACAAACAGTAGAAAGCATAGGCTTTTAGGAATACAATCCCTTTAAGCCAAAAATAAGAAAGCATTGACTAACGGAAATTTTGTGAAGATCCTGAGCCTGAATGGGAGAGTCTGTTGAGATTCCACATTCATCTCGCGAGCCTTCAGCTGCAATGGAGAAAATTAATATTTTAAATGCATGTATAATAATAATATTTTTGCATGATTTTACATGTATTATTTACCCAAAAAGGCTAATAAACTTTTAACATTAGTCATTACGATATACATACAAGCTCATCTTCATACAAGAGTCACATTGAAAGAGTATTTATTTTATGGTTACTGCACTGGAACCTTAAACACACAATGACATTTTATTATATCCCTTCAAAAAAGGATGCCCATGTATAAAACATCAAACTATAAAATAATATGGTTTTGAATCCACATATAATGGAAGAAAAAAGTTTATACAGCTGTTGGACCAAGCCCATAATGGTCTACACTATGAAAGCACTACATATATTTACAATGTTTATGATTTAAATCTATTACTGATTATTCATAACTGTAGGATAATGTCAATGTACAATTAGAGATGTGTTCAGAGAACATGCCAGCACCTCTCGTGCAATACATGAATTACCTGACCTAAATGCAAAACATAACCAAAATGTGATGGACAGACTGAAAGAATCAAACTCAGGATGGACAGATAAAGGTAACACTATTTGCCCCTTCCACATATCTGGTGGGGCATAATAAATCATCTTCAATATGACCTTTCAATTTCTTTGTAGCAATGAAACAAGTACTCAGAAACTATGATGGGTACATTATTACATATATATATATATATATATATATATATATATATATATATATATATATATATATATATATATATATATATATATATATATATATACTTACAAAGAGATGTATGTGTATATATATATATATATATATATATATATATATATATATATATGTATGTATGTGGTCATCATTGCAAACCACGGGTGATAATCCACCAAGCTCCTTTATCACCCACGGCTACCTGTGCAGAGATTTCTTCATTTTTCATGAATATGCATAAACCTGCTTAATGAATCACTGCGAGTGGGAGTAAATTTGTCTCACCATTGTGACCCAACATGACCTTTCACGCTGTTTGAATCAGCCAATCAGAGTTTCTCTTCCAAGCACAGTTACTTATTGATCTATAAAATGGACACTCTATTGGTGGGTGGAGATTGTTACATTGAACTGTTCATGACATTTCTGTGTATGCGTACTCGTGAAAAATGAGGAAATCTTAGCACAGGCAGCAATGAGTGATAAAAGAAGCGTAGGGGATTATCACCTGTGGCTTGCAACAATGGCATGTGATTTAATGGTACATAAAAACAATCCAGGCTACAGTGCCAAGTAAGTTTAGGTATCCACAAAATAGGCACACAAAACAAAGCCAAAAAGGGGTAAAATCCTTGAAATACAAAGTCCAATTAATATATAAACTGCACTCTTTTTAAATGTCCAAGACCCCCTCATCTGGAACATCATAACAGGATGCATCCCATTGCAATATATGCTTGTAAGTACATGAATGTATAAATCAACACAAGACAGACATACAAAGAAACTATCATCTCCTTTGAAAAGGCAAGAAACAGAGTTAAGAGGATTTTAACCTGTTTCAACTTCTTGATATCTTCATCCAACTCCAGATTATCTAAGATAACGGCAACAAACAAGCTCAACACAATCTAGAACGACACAGTAATAATAATAATAATAATAATAATAATAATAATAATAATAATAATAATAAATCACCATTAACATCAACACCATCATTAGTGATTGAACAATTACTTTAAAACTCTTGAAAATTTTCATTTTTCTTATAAACGCCTGAAATAGCTTTCATGCTTAATTTTTTTCTTCCTTGCAAGACTGCTACTTTAAAAGGAAAAGTGTTTTAAATTTATATTTAAAGTATGAGTAGTCTCAACTATATTACAACTATATTAAAACATTTTCCTAATTTCCCATGACAATTAACATCTCTATAAACTCAACATACCAAATTAGAAGATTTACATTTAAATTTAACCATTACATATCAAAATGAATGAAATAATAGATAAATATTGAGTACATGGATCTTTGCTAAATCAGTCAATATATATAGTTGTTTATGTTGATGAATTATAAAAATGATGTAATAAATGATACAGAGATATAACTATATATTTTTGTAAGAATCTAAGTAGCATTAAAGCATACATATTAAAAGCAATATGAAATGATGGCTAATAGTACAGGTCTATGTTCATATTAATTAGCAAACAATAATTAGTGAAAAACATGCCACACAACATTTCATATATAAAATCACTATAAATACAAATGATGATGTGCATTCTTTCTCAAGAGAGAAGTAATAATAAATTAATCTTAATATTTTCATTCAGAAAAAATTATCCATTTTTTTAATTATTCGATCTATTGGAATGAAATCTTACAGTAAAAGTAAAATATATACATGTAAATAAAATTTTCCAGTTACTACAGTTGTCCATTATTTAGCACAACCCTAGTGCCATCAACATGGCAGGCAGTTAACTGTTCAACTTTATGAAATGCAAGCACCTTAACCTTTATGAGGTATGAGAAAATAACATTGTCAATTAAAATAAAATACAGAAAATACCTCAGACTAAAATTGATGGTTGATCAGTTTGATGAAACAATCATTGATCTTTACATTTCAACTAATCCCCATCACTAGTGGATAGTAAACATAACTGTTGGATAAACAAATATGACTTAAGTAATGAATTATATCGGTTCAACCAATACATCATCATATCAAAGAGAGAGATAGCGCTTGAAATCATTATAACATATAACAGGTTATTTTTTCTGCAACAAATGTTTAAGAAAGTATCCACTGAAGAAATTTAAAAAGCCTTCATGCAAAGAGGCTTTCTGTCAAATTTTGTCAAGTTCTGTTCTGTTCAAATCCGGTTCTGTTTAGAAGAAGTTGTTTGAAGGTTTTTTAAATTTTTTCCAATGGCAGTCATTTTTGATGATGGATCTGCATCATTTGTACTAATAGAGTCCTTAATGCCAGAATGCTGTCAAATTTGGTTGAACTCTATTTAAGAATTTGTTAGAAGTCATTTAGAGCTTTTCATTTTTTCAGTAGCAGTGGCCATATTTAATAGTGGATTGGCATCATCTGTACAAACTTGAAAACAGACTTCATGCCAAATGCTCCCTGCCAAGTTTGGTTTAAATCTGTCCAGATTGTTTTTGAGAAGTTGAAAACAGTCATTTTTGATGGACAACAAATGACACCCGCTGGATGCAAGATCATTCCATAAGCATATTTTTGCCTTATGGCCAGGTGAGCTAAAAATTAGAAGCAAGAGACCCAAGCAAGCCTGAGATCGCTCACAGTGATCACATCTAACAGCCATATGCAAAAGCAGTTGGTCAACAAATCTGGGTCAGAAGAATGCTTTCTTTAGAAATTTCTCCTATTTGTTCATAACATATGTTAACAACAACAATTTCTTCAAGGTTTCTCTATTTTCTGTATCATCATCCATATTCAACAACACAAATAAATCAGTTATCCAATTCTGAAAGGCCTTTATGCCAGGATTCTTTCCGTCAAATTTGGTTAAATTCTGATGAGTGGTTATCGAGATAAAGCAGTCAGAAGGTTTTTCTGTTTATAACAATAGCAACCATACTTGATGCCGAATCGACATCTTTTGTACAAATCTGCAAGGTCTTTAAACTATGATGCTTTCTGTCATATTTGGTTAACTTCTGTTTTGACCATTGTTTTAAAAAGTGATAAAAAAAAATTTTATTATTGGTAACAACATATCTGATGACAGATCAGTAGCATATGTACAAACCTGAAAGGCTTTCATGACAGGGTGCTGTCTAATTTCGTTAAGTTCTGTTCAGTGATTTTTGAGAAGATATTTCAAGTTTTTTTTTTTTCATTCTTTTTGTACTGGTGCCCATGTTTGATGGCAGACTGGCACTGTTTTTATAAACTTCAAAGATCTTCATGCCGGTATCTTTCTGTCTAATTTTGTCAAATTCTGTTGCAAAGCTTTTAAACAAAAATCCTTTAAAGGTTTTTCTAATTTGTATCATGGCATCCATATATAACATCAAATCAGCATCATTTGTACAAATTTGAAATGCCTTCACACCAGAAAGCTTTTGGTCTATTTCAGATGAACAGTTTTTGACATGAATTTGTTTAAATGTTTTTCTATTTGTAACAATGGCAGCTATATCTGAAACTGGATCAGATTCATTGTAGAAACTTGAGAGCCCTTCATGCCTGGGTACTTTCCATCAAATTTGCTCAAATTCTGTTATGCAGAATTTGAATAAGTCAGTTCAAGTTTGTTTTGTTTTTTTGTAGTTGTGGCTGCTTTAAATTGTGGATTGTCATCATCTGTAAACATCTGAAAGCCTTTTATCCCAAGTTTATTTCTGCAAAATTTGATCCAATTCTACTGAGTGTGTTCTTTTTAGAAACAGTTGTCTAAAGGTATTTCTATTTTACAAACTGTGGCCAAATTTTATGGCAGATTAGCAACCTTTCAAAAAACTTAAAGAGACCTTGATGCCACTATGCTTCCTCTGAAATTTGGTCAATTTCTGTCAAATGGTTTTGGAAATGTTTTGGAGATGCTGATAATAGCTGATGATGATTGACACAAGACAGATGATGACACTGGACAATGCACACCAGACACATGGTCATACCACAAACACAACTGGTCTTACAGCCAGGTAAGCTAACAATCAACATGAAAAAATTCAATTATTACACAATATGTGAATGTTATGAACTTTTCGCAAGTGTATTCCAGATATGAAATTTGCACAATTTGAAGACTGGAAAAGTTTATGTAGTAGAACCTGACTGCTATTAATGTAAAGAACAAGTTAAGAAAGTTGTCTCACTTAATTTGACCAAAAAAACTTTTGTGATTTATCATCACCCAAATTCTATGCAACAAGAGGCCTAAGTGGTTGATATCTTCCTAACACAAAAAAGCAAGAAATTTTGGCAAAGAAATCTGGTCCCATAGGATCTGTTTGTTGATAATTCTTCCAATGCTGTTGACTGCATATGTCATGAAGACAATTTCTTCAAGGATTCTCAAGTTTTTGTATCTTCATCCATATTTGATGGCACATCTGCATCATTTGTCCAGGTAGTTTTGTGTCAAAGTTGGTCAAATTCTGTTCTGCAGTTTAATGAGGTAAAGTTGTATAAATGTTTTTCTACTTTTAGAAATGGCAGTTATGTCTGATGGCAGAACAGTCCCATCTGTATAAATCTGAAAGGTGTTTAAGCTAAGACACTTTCTGTAAAATTTTATCAAAGTCTCTTAAGCATTTTTAGAAGAAGTTATGAAAAGTTTTTCTATTTTTAACAACAGCAGGCACATTTGATGGCACAATGGCATCACTGGTGTAAACTTAAAAGCCCTCCATGCCAGATGCATGTTGCATTCACACGACAGACACAGGGACGGTCAATAAGCTCACTTTTCCTTATATCTAGGTAAGCTAAAGAATCAGTGACTTTCAAGGAAATTATTTTGTGAGATGCAATCTATATATTTTAATTAAGTACCCTAGAATTAACAATATAGTATTTGTATTGTTAAATGAAGGTAGGACCCAATAGATTGATTAATTATCAAATGGTATAAAATCTGAAAGGAGTATTAGAAATAACTTAAAACATTTAAAACCTACTGCAAAAATGCTTAAATATAAATGTGTATCAAAACAACATGTAAGTTTTCAAACTCAAAACTTTAAGAAAATGTTGTATGATTCTTTATTTGAAATCTTTGAAATAACCTGACAATGTCTGCATGGAAAGTACACACATTTAACTCACTTTGAAACACTGAGGTTCCAAGTTTGATCACCAGTTCAAGCCCAAGTGAAATCCATAATTGGTGACTTCCTTCCATGCTACTAATTTGTTCCACCTCTAAGGCCATTTACTACCACAAACTAGCCCATTCAGATTTAGTAAAAAGCTAAGTTGTGACTAGATCTATGTTTGTAAAACATGAATGCCCCCACTGCAGACCAAGACCATCATGTTCACCAGGAGTCTCTCAAAGGGACTGACACTCTAGTCTACAGGCCAAAAGAATCTGCATGAATTCTTTAAAAGTCAGTTTCTTTCCTCCATTTATTCTTTTTAACTGATAAAATTGATGAGTATTTAAACCAACTCAGGTGTTCTCAAAGAACTTCAACATAACCAAATTCGGTAACATGACTATTTCCTTATATGTTTAAGTCAAAATGATAAGTGCAGCACAAAAATCTTTGTCATGGCTTTTGGCCTTGAACTTGATATATGAATGGCATATCACTGAATTCATCTCAGATGCTGTTAAGATACACTCATATGTTAAGTTTGGTTTTGATAAAAATTAATTTATATTTGTTTGTGTTATATGTACAAGCTATTACAGATTAAAGAAAAGTGCAAGACCTTTGACCTTGAAATCAATGTCAGACTGCCATATATCAATTTGTTTATCGAAAATCAACTAAGTACAAAATCCAGTCAAAATTTAGTTGTATATGGGCAATTCATTGTGTTCTTAAGCTCAGTGAAGTACAAATATATAAGTGGTGGCCTTTGACTTGACACCATGATAAATAGGTCTGGTTTTCAAACTCATGCATGGACAAGGTGGTGGTCAAACTTGCACCATTTTCATTCAGACAATATCAGATGCTTCACAAGTGATAAATTGAAAACCCCATGTTAATGCCACCATTCCTTCAAACAGGAGCAGTGACGACAAAATGATTTAGATGGATGCATTGGTTCCCATTTTGGAGGTTGGGATCAGCATAATCTTCATTAGGACCAGCTACATACTGTTATAGTGTTTAAGTATATAAAAACGACATGCCCATACAACCATCCAATCAGACACAGTAGCCATACAATTTCTAAGGAAGTCATTTATGAAGTTAGATCAGCATCACTTTAAAACAAGAGTTTCACAATGACCCATGTAGTAGCCATATTGCTAGGAAATATTGGTACAATTTTCCTGAAGGACCCATCACTTACTGCAAGAAGTGTTTCAGTGAAAACCCCATGTTGATATGACTGTCTGTTCAGGCGGAGTTGCCATAACAAGATTTTCAAGATGGCTGCTGTGGCAGCTATTTTATGTGGTCAGATCAATGCCATTTTCATTTTGGTCAAGCTACATAAAAAATGTTTCAGAGGAAATTCCATGTCAATACAACCATCCACTGAGAAGTGATCACAAGAAGATTTTCAAGATGGGTTCTGTTGCAGCCAGTTTTGTAAAGATCAGATTTTCACCATTTTCAAACAAGATCCAATTACATATAGTAAGAAACGTTTAGTGAAAGATCCATGTTTTTATGATAATGTTCATTTAGAACCAACTAGAAATCACAAGAAGTTTGTTAGCAAACAAATCAATCTTGATATGATCATCTGTTCAGAATATTTAGAGATGACAACAATTTCAAGATGGCCACCATAGCAGCTATATTGGAGGTTAGATTGGCACCATTTTCATTTAGGACTAACTACATATCATAATGTGTATTTTTGTGAAACCCCATATCCATATGTCGATAATGTTGAAAAAGAGTTGCAATAACAAGATTTTCAAGCTGGCCCCCATGGTGGCTATGCTGGCAATCAGATCAGCACCATTTTCATTTACGACCATCTATGTAATCATAAGACTCTTTTGAGTTTCTCCATATTTTTGATCTTCATCCATATTTGACGGCACATAAGCATCATTTGTATAATACTCAAAGGTACTTATGCCAGGATACTTTCTGTCCAAGTTGGTCAAATTCTGTTAAGTGGTTTTTTAAAAGGGGTACTTTAAAGGGTTTTCTATTTTTTAAAATTAAAATCTGTACAAGTTTAACCATTTTTTTGTGCAAATAATGTCATCAAATATTGACTTAAAACTAGATTTTTGAAGAGCTGATTTTAGAACAGGTGTGAGACATCACAATATGTCTAAAGTCCATACAAGCCTTTTCCCACCAATTACATTGGCTACAAGAACAGCCACTGCTAAGAACCATCAGTACATGTATATCTCTGATCCTGAAACAATTTCATACATTATAATTACTTTCATAAAAATTATTCTCAATTCTGATTGGCTGAACAGGTCACACATGCTCAATAGTGATACAACTTTTTTTGTTTTTTGATTTCAGCTCCACAAAACAACATTGTGTCCTTGAATGGGGATATTTTTCGACCATTATATGAAAGTAATAAAACAATTTTGTTTCACTCAGTACATTGTTGTAATCAGCCATGAAATATAGATATTGGGCTCTGCTTTGTGTTGGCCTATATCATATTTCACAGCTCAAAACAAATATTAGCCCATAATTGTATTGTATCATTATAATATGTATTGTATCATTATACTGAAACTTTGGATGATGCATATTTTGTACTGATATAGCACTGGCCTTGATAATGCTTAGAAATTTTGTCTTGATATTTCTTAGAAACAATGTATTAATATTGTTTAGAACAATGTCTTGATATTGCTTAGAAACAATATATTGATAATGACAAGAACAATGTTTTGATATTACTTAGAAATAACATATTTGTATTGCTTAATAATAATCTCTTGATATTGCTTAGAACAATGTCTTGATATTGCTTAGAACAATATCTTAATATTGCTTAGAAATAATGTATTGATATTATTTGGAAATAATGTATTTATATTCTTTAGAAATAATGTATTGATGTTGTTGAGAACAATGTTTTGATACTGCTCAGAAATAATGTATTGATATTGTTGTTTAGAACAATGTCTTGATACTGCTTAGAAATAATGTATTGATATTGCTTAGAACAATGTCTTGATATTGCTGAGAAATAATGCCTTGATATTGCTTAGAACAATGTCTTGATATTGCTTAGAAATAATGTTAGGATATTACTTAGAAACATTCACATATTAGATGTCATCTTAATCCTAAATACAACATTAAAAAACAATGAAAAATTAACATAAACAATACCAGGTGATGTGAACATCAGCTAAATATTGTGTTCCCATGTCCTGAACAAGGAAGGCATATTGACATTTAGCCAGGGAACTTGAAAAGCTTGAGACATAAAATAAACAATATCAAAAATAATCATCTGACTGATTGCAAACGAAAACCCAACAAAAAAATGGGGACTTGAAACTTGTACTAAAATGTGTGATAAATGAATGACATCAATACAAAAGCCTGAAAGAACTCAGTTTTACATAGTAAACTGATATACTGTACAATATATTCCTGTCTGCTTCAAACGTTTAATGGAACTGGCTTCTTCAAACTTTCCCTTGCCTCACCTTTCCAAGTTTAATCAAGGATAACAAACTTTCCCTACAAGATTCTGCTATAACTGAGCTCTATCAAAAATGTTTCATAAAATTTTGGAAAATTTTCCCAATTGTTTCATTTTCTTCTAATTTAACCAATATTTCATGAATGACTGTGGAACATAAATACACTTCTTTTGAGACGACAGCTCACCCTCGTTGTAACAGGGTAGTTGGAGTCGATAACTGATGACATGTCATATACAAAACTATATTATTGTGAGAATGGTGTCACGTACCAAACCAAATACAGTGAGAAAAGCATTATATACTGAACCGTGGTATAGCAAGAATGATCAAAATTTTTTTATGATAGCAATTTTTGGGATTAATGAACGGTTATTCTAAAGGTTTTACTTGAAAAGAAATGTCGACCAATATAAACAATGTATCTAAATTAATCAATACTGGCAACTATGTTACTCCTCCTCCTTCTTGGTAAATTGGTTCAGTTAAATTGGTGCAGTCCAACCTTCTGATACCTGAGCAATCTAAAACCGTTTTCCAAAACTGAAGAGTAGCTGTCCACAAAGCAGTATATAGAGAAAGTTTGTTGTTCCCAATGTCCAGTGTCCTACTTCCTTCATCAAAACTACCTTAATAACTGATGCTACAGTCCAAGTTTCTACCAAGACTGAATGCTATACAACCTAAAGATGCATATCAAATCATGTATGATTTTAAATTACCCTTGATATAAGCCTCAACTTTTTTTCTATGATAATATTTATTTAATGTGAAACAATGCATGGTATCAAGATTCCTCAGATGAAATATATAGCTACCGGCTTATACAAATGTTTATAAATTTCACCTCAAACTCAAATTCAAAAGCATCACTGATATTTTCAGTTGCAAACAGAGAAATATAAAAGAGGCCGATATTACAAGTAAGTTACTTAGTTTTAAATTGTTGCTTAAAAGTGGCACGAAAATGAATTCTAGGATATAAAATCATGAAAAATATTTATCTTCAAAGCAAAATTATCGATAAGAATTTTCTGACTTAAATTTACAAATATGATGCAAAGTTTCAATAAATCTACTCTACAGAAATACCATGCAACACAATGCTGCTGTATGGACAATTTCATACATATGCCATTTTCACAAAACAAGTCTTATAGTAGCTACCTAAGAATTTGTTGAAGGAAGAATTCTTTTGATATATACGGAGTGAAACATGATAAATTGGTTATTTCAAAACCCGAATTTTCAGACAAGGGCTGGAAAACAATTATGAATACAGAGACCTCTTGCTATAAGTAGATATATTTCTCTATAAAATATACCATATATACTCGTGTATAAGGCAAGTCCAAATGCAAACAACATAGACCCTGATCTGCCACCGCATTATGCGCCTACAGATCAGGGTGTATGTTTTTCGGTCTACTGGTTAGTCCTTACAAACTGCATAGACCCAGATCGGCTGGCGCATTATGCAACGGCAGATCTGGGTCTATGCAGTTTGTAGTTGGTATGAGCTTATACACAAGTATATATGGTAATCTGAACCATGACTTGGGAGGTACAATATTTTTTTTTTTAAATTTCAAAAGCAAAATGTTAATCTTAATGTATATTTCAAGATGCCACCAATTAACAGTGAAACTATTGCATAACAACCACTTATATGTGCACTTACATGTAGAAGTTATTATGAACAAAGGTGTCTTTATAACTTTTGAATATGTATAAACAGGAGCTATTGTATCAGACATTTATACAGTTCTGTATATTTTTCAAGATGTAAATGGTTACTACAGAAGGTCTGACTGTGTCTAACCTGGAAGAGAGTTATGATTCTTGACAAAGTACTTACAAGCTAAGTTTCAACTAACTAGTTAAGATAGATCTAATGAATGGCCTCCCCAAATAATAATTAAGGGAGTTGTCATTCAGTAATCAAAATTGAGACCAAGATATGTAAGCCAAAAGGAAGGACAAATGAAAAAGCACAATTTAAGATTCCCCATTTTCCACAAAATGAATACCATGAAAGGCATATTATCCACCCACCGTGTTTAATCAGCACTATGTATAAAACTAGTAGGTCACTGATCACTATGGAGATTATTGACCAATGTGTCTCAAGGACCTGTACCTTTGATAGGGTATGTGGTCTTAAACTAAACTTACTGTGCAAAAACCTTTTTCTTTCTTATCAGACTTACAATGACCATGACCTCTGACCTTTAGACACCTTAAGTGCAAGTCATTCACAAAGTTGGATCAAGGAAAACTTTTTCTGCAAAACCCATTTTTCTTCAACCAAAATGACCCAGAAAAACAGACCTCTTCCATATCTAAAGTGCAAGCCCTCCACTAACTGTGGTCAAGGTATGTAGTATAAAATTTAAGTTAACATGTAAATCCATTCTTCTTCCTCAAGTCACACAAACCTTGACCTTAAAATCAATAGGCTTTTCTTATACAAAGAGTAAATCATCCACAAACTTTGCTGAAGGTACATGATCGAGAACTTAAATTGTTGTGAAGAAACACATTTTCTTTTATCAGTCAAAGTGAACTTGACCTTTGATCTTTTGACCCCAAAACTGATAAACTTCTACATTACTCGAAGTGCAAGGCATCCACAAACGTTTATCAAGGTCATCAAGGTCTTTGATGTAAAACTAAAGTTATTGTGTGGAAACCTTTTTTCTTCTTTCAGCTACATTTCAGCTACAGTGACACTGACCTTTGACCTTTTAACCCCAAAATCAATAGGGATTTTCTTTATCTCAAGTGCAAGTCATTAACAAAGTTTGGTCCAGGTCTATAATGTAGAACTAATGTTATTGTGTGGAAACCATTTTTCTTTTTAAGTCACAGCGACCTTGCCCACTGACCCTTTGACCCCAAAATGGATAGGATTCTTCCTTCCTCCAAATGCAAGCCATCCACAAAGTTTGGTAACTGTACATGGTGAAGAGATTGAATTGTTGTGTGGAAATGAAATTGGTAAAAGACAGATGGATGGACAAACAACATCATAACATAATATGATCCACCTTATGGCAGGTGTATAAAAAGGGGATACAAATAATATGGAGAACTATATTAAAGATCCTACATTTTACATGTCCAGCCCTGGTCATCTTTCTTATTTTAAAGGAGGGAAAGATGAAGAAGCAGCTAAGTTCCACAGTTTCTTGAGAAGCAGACACTGTAGTTATGATCCCAACTAAATCCATCTAGACACCTAAGGCTTTTCGCCTGACACAAAACTCATCACAGCATCAATACAGAACAAAGGAATCATGGGAAGGATAGTTGTAAATCAATAATTAGCCACTTTGGGGTATATTTTGCATAATAACCCATAGAAAGATTAATTTATACTCAAATATATTATTTTAAGAATAAAACTGCTGCTCAGTTCAGATAAAGCTTTTCCATTAAAAACATCCCAGTTTTATAGTAATTGGATACAGAAATCACTTTTAAATTGTTCTTGTAGAGTCTTTTTACATACAACTGATACTGAAATCTAAACATCATAAAACTGTTTCTTTAAGATGCTGCTTAATAAATAAACTTTTAAATAGTTTTATAAATTAACTTCTTTAAAATACAGCATACTTAATCTAACCAGCTTTTGTAATTTACATCCTTTAAAATGCTACTTCTGCCTCTGAGCTTTGAAGTATTAACAGTTGATTCCTTTCAATTCACTAACTCAACATTACAAGTGCATATAATTTTAATGCAAGAAATCTCCTTTCCTGATAGAACTCTTACTTTACAAGTGGCCTAAGTAGGCTTTGGGCCCCCTCATCTGGATGACATCTGTCAATACCCAACTGCAAGAGCAGGTGGCCAAGAAATCTGTATCAGTAGGAGGCTTTCTGTAGAAATCTCTTCCAATTCTATCGACTGCATATGTTATAAAAACAATTCTTGTAAGGTTTCTCAATCTTTTTGCATCTTCATCAATATATGACAGCACATCAGCATAATTTCCCCAATGTTGAAAGGCTTGTAAGCCCATATATATTCTGTTAAATCTGGTTCAATTCCATTTAGCAATTACCGAAATAAAGTTGTTTAAAAGGTTTTCTACTTTTAGTAATGGCAGCCATAATTGACAATTGATCAGTATCATTTGTACAAATTTGAAAGCCCTTTAAGCTATAATGCTTTTTCTCAAATTTGGTAAAATTCTGTTGAGCAGTTTTTGAAGTCATAAGAAATTTTGTTTCCATCTTCAGCAAATGTATTTGATCAAGGTTTAGCATCATTTGTAAATATTTGAAAAGCCTTCATGATAGGGGGATTTCTGTCAAAAATCGGCAAAGTTCTGCTGACTGTATTTTTTTAATGAATTTTGTTAAATCTGTATCTATTTTTAGAAACAGAGGCCATATTTATTTCACAGAGTGGCATTATTTATACCAGCTTGAAAGGCTTTCATGCCAGGGTTCTTTCTGTCAACATTAGTTACATTCAGTTCAGTGGTTTTTAAGAAAAAGTCATGAGGAGATTTCTAATGGCAGCCATATTCAGTAATGGATTAGCATCATTTGTATGCTTTATGTCAAACTTTATCAAATTATGTTCAGTAGTTTTTGAGAAGCTGTCTGAAGTTATTTCTATTTTAAGTGACAGCAACCATATTTAATGATGGCATGGAATTATTGTAATTTGAACAAATTTAAAAGACCTACATGCCAGAGTGCATTGTCAAATTTGATCAAATTCTGTCCATCAGTTTGAAAGAAGTCATTTGATTGCTGTTTTTCTCGTTTTATTTTATTAATGGTGGCCATGTTTGCTGGCAGACACAGACTGGCATCATCTTTTGTACAGTGTCTGAGAAGAAAGTCATTTAAAGGTTTTTCTAATTTTAGCAATGGTGCCTATATCTCCAAACAGATCAGCATTGTTTGCCAAACCTGAAAGCCCTTATGTGCCAGGATGCTTTCTGTCAAATTTGGGTAAATTCTGTTCATGGTTTTTAAGAAGAATTCATTTTAAGTTTTCTATTTTTAGTATTGAGGGCCATACTTGACGGCAGATCAGCATCATTTATACAAACTTAAAAGGTTCTTATGATAGGATACTTTTATCATATTTTTTCAAATTTAGAAGTTGTTTACAGGTTTATCTATTTTTAACAATGGTGGCCGCATCTGATGGCAGGTTTGCATCATTTGTACATATCTGAATAGCCTTGAATCCAGAATGCTCACTGTGAAGTTTGGTTGAAATTGGTCCAGTAGTTTTCGCAAAGCTGAAAACAGGAGTTGCTGACAGATGCACAGAGTAAGATGGATGATGCACTCTTACCCTTATGATCATGCAAGTGAATAACAATGATACCAAACAATATTTCATCTTAACTTATCTTAATTTATCTTGTCTCCTATACATAAGATGTACATATGTCCACACTTATAGACTTACTGTAAAATAATTTACTTTCATGAGTATCAATTTTCATGATTTTGTAAAAAAAATTCACCTTTAAGGGTACAAAAATTCATGGATTCCAAAAGAAGCACTATTGTTCCCATAGAGTGATCATTGTTCGCTTGATCCTTAAATCTGTGATTTATGGCAACCACTAAAACCATGAAAATTGGTACCCATGAAAAATAGCGAATTCACTGTAATTTAATTTTTTTTTTTTTTTATTGAACTATAATTCAACTGGAAAATATTGTTACTAGAAATTTTGCTTTTCATAACAGAAACCCTTTGAATACAATTTTTATTTACTTTGTCTTCCAAAACTTTCTTCAACAACTAAAAGTAAATTTCTATTTCATCTTCTTAAAAACTGATCATTACATGTATTTACATAATGTTTGGATACAAATATTGAAACAAAATATTAAATATACAGCTGCAGTTTTAAAGATAATTTCTAATTCATAATAGACATGTTTTTAAATCAACTTCCATGATTCCACATTATTCTGGTGTCTGTGTGAGGGGCACCTACTCACCAGTGTTGTAAAGAGATGGTAGAAAATAAAATAGATGGCAACTAGGGGAGCAAGTCGCTCCCCTGTTCTCCACATCACTACGTGCATTACATCTATCCACCCTTTTTGGGTAAGAATTTGAAACATTGACATGAAGGCCTAGATAAGAAACAGAAAGAGAAAAAAGAATACTTCAAATATTATTGCTGTAACTTTCTACAATTACAAGAAAATTCCTTGAAAAAAATGCTTTCTGACCAATATCATTCACTTTTTTTGTAGCTTGATAAAATAAAAAATAGGTCAATTGATCTGGGTTGAACTCTGTGTGCCCTATCACCTGAAATACTGAAAGAGAAATGTATTCATTAAATGTAATTTATTTAAAATATCAGATGCACCTCACTAAACTGTTGGATTTTGATCTTGTCATTCTTTGTGATGATGAGAAAAATAATTTCCTTTCTTCATCATCATGGGATTAAGGTGAAAAAAAGATTTAATTCTTCATGCTGTTAGTGTCATTAATGTAAATTATAGGAAAAGAAAGCATGTGGAGTTATTGACACCATTCATGCTTGACTAGAAGGTAGAGATGATCATATTTAACAAATGATAGAGATTACCATATATACTCGCATATAAACCGATACCAACTGCAAACTGCATAGACCCAGATCTGCCGTCACATAATGCTCCGGCAGATCTGGGTCTATGCAGTTTGTAAGGACTAATCAGTAGAACAAACAATATAGACCCTGATCTGCAGGCACATTATGCGACAGCAGATCAGGATCTGTGTTGTTTGCATTTGGACTCGGCTTATATGCAAGTATATATGGTATGCTTTTCCTCACTATAGGAAACTTTCAGCAGAAAGGGCCCAGGTAAATGCCCACCCACCCCACCCCACCTACCATTTTTGACCTCCAAGGATAAACAAAGTGTGTGTCAGAACCATTTCAAAATATTTTGTGACCTAACCATTAAATATTCATATGTAATTGTGTAATTAGCTTCTTCCATGTCTTCAATTCAATCAAATTCAAGGTGTAAGTGGTTCCCAAAACTGTTTTCTTATCAATCAAATAACCCAAAAATTCCAATACTTTTAATCTTCAATTAATATAAAATTCATATTAAATCTGACAATGTCTCATTCTGCATAATTTTACAACTTGAGTAAAATTTCAAGATTTCTCCAAAACATCACTGAGCTATGACCACTCTGTGACCAAGCCTGGCCATCATAAAACTTAACATATCAGATATCCAGTGTTACCCTAGATGGAGAAATCTTACTTAAAATGTAAAAATCCAACCCTTTTATTTGTCAGAATATTTGTTAGTAGTTGAGTAAAGTTTTAGGACAAAGAGGCAAGGGCTTATGTTCTAAAACTTTCATTGTATGAAACTTCAGCTCCAGTCTAAGGGTGAAAGATTTCAACATCTTGTACTTTTACTGACCAACAAGTTTGAATCATAGAAATCTCAGGATTCTCATAACTTTAGTCCATCCACTTGCATGCAGAATTAATGAATAACATGTATTCATGTATAACATCTGATTTTGATGTTTGAACTTCCTGCTCTCAGTTTTAAATATACAGATCCAGGTTGTGTATTTAACAAGAGACCCAATAAGGCCTGATATCACTCATCTGCTTACATAACTTAACAGTTGACCATTCATTAAGCAGACTTATGTAGTATTGTAAGAATACCACTTATGCAAACTATCTCCCAAATGTATATATCATGTTGATTTTACCTATTTTACTACTGTATATACTTACTTATAAGTTGATGTTTTTCACTGAAAATTCAATTCATGCAGAGTAGGGGTCATCTTATAAGTGCGACATAAAAAGAAAAATTATCAATCTAGGGCTACTTTTGGAAACTCTAGATGTTTGCAGTACATACAAATACTGTCAATTCAAATATTTTTGCATTTTCATGCTACTATTTCCATTCAGAAATGCATATCTGGTATGCACTATGTTGTCATGACAATATTCATTACACAATACTTGTATCCACAGTTATTTGGATGTTAATAATTTGTAGATATTACCGGTAAATTAAATACTACCTATTGCAAAGTGAAGTGTCAATCAATGTTGTTTACCTTCAGTGTCTACTTGCAAGTATATTGCTTCCATTTTCATGCAAGTCCGAACAACCTGTATTTGTATTAATATTTGTGTTTTGCTGTATAAACACTGTGTTTGATGCAATAAAAGATTTGATTTAATTTGTATTTTCCTTTTCCATAAGTCAGATTTCATTCCTCAGTGATATTTCACAAGATTTCTGCCAATGCACATGGGCTGATAAGCCCTTGGCCTGGTAAAGGCAACACTCACTTTGTTTTTAAGTTGACAATCCTTTTGATCGAGCCACAAATTTAATACTTGTTCAGTGCCAAGTAGAGTTCTACAACTTCCTGTGCATGTTTGACCATAATCCCTTAACTTGTAAAGGCACCAACCTCTTTGTTTTCCCACATGACAACCCTTTGATCGAGCCGAGAGTCTGATACTTGTTCAGTGCCAAGTAACAGAGGGTGGTTATTTGAACTCCCTGTGATCTTGCCGCACAATTGACACGTGTTCAGTTGCATACTTTAATAGATTTCACAGACTTTATGATCAAAGTGTTACTTACAGAGTCCAAGCTCATTCTCTACATAAGCACTCGCATACGACAGTAAAGCTGAGGAATCGGAGTTGGAGGATATTTACGATTACTAGACGATGATTTACAATGACAATGGCGAATTTCAGAACTTTATCAATGAGGATGAATTCTTGGACTTTGTACCAGATGACATCAGATAGTGACATTTATAGGATACCATGTACCATGAATCACAAAAATATGGACTCTGTTTTTTTTAAAGACGTGTGTAATTAACATATTATGGGATATTGTGAATCGGATCATTCTGAACTACCATTATTTATACCGGTATGTGACCTGTAATTGAATTCATGGATTTATCATATAAATGGATTTAAAATATCAAGCATTATGGATTTCAATGGATTTTATTACAGGAAGATGGACAAATTGTAAGTTGTCAATGTATTTGTGACATATGTGACATATTCCACTCAATAATATAATTGTGTATTACACTGGTTTTGTCCTAAATTGTCCTATCTATCTATCCATCCAGTTTGGCTTGTTTATTTTTCCAAAGTGCAACTCTGACTCACTAACGGCAAGTCAGACGGATCCAACTTGCAAAATAGACCCTGACTTATTGGAGGGTCAAATAGAAATTGGATTTTTGCAACCCTAATAAGGGGGAGGTCAACTTATAGTCGTGTTGACTTATAATCAAGTATATACGGTATATCCTGAATTCATTCAAAAGATAAAGGCATAATTAGTATGCATAGTCTCTTGCTTGTAATCCAAGATCTTGAAAGTATAAGCCCACATTTCAAGTTTGTTCAAAAGTGGATCAGAATTATTGCTTCCACAGTGGTAAAAAGTTCTGCCAATTAAATGCAAGATCAATTTATTAGTATACATGGATCTCACTCGTTATGAAACTCATCAAAGAACTTGAAATCAGCATATATTACAAATTGTATCAATACTGGATCAAAAATATGGCTTCCAGAGTGGTAACAGGCTCAGTCAGCTGAAATAAAAATCCTTTTCCAAAGATGACCACCACAGCAGCCTATATTTATGATAGTTTCTCTGATGTTGTATTCTTTAAATGATTAATATCGACTAGGTCTCTGAAAATTCAAAGTGCCTGTCGGACAAAAACTTTTCAGTTGTTTTTAGTTTTAAAGCTGCAGGCTAGACAAGATTTTACTATGTGAATGAACAATTCATTCAAATGACAATCATTATTTGAGTGATTGATATTTCAGTTCATAGAGTCTTACTCGAGTTCAAGGAATCTTGTAGTTAAACAAACATCTACCAGAGCTTGCAGTCTGATGCACATCGAATATGCAAAACACACCTAATTGTAAATAACGTCCACCCCATTGACAAGGCTATTGGCGATGTTATGCCCATCCCCTCACAATTTTTAAAATGTCTGTTAGGCACACCTATGTACTTATCAGTGGATTAATATATTAATATTTCCATGCACTCTTTTTGTCTATAAAGGTTGTTAGGTTCATCCCCTGATCTTATCATTGGATAAATATACTGATCTTTGTTAACCCTGCTGTTCTTAAATATTTATAAATGCCAGCATAGTGAGGTGCTACATGCATAGTTTACCTCCATAACAATGTCTGTTCACTGGTGAATCTTAAATAATTTTAGCAACTACATGTAAGAAATAAAAAAATAATTTTCATACTAAAGAACAATATTCCTAATAACCCGTTTCAAGATTATGTGCAACAAAAACTATTTTTGTAGTAAAATGTTTCTTCGATAATAGTTACCTGACCATAAGATAACAACCACACCTTTGTGCTTTCTTTATCGATGAAAGTGCTGAAATGTCTTCTGCTTATCAAGATGGAAGTCAGACAAGAGTGGTCTCCCTTTGGATACAGAGACTGGTGTTAAATCCCATCATTTGGCAGTTACTACTGAAGTAGAATTATCAGAAACAATCAGAATGCCCTTTCCAGATAGTGCCTTATGCCATGACTGAAAGGCATTCACTACAGAATTCACTATGGCTTTCATATCCAGGTAGCTCATGTGCTTGAAGCACTCATGAAGGGAACATACCCTGTTCACTTATTGAAAGGAAGGCAACTTGTGCTGGCATCCATGCAAATCATGATTTTCGGTGGCTGATTCTGAAGCAGGATGCCTGCCTCAAGCCAAGAGAAGTCATCCCATTTGATGAGACAGGACTTCATGTAATCCAAACATTTCAGCATTTGGTCAAGGGGCAAAGGTTGTCTCCATTACTCCATTAGACCTTTTTTGGAAATGCAGGAGGGTGCTTCTGTTAAAACATCTCTGAGCCTGCAGGGACCATGATTCTGGTGAACACCCAGAGACTGGGATTCAGCTGAAAAGGGAGAGCAGTAAGCTGGTACTTGGTGTCCCTGAAAGTAAACCTCAGGAAAATCCCAGGAAAACCTGCTAGTAGGAACAAGAAGGTATGCATCTTGGAGGTCCTGGCTGCAAAATCTCCCTCCTAAACAGCAAAAGGACTGATCATAAGTTGGATGCCAAAATATATTGGTTGAGAGAGCTTAAATTGATGACTGGTCAGAGCTTGCAATTGGCTTTGGGAAGTAAAAAATACCTGGAGTAAAATCCTGGTAAGTTTATGCTGTGAATGGTATTTTACATTACAAGAGTGTATATTTCCTCTTCCTGGACTGCCTTGTATATGCCTCCAGGGACATCTGTAGAGAAAGGAACTTTTAATAGCTGGAGAGGATCAAGGAAGGTGACTTTGAGGCCATCCAAGACAATTTGTACAACACATAGGTCCTCGGGACAATCTTTCCCATACAGTGGTAATATGCTCAGGTCGTTCCCCCAACCACCCAGGATGCTGAACTGGGCAGCATGAGCATGCCATCATTTCTGCAGGAAGGAGGCTGTCAGGGAAAGAAACTTGGCTGAAGTTGATCCTTCTCCACGTCTTGTTGTGACTTGCCCTGGGGAACTGGACCAACATAAAGGATTACATTTTGGATGCCATCTGTATCTTGGTTCTGTGACTAGGTATGTCAGGAAGTCAAATCACCCTGAATCGGTGACTGGTCATAAGTGGAGAAGGTGCTGTGGCTGGAATGGACAAGGTACAATGCTAGCTTTTGGAAGATCCCAAGGTCCAGTACTGGTTATTGAGTGTTAGGCCATCATGACCAGTACTGAGGTGTACATACAATGATAGTTGTCAAGAATTGATCCATGTGGGCAACCATACCATGCTGGTACTGGACCGGTAGTCTGTTCAGTGCTGGCATGGCTGGAAGAGAGTGGTGACAAAGAGATTGATAATTGCAATGCAGTTATGCTCGAAGCTCCCCAGTGGCAAAGAATGCCAGGCCTTTTTCTGGATTGGCAACTTCTTCACCTCAAATGACCATGGCATTGCAATCATTAAGAAGTTCACAACTGAGGCAACATTGATGGCATGACTAATAGCATCCACATCCTTTGAAGACTTTCTGGTTCTCTTACTAACCAAGGAAAGCTGTTTGGCAGAAAATGTTGCCCATCTTTTATCCATCCACTGAACACAGATTTTGCATGTATGGCCTGACTGACACACCATACAGGTAATGCAAGTTGGGTGATTATATCAATACAGCTTAAACTGTTTACATGACCCATGTCAGATCCTAGGACAAAATAGACAATTGAGATACAAAATATTCATTTACAATGATATCAGAGTGAAGTTCAGTTAGAGACCTGATGGAGTATACTTTCCTGTAATGAGAAAACTCCTAACTTGAAAAACGACACAAAATGAAAAATATTTGAGAGGTTTCTTTAGACAACATGAAGACTAGGAACAAGAGGAAGTAGTAACAGAGGAATTATGGGATCTCACACCAATCCCTCTATCCAAGGGGAAACAACTCTTGTTTGACTTCTTTCTTGGTAAGCAGATGATGTTTGAGCACTTTTATTACTAAAACAAGCAAAAGGGCGTGGTTATCATCTTTTTTCACTTTGGAGGGCTGGATCTGTATGGTAGTTGATATATTCCTTATATATTATGATTGGGTAATGTATTTAACAAAACTGTATCATGTTTGTTGTATAGTTCTAGTGATCTGAGCTACACCATTTGATGAAAAAAAAGAATCTACTAGTTTCATAAAATGAATATGTCCTTGGTATTGGCTGAAAGATTCATTTATAATCACCAGATTTTACTTAAAATATTTGTTCCTTCCAATTTGCTTATCGAATTACGAAAGGCAAATAAGCACTGATTCAAAACGGGAAAATGTATCTGCCAGGAATAGATACTGTAAAGAGATAAACAAACTTAAAACTAAAACGATGCATTAATTACACAATTTTAAAAAAGCATAACATGTAGTCATAGCTGTTAAATTGAAAATTGAGCACCGTGGAATAAAAAACAAAGCAGCTTTTCAGTATCTGAAAATCAAAAATTCTACATAAATTGCAGCATATAATGAACGCATTCTAGATGTGACCAGTGGAAGAAATGCTTACAGCACCATATTTTCTAGCAGCAACCCTTCTTCCATTTACAGCCTGATGAATCACAATGAAGTTGTCTCATCCAATGCAAATTTGTCTATCATTTCATTTTAAAATTTGAAGTAACCAGTAATTTTTAAATCTGTCACCATGGCTACTAGATTTATCTACAAGACATCCAAGCCATTTTCCTCTTAAAGAAAACAGTACTGAATACAAAGAAACAACAGTGTTACAAAATGCTATTGATTCTTCCTGTACTACTAATACCATAAAATACATCTACTGGAAGGCAGATCAATTCACCAAGAGCTAAAACAGCCATTAGAAGAATGACTGATCCCCCCTGACTGACCATTTCTATTAATTTTTTTTACAATTTCACATACAGTGACCTTGACCTTTGATCCAGCGATTGCAGACTCAATAGGGAGCTGCCCTTCCTCAAGTGTAATGCAGCAATGAAGGTGGCAAATAGTGTGTGCCTGGAAACTTAAGGAAAGTATACTTATCATGTGGGACCCACAAAAATGGCAATTTAGCTCATATGACTTTGACCACTGACCCCTGGTATGAAGAATCAACAGGGAGGTGCCTCTGCACAAGACAATAAAGTTTGATGAAAATTGGATCCTGGAAACCTTATTTATCCTGTGACCTTGACCTTTCACTACTTCTCTCCAAATCAATAGGGGACTGTCCCGTCCAAGTGTAGTCCACCAAACGAGTTTTTTAATGAAAATTTGGAATAAGAAATGTATGCAGAGAGAAAATCACATTTTCAGCTTATGACCTTGACCTTGGACCTAGCAGCCCAGAAATCAATAGGTTTCTGCCTCTACCCATGGGTAAACCACAAATGAGGTTTGAGAAAAAAAGAACCACTGCAAACAAAAGTTATGTTGCAGAAGCCACCTTGAATACGGACTGAAGGATGAATGGACAGATGAACATCACTACTACTATATCCCCATGTACCTTCCAGCTGGGGGTAACAAGAAACAAGGGGCCCAAGTGGGCTTGATATAGCTCACCTGGCTTACTTAACAGTTGACCATGTTGTGTTGTAAGAACACAACCTATGTAAACTATCTCTTAAATTTTATATCATGCCGATTTTATCTATTTTACTATAGCCTGAAAGCAATTTATTCAATACATTAATATGCACAGTCTCCTACTCATAATCAAGGTCATCCAAAGTTTACAAAAAAAGCTTTAATACTGAGTCACAAGGTTGAAATTGAAATTATAATTCACAATTTGTTTATTTTTGTTGTTGTGTTTTTAAGGCCATGGGTTTCCTTTACCCATGGCAATTCAAATTTGGAAGTGTTACAGGAAAAAGCATACTAAAGCTATGAAAGGTTCTGAGTATATGAAATGCCATAAAATACCACACAATGCATGTGATAACATATAAATGACAGATGTTTCTGGCACATTGCATTTTTATATATAAAAAAAAATATCTAGTTTCTATTTTTGCAAGGGGAAGAGCTCTGTGTAACCCCTAACTTGTGATTCTCAATACTCAATATCATGGGTAACTTCCTTTTCTTTTATTTTGAGAGACTGGTAACAAGTTCGGCATAACAGATGCATTATTATGCACAATCTGCTCAATATAGAACTCACCCATGATCTTGATGATATAAGTATATATTCCAAGCTTGATCAAAATTTGGTCAAAAATATGGCTTCCAAAGTGCTAACAAACCAGCCAGTCAGATGCAAAATCACCTCATTATTATGCTAGGATGTCACTCATGACTGAACAACTCCAATATCTTGATGATATAAGCATATATTTCAAGTCAGATCAAAATTGGATCATAAATATGGACTGAAGAATGGAAACAAGCCCAGCCAATCTGATGCAAGATCACCTCAATAATATACATGGATCTCACTCATTATCAATTTCATCTGAGATCTTAATGATATAAGCATATATTCCAAGCTTGATCATAGTCAAATCAGATATATGGCCTTCAGAATGGTAACAAACTCAGCCAATCAGATGTAAGATCACCTCATTAAAATATGTAGATCTTGCTCATTATTGAAACTGTCTGAGACTTTGATGATATAAGCCCATATTCAAAGTCTGATTGAAATCAGATCAGAAATGTGGACTCCAGAGAGATAACAAGCAACTGTAGATGCACAGACAATAGACAATATGAGACTTGATGGACATAGGACCATACCATAAGCTCACTTGGTCTTGTAACCAGGTGAGCTAAAAATGATGAGCAAAGCAAAAGCTATTTTTTAAGGAAAAAAACATTACAAACCCTTTCAAAAGGCAATTTTTTTTTTTTTTAAAAATGTGTCACGGAAAAAGATACCTCTAAAAAGGAAAAGACATTGGACATACCATTACTGAAATAAACCCACATGAATGCTTGTATAAAAAACTACCAAAGAGTATCTGTAAGTTTTTAAAATGTAAAATAAAAGATAGATACATTATATTACAAAATACCAACTGTCACAGGATTTTGAAAAAGGTGCAACACAAGACAGAATTGGAAAAGAGGATAACTTCTGACACATGTAGTTTTAATCTCTTTGCTCATACATATTTTGAAGAGTGATGATTGTTTAAAATCCATATCTCAAATTCATGTAAAGTCGATTTTGCACATGTAACTACTTTTTAATCGTGTGATGGCTAAGATATTTATATGTATTTTCCAAATTATTGTAACTAAGTTATCACAACTTCATTATGATCACCTCTACACATTAAAACAGCTGTAGCATTAGTTTAACCATTATCCAAGCATACGCTATAAAAATTTTAGGCTGTTAGTATGTGATTGCAAACTTAATGTATCTCAAACAATCATGGTCTCTGAGATTACATGCAATGCCATGAATCTGAATCTATACAAACATTATGAAAGTCTTTAAATTACATCCATGGGCATGGACAATTTTAACTGCTGAAGTCTGGTCACCAATTTAAACAAAAATATACATAAATTAATTAAGAATAATTTTTCTGCTGATAAGAACAGATTCAGGGAACTGAACAGTTTCAACTTTTCCGAATGACATCAAATATTCAATGGCTAATGGAAACAAGGGGAAAAAATGCATTGCTCAAAGACCACAACTGTTCATCATGGAATATACACAAAACTGCCAAATCAGTCCTTTTGAAACTTGATAGCTTGCCAGCAATCTACTCACCACAGTGACAAATGAATGGTAAAGAATGAAATATAAAGCAACAAAAACTAGCAGCCCTTCATCAGCTTGCTCCATAACTGCATCAAGCACTTCTATCCAACCCTCCTGGGTCTGGATTTGAAACATGGACATGAAGGCCTGGTGGATACAATAAACTTAAGTATAAATTTTCATGTAACTAAGCATGCACTATGTTTTTACAAAGGTTTTTGCTGTATTTATCTGAGTGTTTATTATATATACCAAAACTATAAACATCACTGACTCATCTCTAAAACTGTAAAATAATATGCAAGCAGATTAGGGTCTAATGTTATTTTCAAGAGACTTCTTTCGTTGAGCCTGCCTTTAATTTAGCTGGAGAGTCAAAAACTTTAACACTGAGCCTAATCTAAAAAACACTTTAACAATGGCCTTAAGCTATAGTGTTGATGGACAGACTGACTCAAACACAGATAATAAAGTGATCACTATATCAAGACCTTCCACCAAGGCAGGCTCAACAACTAGAAATCAACAGTAGAATATACAGTGTAGACCCAGATCTGCTGAAGCACTACACAATATATGATCAGGGTCAACACTGTTTGTATTTGAGTGTGCAATATGCAGATGTAAATACTGTAAAAATTTCTCAATTTGCAATAGTATTCTACTTCAAAGATTTGTCCCCATATAACAAAATAGAACCATAAAACCATTCCTCCATCTGTCCATTTATCCATACAGACAGAACGAGACACTTTAAGGACATGGAAGCATATGTGTTGCAATAAAAGGAAATATAAATTTGTCATAGAACTATTCATGCAATGCAATGTTGCATGGGGGGAAAAAAATTCCCCATCTTTTAAAAGACTTTTGAGCACAAAACTCAGCTTCAAAATAAAAATGTTTGTTACCCTCTGATTTTAATCAAAACAAAATGTTAGAATCATAGAACAAACTGATGAAAGATCTTTGATTTCTCTGTCTGAAGGCTGAATAGCTAAGTATGATATTCGATTTTCAGGTTTTATGCCTGTTTTTAAGTTTCCTTTTGATAGAGTCTCAAGAACTGTGGGTAAGAATTTACTTTCATAAAACATCTCAATTGAAGACTGCTCTAAACTTAAAATTTAATATATTTAAGATTTAATAGGAAGTCATTTTGCAATGAATTTCTTATGGTCTGTTTTCACACCAACATTTAAGGCAATATTTCTCATGAACTTTTCAGCTGTACTGAAAATTTTAAAAGAATATGTATCCAAAACTGAGAAGAATTTTTAAAAGTGTTGCCAGGTTATAAAAATGCATTTGAAATATATTAAATTGAAAGCTTCTTCAGATACATCTTCATATCAAAGATGTTTGAAATCTGATAAGAAATGTGGATTCAAGAGTGTTAACAATATTTTGAGGCATTTTACAAAAAGAAGATAAAAGACCATAACTGTAAAATATTGACTGAAATACTGGTCATAAAACTTGTGTGATAATATACAAACTTCATACAATATTTAGTTCAAATGTGACAAGAAATATGGACTTTTGAGCATTTACAACAAAATGCTGCTGCCCACTCTTCTATATGCCTGGTATTCATCAAATCATCAAACCAACAGCTGCAACTTGCCTTAAAATCAATATGAATATCGTAATATCTTATAAGTGACACAGACATATATATGGATCTAGAATTCATGTGTATAATATTTTAAAACATTACTCAATATGACTTCATAATTATTGAAATGTCTGATTGTCAACATTGCTGCTATGCTAATATTCAACAACAGCTATGCCGTTTTGTCAATTTATATCCAAGTTTTATTTCAATACTAACCAATTAAAATTTTAAGCCAAGTTACTCTACCTACAATTTTGAACAAATCTTAAACGAACAAATGCAAACAATCAAAATGGTTACTTATATTTTAATGAACGTATCTTGTTTCCTTTTATAGACATCTATGATGAAAAAGATTAAGAAATATTTAGCAGAAGAATAAATTCTGAGTTGGTTTACAAAAATTTCCCAGTAAATATGAATAATAAAGCAGTTCATAATGACTGTGAAAACCAATACTGACGAAGTAATATCCCAACTTCAAATATAAAGAATTTTAAAAAGTGAAATATGTTTCTTTAATAATACTTACCCAATCACAATACATTAGGAATCCTTACACAACCTTGCAAATCCAGCCCTCACAAGTAAAAAACGATGACAACTGTGTCATTTGACTTGTTAATGGCTTTTGACTTCTTGTAATAATAAAAGTGCTAAATCATCTGTTCATCAAGAGGTAATTCACATGAGAGTGATCTTCCCTTGGATAGAGGCACTGGGTCCAAATGCTGTCATTCATCAGTTACTACTGAAGCAGACGTGCACACACTTCAAGGGATTTAAATGCATGCCTTGGAAAGGAATGGCCACATTATGATTAAGTATTATCAAAGAAACATTTTGTTTCAAACATTGTTTCCTTCTTTAAACACATTACCTGATCATATCATATGTTGTGAAAATAGGCAAGAGGTGGAGGTAGTTGTTTCCCTTTACACCAAAGTTTTCCCTGGGTGCAGCTTTCCAACATATGAGCAGCAGCTTAAAGTTTCATATGAGATACCAGTAAACGATAGTACACATCGACGAAAATGCATAGTCTTAAAAGAAAAAAGATTTGTTCCCATAAATACAATGGAAGTAGATCAACCCACATCATTACAAAGCTGCTGACGGACATGGAAAGGTAGTCTGTTGAGCTGCTAATATAGGCCCTACCAGATCAAATGGAGTCTTTTGAGATGAAAGGTCCCTTAGATAGAAGCTGGGGAATGTTGTATTAGACTTGCATTCCATGGTTGAATAAGGTCAATAAGAGAGCCGTTTTGCTCAACCACTATACTCAGAGCAACTGCCCTGACCTCATGAGCTGACATGCACTAAGAATTTGTACGGTCTTGTGTTAGTTCTTTTCAGGCTGAAGAAATAACCCAACAAACCCAAGAGTCGTAAGATCTGAGAACTACATCTTCTAATCGGCTCAGTATTTTTCAGGAACCACTTCAACACTCTGACAGGCTCCTGAAGATGCCCTCATCAGAGAAGGGTCTACTTAAGGCAAAGGTCCCAAAATGGAAGACTGATTCCCATGAACAACAGTATGTTCTTGGCAATGAAACCAGGCAAGGTATGAATTTATCTGATTGTGAAATGTTGATATGAGCCAAGCATGCAGGTTCAGCATTTCTAGATTGGGATGGAAGACCTGCATCTTCTGTGTTTTCATCAAGTGTGGAAATTGCAGAATTTTCCTGGGACCTTGGGAATCACTGGGTCTGTAGCAAAGGCACATGCATTGAGACCATTCTAATTCAGTATAAGGCAATTTACTGCCCAGACTTTGATATTCAGGACTGGAAAGACAGCAGTTTTTGGGCGTTTGGCATTCTGCCTCATCACAAAGAGGTCCACTAATGGATGAAACCAAGGGGAAAAGACTAAACAAAGACTGAAGGATGAAAAGACAATTCTGTGTGAATCAGTTGATTCCATCTGGATGAATCTGCTAGAACACTGTGCCTGTCTGGAATACTGTGGACTTGAATTTGGACTGTTGACAATGAATTCACCTGAGAAAATCCCAAACAAGGAGGCACAGATCTGGAGACTTGATTTCCCTTGCTTTCAGAGTTAATTGATTTCAGTAGAGTTGTCGGAAAGAATCATAACACCTTTTCCAGACAGCATATCCTGATGTAATTAAAAGGCATTTGCAATTGCATTCAGCTCCAGGAGGCATCTGTGCCTGAACTGCTCCTGAAGGGACAAAACATTGCTCACTTCATTGAGGATGGGAGATAGGCATCCCAGCCAGTTGTACTGGCATCCATGCAAACCATGACTTCTGGCAGCTGATCTTAAAGCAGAATGCCCACCTTAAGCCATGAGAGGTCCTCCATTTGCTGGGATGGAGCCTTATGTAACCCAAAACTTGTATTGCTTCCCCAAGTTTGCCAAGTTTTTGCCACCATGGAGTTAGAAGGATAGTCTGCAGGGGTTTCATGAATAAGCAGATGTAAATAATAAGATCTGCAGCTGCACTGAGAAGACCAATGAGGTGAAGGAATTTCTGGGCTGAAATTCAACACTTCATGTGGAAGACACCATGAAGAGATCTTCAAGGTATATTTCCGAGGGAGGCAAACTTGGTTTAGTGAGGTTTTAACCGCCTGTTAAGATGAATAAAAAGCTGAGCTGGAGGAGAGAGTCTATTTCTGGATAAAGGACATCTGCCTTCTATGGATCTTTGGGAACATCCTTGGCAAAAGTAACCCTTGATAATGGGTTGGGGGGAAGGGGAGCTGGGCAAATGAACTAAATGAACTTGATCTAGCAGTCCTGCAAAAAACTTGAAAGACCAAAAGGCTCCTCGAGTCACTGGCTTTCCCACTCCATGGTGAAATGCTGAAGTCATTCCCCCATCAGGATGTCACAAAAGGCATGAGCATTGTATCATTTTATGTGTGAAGGAGGCTTGTGTGGAGAGAAACTGGATCAAAATATGTCCTTATCTCTCTGCCCCCTGTTATCTCTTGCTCTTGGAAAATGGGTCCTTGCTGAATAGCATTGTTTGGAGGTTTTTCCCTTGGGAGTGCCTTAGTGGGATCTTTCCTATTTCTCTGGTAACATTTGGAAATTGAAGGCAAGACCCTGGATCACTGCACCTGAATGAGGTTTGCCTCCCTAACAGCTCATTTCCTAATCTCCTGTATGTGGCCATGGAGCATCTTAGGGCTGCCTTGTGGTGCTCTCTGAGCATCAAAGATATAGATAGAAAAGTGTCTCTGCAAGCTGGAGACTGATAAAAGCAGGTATGGAACTGGTAAGAGAATGCTAAACTGCTGTTTAGCACTCAAGCTATTCAGAAGACTGACTTCCAAGCATCTGTCATCGGAGGCCTCATGGCTTGTTCAAATATAGCAATAGAGACCAGATCAAGCAGAGAACCAATAGTTATGTATGATGTTGCAAATTTGTTTTACTAAGTCTTGTTAGGGTTTGCTATTCGCGTGTATGGAAGACAGCTTCAATATGCCCATCACTGCAATGTCTCTGTTGACAGCTAGGACCTTGATATGAAAACACAGCAAGTCTTGTAAGATGCCGGGGTGAAGTTCAACATGAGCTGATATTGTGAAAAGAAAGGCCTGTTGACACTAGGGTCTTGTACTTGTCTCTCAAAGAGATGCAATATGTCAGAGATGTGATCAGAATTAGGCAACTGCTTGAAGAAAAACTGCTCCATTTGGTTAAAATGTTGACAGATTTGGGAATTCCAAAGGAGGACAGTGATGGAGAGTTGGAAGACTTGCTCTATGGAGGCAAAGGCTGAATATTGCCAGGGCATGATCAGATTGAGTTATGAAGAAGAGACTTGCAACTGTCTGTCTTCCATGTCTGAGGTGTGGGATGAGAAAGAAGCCTCCTGCAACAATGTTTAGGGCTGAATGGGGGAAGCAGCTTGTAAAATATGATAAACAAAGCTGGGATCTGCCCATGTAGTGAAATGGCAATCTCCAAGCACTGGCTCTGAGCATCATCAAAAGTCTGACACTGGTACTGCATACATGTGAAAGGAGAATTCCCATGAACAGTTCTGAGTTTGAGCTGTGATGAAGCTAGCACTGGTAATGGAATGGTCATGTGCCAGTTAACTTTTGACTTACTTGGTCCAGTACTGGATATCATGCGAAGATCTATCATTAAATTCAGTGCCAGTTGTGATGTACATCTGTGACAATGCTGGACCTCAAAGTGGCACTGCCCAATGCCAGACACCATCATCTTCCTGGGTTTGGGGAGTGGGAATGTCACAAAGGCAGATCACTGTACTCAGTGCTGGCTACACTGGGCAAAGTCATAACAATGCCAAGACTGGAGTGGACAACGTACAGGACCATATAATGCCAGGTCCCAAGGTCCAGTACCAGCTATCGAAGGAAAGAGCATGATAACCTGTACTGGGTTGTACTTGTGGTATAGGGTTCAACAGGGCTGGTTCACATAGGCTTAAGTGGCACTGGCCCGGGAATCTGTCCAATACTGGTATCACTCCAACAATGTAGACCCTGATGATACTGGAGATGTGTGGGCCCAAGGTAGCAAAGATTGCCAGGCCTTCTTCATCAATGGTGATTTCTCAGACTTGAGTGATTGTGACATCAGGAAATTTTCCCAAGGTGGCATCAGTGACAAGGCTAATCTCACCTGTATCCTTGCTGAACTGCTTTCTATCTCTCACTGGCATAGGACAATTGTTTCATTGAGATAACTGCCTACCTGTCCTACAACCAAAGTGTGCAGATTTCACAAGTGTGGTCTGACTGGCAACCTGTACACATAATGCAGGTGGGGTGATGATACTCTGACAGATAACATTTTCTGCAAGCCCCACACCTAATCCTGCCCATTATTACCTGTAACTTGAGAGAAAAAACAATGGCATATACAGGCATAATCCATCAAGCATCCTGCTAAACTCACTGTGATGTAGATGCTAAGAAATGAAATAAATCCAAGAGAGAACTAGCAAATTCCAGGAATTGAAGTCCACTGCTTTTCACTGGAAGTAGGAGAGTGAAGTTCTGTAGAGGAAAGGGCAAGGTGACAACGATGATATGGTAAATGAGTTAAGGTACATTTGGAAAGGAAGACACCACACACGACACAGAATGCTGAGAATGGAACCCAGGTGAGGTCTCATCAATAGAAAGCTGCATACAAAATGTATGTAAAGATGATGATACAGGACGCTGACATTCAAAATTCCACTTAAGTTATATTAATAAAAATTTGCATATAAAATTTTCTTCAAATTGAATAATAATTATGGGAATTATTGTGTAGAACCAAATGTAGGTGGGGCCAATAATTAAGGGCCACAACTCTGCTAAATGACAATCCAGATTGAATACTGAAACGTTAAACTAAGCCAAGGTGTCATCAATATAAAGTAGCGTACCAAAAGAGTTAATGCACAGAAATGAAAGTCAATGAGTCATACAATCAGGGACCATAACTCTGTTAAAAGATGATGTTCCAAACTCAACATGTACCTAAGCATCACTGGCAATCAAACTCTGCTGATGTTTCAATAATATCAAACTGCCAACTAAATCGGTTTAAAACACAATAAGTGTGCAGAAACAAAAGTCGTGGGTCTTACAATCTGGGACCATAAATCTGCTAAATAATGTAGAATGCTGAAAATTGAAAACAGCCAAGCTCTAATTAATATCAAACTGCATACCAAATTTGGTTGAAATACAATAAAAATTGACTTATTGTGCAGAAATGAAAAAGAATGGGTCCAACAACCAAGGGCTATAATTCTTCTAAACAAGGATGCAGAATGTTGATAAACAACCTCAGCTAAGATCCTATAAACCTTAAGTTGTCTGTCAAATTGGTTTGAAATCCAGTCATAAACAAAGGAGTAGCTGTGTGAAAATGAAAGTGGATGGATCCATTAAACAGGGAGATAATTCCAGTAAATAAGATGAAAAATGCTGATAATCAAACTCAGCAGAGGTCTCATCAGTTTCAAACTGTCTATAAAATTTGCTTGAAAATCAAACAATAATAAAGGGAGTTACTGTTTGGAAATGAAAGTTGATGAGTCTGATAATCAAGGACTCTAACTCTGCTAAATGATGCAGAACCCCCAACACTTGAACTTAGCCAAGAGCTCATAAAAAAATTCAAGGTGAATATTAAATTTGATTTAATCTAATAATAACTAAGTGTATTATTGTGTGGAAACGAATGGGCAAGTCTGACAATTTGGCTATAACTTTGTTAAATGATCATACAGAATGCTGACAATCGAACTCAGCCAAGGTGTCATGAAAATGAAGCTGCATACCAAGTTTGGTTTGATATCCAAAAATAATTAAGGAGTTATTGTGCAGAAGAAAAAGTGGGTGTATCCAACAATCAGAGGCTTTAACTCTGCTAAATGGTGAAGCAGGATGCTGACAATGGAACTCAGCCAAGGTTTATCAAAACCAAACAGCATACCAAATTTAGCTGAAATGTAAAAATAATTAGAGGAGTTACTTTGTAGAAATGAAAGTGGATGGGTCTGATAATCAGGGGTTATAACTATAAGCTGAATACTACATTTGATTTAAATCAAATAATGCTTAAGGGTGTTATTGTGTGCTAATAATATTAGTGGTTGAGTCTGAAAACTGGGCTATAACTCTGGGCTAGTGATCAGGCAGAATGCTGACGATTGAACTCAGCCAAGGTGTCATGAAAATCAAGCTGCCTACCAAGTTTGGTTGAAATCCAAAAATAATTAGTGAAGTTATGTGCAGAAGCAAAATTGGGTGTGAGCCATAACTCTGTTAGATGATACCTTAGAAGGCTCATAATCAAACTCAACCAAGGTCTCATCAATATCAAGCAGCATATCAAATTAGGCTGAAACCCAACATTAATCATGGGATTTATTGTCCAGAAAAGAAAATGGATGGGTCTGCCAATCGGAACTATAACTCTGTTAAATGATAATGGAAAATGCTGACAATCAAACTCAACCAAGGTCTGATCAATATCAAGAAGCATATCAAATTTGGTTGAAATCCAATAATAATCAAGGAATTTATTGTGAAAAAGAAAGTGGGTGGGTCTGCCAATTGGGGGCTATAACTCTTGCTAAAGAATGACATAGAAAGCTGACAAAAGAATTCAGCCAAGGCCTAAACAACATCAAGTTGCATGCCAAATCTGGATAAAATCCAATAATAATTAAGGGAGTTGTTGTGCAGAAACAAACATTTACAATGAAAAGTGGGGGACAATTACTCATTTGATCTTAATTTGGAGAAATGATCCTTCAATTGAATTAACGTATGATACGGTCAAGTACTGAGATAGAATGTATGTAATAATGACCATTAGAATGGGGAATTAAGACAGCACCATACTGCTTATAGTACAGGGATATAAACAAACGAGACAGAGCAAAATTTAGTGAGAGAATAGATGGAGTATACTTTCCTTTGTTGCATCACTGAGACTCAAGAAAGAGCACAAAATTGATAGGAATTTGCAATGTCTCTGAGCAAGCATGCTGTCAAGCCACAAGTGGAAGAAGTAACAAACAAATGATGGAATTTGATGACAAGTCATTTATCCAAGAGGAGACCACTCTCGTCTGAATTCCATCTCCGTAAGCAGACAACTGTTGAGCACTTTTAGTGCTCAAACAAACCAAAAGACGTTTGTAATGTCTTTCTTTCACTTGTGAGAGCTGGATTTGCACGTATTGGAAGGATTCCGAACATATTACAATTGTGTATTGTATTTAAACAAGAAACCTGTGTATGACATGCCTAACTGAAAATAAATTTTGAATGGATAAATTATAAAGCACACGATATATAAATTATGATAGAACCATAAGTCTGAATTTCCTAGAAACTCGGTGGCATGAGAGTCCAACTACATTTTTCCATCCTTTGCATGTTATGAAATGAACTCATGTGGTCTACAAAGAACTGGTGTAAAAGCAATACATAATTCTGACACTGTTAAAGACAATAAGTCAGATCAATTTACAGTTGGCAACTGCTTCAAAAATACCTGCAGCAAGTACCTGGTATTTCTTTGTGACCATGAGACAAAAGTGATGGGCTCTGTTGTCAAAATGCACAAACACACATCTCTCTAAACCCAACAGACCAAGTTAACATGTGCAGTATTTCTCTCATGATAGGACCAGGGGTCCAGTCTAATAAATTTGTCAAAAAGCAAGGAGAGGGCTAATTTTTAAGCAAAGATATCCTTAGTAATTATTTGCTAAAAGTTTGTAAAATTGGGGGATGGGTTTATCATCTGATAAATACTGTAGTTGTACACTGTAAATGGGTTTATCATCTGATAAATACTGTAGCTGTACACTGTAAATGGGATTACCATCTGATAAATACTATAGTTGTACACTGTAAATGGGTTTATCATCTGATAAATACTGTAGCTGTACACTGTAAATGGGCTTATCATCTGATAAATACTGTAGCTGTACACTGTAAATGGGCTTGTCATCTGATAAATACTGTAGCTGTACACTGTACATGGGCTTATCATCAGATAAATACTGTAACTGTACACTGTAAATGGGCTTATCATCTGATAAATACTGTAGCTGTACACTGTAAATGGGCTTATCATCTGATAAATACTGTTGCTGTACACTGTAAATGGGCTTATCATCTGATAAATACTATACAGCTGTAAGAGGTAAATGGGTTTATTATCAAGCATGGGTTTAACATCAGATAAATACGGTATATAAAAATGTGAAACTGAAGCAATATTAATGTATTTCACATCATGAGTTGGGTCTGAAGAAGAATATCTGCATCTTGTATACTATTTTCTTGCCATATGACCATTTATTTAATAATGCTCACAAGTATTTCAGATAAAACCTAATCTGAAATGGAAGAAATAATGTGAGAATAATAAAGGATTTATATATGGCTCATGCATGAAAAAATGGTGTTGAATTTACACATTACCTTTTAGAACATCTGCATACACTTCACTTCTAACAAATGACTTTGGTCATGACACAGAAGTTATACAAGTTGTGCATGTAATAAATGCCATATCATCAACAATGGAAGGTTTTTAAGAAAGAGTTAAAAAATTTACCCAAGCAATTATTACCTAATTCCCATGAATGCAATACAATGGTCCTCCTCTTAAAAGGCCACCCTTTTTGCAATGAAAAAGCAGATTCATATATGATGCCTCATAAGGGGGATCCAAAAAGACAAAAACATACCACAAAGATGCCTTGTCCATGGCAGAAATATACTTTGATACAAGACAAGATGGCCTTATATGAGAGACGGCCTCTCTTAAGAGTGGCATTACAGAAGCGGAACCACAGTGTTAATGTATCTCAATATTTCAATAAATACAGTATTTTTAAGAAAAGCCTACAAAACATATCTGAAACCTAATAATTTTGACAAGTACTCCTGGAACAGATTTTCAAAGACTGATTACTGCTGTTGATATGCACTCTGTTGAAAAGTAATTTTATTTTAAGGACAACTTAACATATATATAATTATTCATCTGATATGTATTAGTGTCATTATATCATATCCTCAATACTGTATATATTCGCTAATGCACTGGCAGATCTGGGTCGGTGCAGTTTGTTAGGAGTAATCTGTAGAACAAACATAGTCCCTGATCTGCTGGCACATTATGCGATGGCACATCAGTGTCTATATTGTTTGTAGTTGGACTCGACTTATAAGCCAATATATATGGCACTGGAAGAAATAAACACCATATATTATGATTGCTGATTAGCACAAACTCTTTGCAGTTACATGGTAAACACAAAATAAACCTACAGTTCATCAGTTACATGATAAACACAATTTATATAAGAGTCCCTAGAAGGGACTGATGTTCTACTGGGCGAAAAGAATTTCCAGGAATTCAAGATAAGACCATTTCTTCGTTTTAACTGTCGAGTGCTGAAACCATCTGATATTCTTCAGCGATAGCAAGAGTTTGAAATTAGCTGCTGTGGTGCACATATTAGAAATCTTTTGGCGAAAACTCCATGTCATAATTATCATCCATTCAGTAGGAGTAGTGACAACAAGATTTTTAAGACAGTCGTCATGGCAGCCATAGTGGATGTATGACTGGAACCATTTTCATTTAGGACTTGGTGAAAACCCCATGTCATAATGATTATCCATTCAGGGGAGTAGCGACAACAAGATTTTTAAGACAATCACTATGGCAACCATATTGGATTTACAACTGGCACCATTTTCATTTACAACCAACTAGGTATCATAAGATGTCTATTGGTGAAAACCCCAAGTTGATATTGGTGAAAACCCCAAGTTGATATAGCCATCATTCTGGGAGGAGTAGAGATCACAATATGTTTGAGATATGACTTTCCATTCAGGAGGAGTAGCAATAACAAGATTTTCAAGATGGCTACAGTGGCGGCAATATTGGACATCAGATTGGCACCATTTTGATGTACGATCAACTTGACATCACAAGAAGTTTTCTAGTGAAAACCTCATGTCAGTAAGATTTTGTGTTTAAGTCGAGTTGTGATAACAAGACTTAAGACGGCTGCCATAGAGGCTATATCAGATGTCAGATCGGCACCATTGTTATTTAGAACCAGCTAGACACCATGAGAGGTCTTTTAGTGAAAACCGCATTTTGATATGACCATCTATGTAGGAGGAGTAGCAATAAACAGATTTTGAAGATGGCCACTGTGGTGGCCATATTAGATGTTAGATCAGTACCAATTTCATTTAAGACCAACTAGACAGCATAAAAAGCCTTTAAGTGAAAATCCCATATTGATATGACCATCCATTCAAGAGGAGTAGTGATAACCAGATTTTCATGATGGCTGCCATGGCAGCCATACTGGATGTCAGATGGGCACCATTTTTATTTAGGACCAACTAGATATAATAAGAAGCCTTTTAGTGAAAACCCCATACTGATAAGACCATCCATTCAGGAGGAGTAGTGATAACAAGATTTTCAAGATGACATCCATGATGGCCATATTGGATGTCAGATTGGCATCAATTTCATTTAGGACCAACTAGACATCATAAGAAGTCTTTAAGCGAAAACCTCATGTTGATATGACCATCCTTTAGGATGAATAATGATAACAAGATTTTCAAGATGACTGCCATGGTGGCCATATTGGATGTCAGATTGCCACCATTTTTATTTAAGACCAACTAGACATCATAAGATGTTTTCCAGTGAAAACTCCATGTTGATATGACTATCCATTCAGGAGGTGTAGTGACAAGATTTTCAAGATGGCTGCCATGACAGTCATATAAGTCTTTTAGTGAAAACCCCATTTTAATATGACCATCCATGTAAGAGAAGTAGCGATAACAAGATTTTCAAGACGGCTGATATGGCAGCCATATTGAATGTCAATCGGCACCATTTTCGTTCAGGACCAACTAGACATCATAAGAAGTCATTCAGTGAAAACCACATGTTGATATGACCATCCATTCAGGAGGAGTAGTGATAAGAAGATTTTCAAGATGGCCACTGTAGTAGCCATACTGGATGTCCTAGCAGCACCATTTTCATTTAGGACCAACTAGACCTTGGGATGAATGCGTGTGTCATGTTTCAAGGCAATTCTACAAGTAGTTTAGGAGTAGCAATAACAATCTTGTGCTAACAGACGGATGGATGACAGACGACGGACAACAGATGACAGACAATAGACCATCCCATAAGCTCTTTTGGTCTATGACCAGTAGAGCTAACAACTAGTGTTGATCAGTTATATGATAAACTGATATACACAAAATAAAGCCAGTGTTGATCAATTATATGATAAACAAAATATAAAACTAGTGTTCATCCATTAAATGATCAACTGATATACACAAAATAAAGCCAGTGTTTATCAGATATATAATAAACACAACATAAAACTAGAGTTCATCAGTTACAAGATAAACACAATATAAAACCAGTGTTCATCACATATATGATAAACACAACATAAAACCGGTGTTCATCAGATATATGATAACCACAATATAAAACCAGTATTCATCAGATATATGATAACTACAATATAAAACCAGTATTCATCAGATATATGATAAACACAATATAAAACCCGTATTCATAAGATATATGATAAACACAATATAAAACCAGTATTCATCAGATATATGATAAACACAATATAAAATACGTGTTCATCAGTTATATCAGAAGCACAACATAAAACCAGTGTTTATCAGATATATGATAAACACAATACAAAACCAGTGTTTATGATATATGATAAACACAACATAGAAGTGTTCACCAGATATGATAAGCACAACATTAAACAAGTGTTCATCAGTTGTATGATAATGCAATATAAAATTAGAGTTCATCTGATATATGATAAATGCAATTTAAAACTAGTGTTTATCAGATATATGATAAACACCAATATAAAACTAGTATAAAACTAGTGTTTGTCAGATATATGATAAACACCAATATAAAACTAGTATAAAACTAGTGTTTGTCAGATATGAAAGCTACGGAACTTGATGAATACAAAAAATCTGCCCTTCACTGCATACAGTTTGTGGTAAATAATAATATTCCACTAACTTAGTAAATTTCATATCCAATGACAATCACAGCATATACTCTGTTTACATTTTGATAAGAGCATATACTCTGTTTACATTTTTTTATAAGACATATGGTTTTCATATCCAATGACAATCACAGCATATTCCCTGTTTTCATTTTCATAACACATATGGTTTGATGACATACCTGAGGAAAAGTAGCAAATTTATCAAAGTCTGGGATGGAGCAGAAGAGCTGCAGACTGATGCTGGATGCAATAATCAGCAAACACATTGTAAAAAGAACAATACTGCCCAGCTTCTTGCCTGGTCCAAATATCTGAAAAGTATACATATGGTTATCAACTAGAGTCTAAATATTAAAGCAAAAAACAAAAAGTTTTATTTAAACAAGTTGTTATTCATATTCAATGTTTTAACTGAGAGCTGTGATAGCTCAGTTGGTAGAGTGTTTGACTCATAATTTAAGGGTTGCAGGTTCAATACTCACCCAGGCCAGCCCTGATCAGATGCCTTGCTGTGTCTTTGGGATAGGCTCTAGCTCCCATTTCCTTGTCATGATTTAGCTAATAATGTGCTCAAAATTACATTAAATAACAACCAACCTACCAACATTTTTCAATAGTGTAGTACTTTGGAATAAGGCTTAAATTTGGGTATCATATATGTAAATGTTCTGATGACAATTCCAAACCATAACTTGTTTAAAGAAAAAATATATAATGCTTATAATCAAATTCATTTTCTAGCTCATCCACATAAAAGCTGCACACAAAATTTAGCGAAGGTATCTCGTGGAAACCGAAGTTAAGAAGACTGGACAAACATAGGCCGTATCGCTACTAACTAATGGCACTGAACAATCAAACTCAAACCCAGGGAGGCCTTGAAAAATAAACCAAATCTGCCTGAAATTCAATCATCCATGGTAAATATTCTTGCAGAAATTAAACTGTTGAAAGACAGAGGAACAATGTGATTAATACAGGGCTCCAGTGTCTTTGTCAAACCGGGTCCTAATACACAGTTGTAAGCTTTACCTTGAAACAGAAATCTTCTAACATAGGTGATGCTTTGATCAATCTAACAACTCTCAAGACCTGAAAAAAAGACATTAACATTATTCTCATACAAAATAAATATGTATATATTCTTTACACTTCCTGTAAGTAAAAATGTTTCATACTCTCCTAAAATAGGTTGCAAGTGCCACTTTGCCCTTTTTTAATCAAAAGAGAATAGGAGAACAACATTAGAATTCAAATATATCTTAGTTACATTTACTTTTGATTCTGATAAAATTGTTCTGACTCAGTGCATCCTAAACTTAAATTAGTAGAAGTTTTCAAACTGTTGTAAAAACTATTTGATTTTCCAACAAAGACCTATAAATTTTGCACAGCAGACTAAAAAGTTTTTGTTTTGTGAGCTTAACGCCATTTTTCAGCACTTGATAGGCTATACATGGAAGCCAGTATATTTGATGGAGGAAGAACAGTGGACAATCCACGGAAGAACCACTGACCCAAGGGAAGCTACTGGCAAACTTTCTCACATACCCACATTAGCCGCGCTGAGACTCAAACCCATGCAGACAGAGATGAGATGTCAGTTACATGCAAAGATGAGCGTCTTAGACCCCTTGGCCACCCGGGGCCCCCAGTAGACTAATAGGACCAAATATTCTAGTATATTTTATGACGTATGACTGGATGAAAACTTGAAAGATTTACAACATCTAAACAAATGCCCAATTTGGTGGCCAAGTTTGAAAACATAATCCCTACACAAATTAGTTCCCCGTTTTTATCACACAATAATTAAATTTTGTCACATGGTATGATAAATTTATGGTTGTACGCCAAATCTTAAACAAACATTACATTTTAAATATACAGCTAATTACATGCATTATCATTTCTAAAATGTATTTATATACAGATAAACCTGTCAATGGCAGCCAGGAATAGGCCAAACTGGCCTTTATACGTAGGCTTAATATCTGAATGCAGGTTCACCTTTCAAACTTGGTTCATTAACAAATAAAGTGCACAGAATCAATCATTATTATTGTTATTATTATTAGTAGTATTGTTATTATTATTATTATTATTATTATCATTATTATTATTATTATTATTATTATTATTATTATTATTATTATTATTATTATCATTGTTATTATTATTATTATTATTGTTATTATTATTATTATTATTATTATTATTCCAGGCAATTGGCAAAATTACCTAGTCAAAGAATTCACTGCATACATTTATTATTCATAAATTCTGGTGAACAAAGGGTTTAATGTAAAGATTTCTTCAAGCATTCCCTGTAGTACTTTTCTGGTTATACAATTAGAGGTAGCTAACTCTGCATCCTGTATACTGCCGCTGGAGTCTGTTGAGAGTCTCAGAAGTAACAGACCAAGGCCAAATACAGAAAGTGATGCCTTTTAGGTCAAAACACTGTCCACATCATGTATTTACTATCAAATATGCACAAGTTTTCACCCTGAATTCTGTGTTTTTTGCAGAATTTGGTATAGCATTCCTTAGTAAGTTTGAACCAAGACAATATCTTATATGAAATAGTTACTGTACTGTTGGTCCATTATCTATTCTTGGATTAAATGAGTAACCTGATGATTAAATACCTGTTGGCATTTTCATCTCAAACATGGATGGATATTTAACGAAGATCTGGTATGTACATTGTGACTACCTGTTGTTTCTTTTCTGACCACAATTCATTTTGTACATATGGATTTATGCAGACTTTTCCACACTATTATAATAGTTTAGCTGCTTTGCGAAGATATTTTTACTTGCAATAATTGCAATCAACTTGTCCAACAGAAAAAAGCTGTGTTTGAAAGCTAATTTTGAATTTTTGCATTAGAAACAATACATAACAAGTGCTTACTACAATACTGATCTCCCCAAGAAATGAATATTAAGTAAACACTGACAGAAATTGCTGAATAGGTCAAATTTGATAAACTAAAGCAAATTCATGGTAAAATTAGTTCTCTATCAATTAATCTTTCATGTTGAATACATTTAGAATGGTCATCAGCACAGCTTTCCGAAAAAGGAGGGGTGGGGGCTATACGAATGATGATAACTAATTTCTAAGCAATATATTGGCTTTATTAAAAACTTATTAAACTAACAAAGGAACGATTAGCCAATTTAAAGCTACACTGACTGATTGACTTGCATACAGCAAATATAAGCAAGAGACGGAATGTTTACACATCCATTTACATTACATTTCTTAACCAAAACAATGCCTTTCTTTGTAAAACAAACTTCATTTGCATGGTTAATATGCTCAAATGACTGCTTTAAGTAGCAAGAAACCACTGTTTGGTTAGGAACACCTGCCTGTTGACTGTGGAAGGCAGGTGACCATTTAATACATTACCTTTATAGAGGAAATTTCACAGGGGGAAATTGGAGTGACCATTGAGACTAGTTGACCACTATATAATAGTGACCGTTAGGGCAGGTTTGTTGAATAATTTTCATGTATTTTTAGCTCTGATACTGTAATGACGGTAAGTCTTGAGACACGAAAAAATAATAAATTTTTTTGTGTCCCAAGACTTATATGCATGTAAAATATATAAAATTTTCAGCGTTCCAAAACTTGTAGACACAAAAAAATGTAAAGACAAAATTGAGAAGATCGTCATAAATCACACAGCAGTGACCAGCTCGTTCAATTACCGTCTATACTCGCTTATAAGTCGACGTTTTTTACTTAAAATTCGATTCATGCAGAGTAGGGGTTGTCTTATAAGCGTGACATTAAAAGAAAACATAAATCTTGGGGTCATGTTGGAAACTCTAGATGTTTGCAGTACATAAAAATACTGTGAATTCATATATTTTTACGTTTTCATGCCACTATTCACTAATGCATATATGGTATGCACTGTGTTTATCTATTTCATGACGGTATTCATTACACAATACATCTAGAGTTATTTGGATTTTAATAATTTGAAAATATTACTGGTAAATTAAATACTACCGACCGCAAAATGAAGTGTAAGTCAATGTTTACCGTGGGTGTTTACTAGTAAGTATATTGCCTCCATTTTCGTGCTAGTCCGAACAACCTGTATTTGTATTAATATTTGTGTTTTGCTATATAAAGACTGTGCTTGATGCAATAAAAGTTTTGATTTAATTTGTATTTTCCTTTTCCACAAGTCAGATTTAATTCCCAAGTGATATTTCCCAAGTTATCTGCCAGTGCACGTGGGCCAATAAGCCTTTGGCTTGTAAAGGGACTCGCTTTGTTTTCAAGTTGACAATCCTTTTGATCGAGCCGCAAATCTATACTTGTTCAGTGCCAAGTAGAGTTCTACAACTTCTGCGCATATACTTTGACCTTAATCCCTTTGCTTGTAAAGGCACCACACTGTTTTCTCACGTGACAAGCCTTTGATCAAGCCGCGAGTTTGATACTTGTTCAGTGCCAAGTAACAGAGGGTGGTTATTTGAACTCCCTGTGATCTTGCCGCACAATTGACATGTGTTCAGTTGCAGCCTTTAAAAGATTTCTGACTTTATGATCAAAGTGTTACTTACAGAGCCCAAGCTCAGTCTCTGCATAAGCACCTGCATATGACAGTAAAGCCGAGGAATCGGAGTCGGACGAGATTTACGATGACTAGACGACGATTTACAATGACTAGACATGGATGTAGGATTTCAGAACTTTATCAGACAATGAGGATTAATTCTTGGACTTTGATAGTGACATTTATAGGATACCATGAATCACAAAAAAGTGGACTTAACTTCATTGTTTATTTGTACGATGTGTGGAATTAACATATTATGGGATATTGTGAATCGGATCATTCTGAACTACTATTTTTATACTGGTATGTGACCTATAATTGAATTCGTGGATTTATCATATAAATGGGTTTAAAATGTCAAGCATTATGGATTTCAATGGACTTTATTACACAAAGATGGACAAATTGTAAGTTGTCAATTTATTTGTGACATATTTCACTAAATAATATAATTGTATTTTACACTGGTTTTGACTTTATTTTTCTTATCTATCAAGTTTGGCTTGTTTATATTTCCAAAGTGCATTTCTGACTCACTAAGAAGTCACCCCTTCAGACGGATCTGACTTGCAAAATACACCCCGACTTATAAGAGGGTCAAAGAGAAATTCACTTTTTGCAGCCCTAAAAAGGGGGGTCGACTTACAGTCGAGTTGACTTATAATCAAGCATATACGGTACCGCGAGAATAAACTGTTACAAACTACTATGATTATTTTATGTTATTATTTTGCATGTGCATATTTTCCGATTTCTCCAACATGATTTAAAATAAAGGTAAATAAAGACTTCATAATTCACGACATGGGCTGCTTTTATTGAATGGAAGACCTGTAATACTTGGCGTCACTGATATCCTTGTTTATTCCCAAAAATATCTGATGCAGATTTTTGCTTTATTCATCATTTTTAGCAAATCGTATTCTTCCAAATTACATTTCAGCTACACGTTCACTGCCGTTTCATTTATTTGGATTCACATGCTCAACAGTTACTGTTTTTCAGTGGTATAAGCGATCCTACAAAGTGATGTAATCTATATGAAAAGGCACGCGTGTTTAATTATATAAAGCACATGACCAGCATAAAAAATTCAAATAACTGTCATATATTCATGAAAGAATGATCGTAATATATGTTACAATTCTGAATATGAATCGATTAAGAGCATCATTGATTCATTTTAGTTTTGCGTTTCGGCTTCACAAAATCATAATTTTCTACACATTATTCATTCCACTTTTGATTTTGGCAAGGTGGTTGTTTTGGCGTCTCCTTTGTTTATAATTGGTGGATTTGTCTTTTGTTTTCCGACAGCAATCCAGGCCAGTTATTAATTGTTTAAACCCTTAAATTGGCTTGGGTAAAGAGGAAATTTTGTCTGGTGGCAATGCCGGTACTTTGATGTGTGATTGGCTTCTACTGCGTAATATTAGCACGATTACCGTAGCTGAGTAAACAGGAACTTATTTAAGGTCGCGTTCATCAAAGCAAAGCAAACTACCACGGAGTTTTTTTTTAAAAAGCATTATTTCTTAAACTTCTTTATAGTATTTTAGAGATATTTCTGAAGTTTAGTGCAGTGGTGCCTAAGATTTGAATCCAATTTATGTACTTCATTCATCACAAGTAAAATCCTAAATGTACATGTGGTGATACCATGATGTAAACATGCGCACAATAAATGCGAGAGTTGAAATAAACACTAATTTTGTTGTTCTCATACTGGTATCACATTTTAATGAATTAGGTATTTCCATTTTCAGGGAAACCATCACCCCCACCCCCAATAATTACAGGTGGCTTTCGATAATTTTAATGCAATAATGCATAAACTGACAATAGAAAACCAAAGCACAAAAGGGACAAGTTATTGTTGAATGGGTATAACATACTGCTAATGCTCAATTCTTCTCATCATCTGATTAAATTATACATATTTTGGTAGAAATAATAAGATAACAGAAAAATTCAATATATTTGTTGACTCTTCAAACAAATTATAATAATTTATAACATTTCCATGTAATAATTCATAATGAGAGTCCCTTAACAACCACAAAGTCATGTTTATTTTACATAAGGTTACGATCGATAAAATACACTGATCGATCAGTAGAAAAAATGTTTTAGGTGTCCCAAGACTTATAGTACATGAACAAATTGCTTTAACTTCGTATCCTAACTTTTCTAGGTCATAAAAAAATAACTTTTGAAAATAATTAAGGATGTCCTAAGACTTATAGTGTCCCAAGACTTACCGTCATTATGGTAAGCATAACATCAAAATCATTATAAAGGAACAAAACAAACAAATTTCACATATATTACATGAAGTAAAGCACAGGTGAAAGATTTTATAAAATTATATCACTAAATATACTGATTATCTTCAATAGCTGGAAAGCAAAAGCATGTCCAGGCACTAAAATACATCTGAATGTCCAAGTCATTAAGCTTTTACCTTTATTAATGTTAAGAGGTAGTAATGCATGCATACAATTATGCAATATGATATGGGCTTATCAAACATTATAAAAGTGACATTATGTGATATATTATAAGGTCATGAAAAACATAGATAATGTTGTTCACTACCTGAAAGTAGGTCAGCTGAGTGCGGTAGCAATCAGGGATGATATGTAGTGTAGTTCCTATGGCCAGCACCAGTTCAAACTTATGTAAAGACCTTCTCCAATAACCTCGCAAACCAAGACACCATATCTTGAATAGGGCTTCAAGGTCAAATAAGAGGGTGAAAAATACCTGAAACATAACAGATTTTCAGTATTCAAATTAAGTGGCTTGTACATATGCATTTTGTTCTATAATTCTTTCAACCTAAGCATGTGTTTTTGTAAATATACTTCTCATGATCAATAATTATTATTATTTCAAAATATTTTATTTTATACTGATTTTGAGAAGTTCTAGTAATTAATACTATGCATTCTCAATAGAGCTGAGATTGGTCTGAGATGGTCTATGAGGTAAAGGAGACCAAGATCCCAGGGATACAAACAAACTTGGCTGGGCTGTACATGCCAGATCTAGGATTCAAATCCAGGACCAAATAGGTGCAATGCATGCATGTCACCACTGTTACTTAGAAACACAAAGCAAAAGATAGTTGATGTCATGTAAGGTCCATTTAGTTGGCACTAGTACACCTCACCCTCACTATAATGTGTAAATTGAAGTTCACGTCTACCGACCACATTATGTACTCAAACACCATATAGCTACTACCGACCTCATTATGTACTCCAACACCATATAGCTACTACCGACTACATTATGTACTCAAACACCATATAGCTACTACTGACTACATTATGTACTCAAACACCATATATGCTACTACCGACCACATTATATACTCAAACACCATATAGCTACTACTGACCACATTATGTACTCAAACACCATATAGCTACTACCGACCACATTATGTACTCAAACACCATATAGCTACTACTGACCACATTATGTACTCAAACACCATATAGCTACTACAGACCTCTTTATGTACTCAAACACCATATAGCTACTACCGACCTCATTATGTACTCAAACACCATATAACTACTACCAACCACTTTATATACTCAAACACCATATGGCACGAAAGATTGAAAACTTGAAGTGAATGTCTGGATGTTAAGAGTGGGAAGGGAAAAAAACATGAAAGCAAGATGATAATAATAGCATTCATGTAAGCAAAATATATTTAGTCACCTCATTTTCCACCTAAACTTGTCAAATGATCGCATGAAGTTAGCATACTGAAATTTATCTTGTTTTTTTTTAATTCGTGACCGTATATACTTGCATATAAGCTGGGTGCAAGTGCAAACAACACAGACCCTGATCTGCCATCACATAATGCGCCCGCAGATCAGGGTCTATGTTTTTTGTTCTATTGATTAGTTCTTACAAACTGCATAGACCCAGATCTGCCGGCGCATTATGCGATGGTAGATCTGAGTCTATGCAGTTTGCAGGTGATATCGGATTATATGTGAGTATATACAGTACTCATCATGCTTTTAGTAGGTCCAAATCATAATATAAGTATTCAAAACTGGGGTAACCTGTTTTCTTAAGTCTTAAGTACCTGAATAAATGTTCACTACTAATCTATTTCAGACTCAGGTCAATGATCCCTTTATGTTGATATCCATGCTCAAAGCATCAATTTTTTCCTTTTTCTTTGCTACAAAAATGCTTAATGCTTAATCCTTCAAACACATGTAAGAATCATGTTTACACCTTCTAAAGTCTTGATGACGATGGGAATCTTTGAGAATTGCCTCAGTGGAAAATTCCATTCATGCATGTATTGTGCTGACATGCCATAAAACTTTATACATCACACATGTACAACTTCCTCCCAGGTGTGGGCCCAATAAGCGATATTCAAAGTCACACCCTATGATGCAAATAAGCAGATAAAACCAGGTCACAGGCCAGATCCAGCCATTAGGCCATATGTTGCACATGCCTGTTGTACATATTCATGTAGGTCAACCTACATATCACAGAGACAATGATTGGACCAAATCCAGACAAGCCAATATCTGGATTTGACTGCAACAATCATATTTTCGTAAATCAGTAATTTAAGGGTCATTTCAGTAAGACTTAGTCAAACCATAATGGCTGGTAGGTCTGGGTTTATATGTTAAACTGTTTTGAGCCATTTGTACAACTAAATCAATGTTAATATTATTAAAATTTTAGGTTGGGTTTGCTTTTGAATGTGACCAAGTTTGCAGTGAAATTATATTGTTTTTGATTAATACTCTGTTGAATTCATAATGAACAGTTTAGAACCTGGATAATACCATGACTGCTTTGCACATCTGCTGTCCAACATCGGACCTCTTTAGTCAGTAGGTGCAAGAATAATGGTTACCTATCTATGATCCATGGTTTTGTTCCTATCCTCATGTTTTTTTCATATCAAAGACCACCTCAACCTAATACCTGGATCATCAAGAATACTTAAATTCAAGTTAATACCTTGCCATTTATTTACATATGTATACCTGAAAAATCAGTGTAAAATAAATTTAGTTTATTTTTAGCTTTATTTAGAAGTTTCACATCAAATTGCATCAGAATATGATGAAAGGTTCTTAAGCTATGCTGATTACATGCAGCATCCCATGCAAAGATATTAAGTTGATTGATAAGGGCCATAACTCTATCCAAAATGGTATAGATGAGACAAAACCCATTAAAGGCACTTCTAAGTTCAAGAGACAATGTTCTTGCCAAAGTCCATAAGAATATGTTGAATGGTTTTTGAGATATGCTTATTGCAAACAACATTCAAAGTTTCCAAGTGAGACATGAATTTGCATAACAAGAGGCATAACTCTGGCCAAATCAAATAGATGAGGCTAAACCCATAAATGACACAGGTAAGTCTCAGAGACAATAATCATACCAAATTGCATCATATGCTGAATGGCTCTTTTGTGTAAGAGTAGCAGCATTTTAGAAAATGGATGGACAGACAGACAGATGGATGGGCAGAAAATGTGATTCCTATATGGTTCTCACATCTAGATGCAGGGCCCTAATTGACCAAAACCCATAAACATCGTTGACAATGATGACAAATATGAAAAAAGTGACGCGAAAGCAGGCTAGACAAAAACCTGGGGTATTTTCTGTTGGTTTAATGATTTTTAACCTTGGACTTTGATTCCCCCTCCATAGCCTATTAAACATGACCATATTTTCTCCAATGTAAGCATAACTACTCTGACTCAAGAGCTTAAACTTGATTCATTTATTGATTATAGTCACTTTTCTATCAAATACAGTACATCATTTGGAATAATGTCACTTTCAGTCAATCATTTTCCTCTCTTACTGAAACTGACCCCACCCCACCCCACCCCCCACTACATCTCTAATGTAGCATTTATGTTAAAAAAAAATTCTGGTATCAGCAAAAACTGAATTATGCTATCAGCAGTAAAACAATGTCTCAAAACTTTAATTGTCAAGTTTATTACTCGTTTAATCTCTAATTATGACAAAAATTATCTGATTATCTTTTCTACCAGGGTGACAGCTTCTGCATATTAGCTTACAACTCAAGTCCCATTCAGTCAAGAAATAAAATGCTCTCAGCAAAGCATAAACATATATAATGGTACTATTCTATAAGACAACAAAACATTTCCAGTCATAACGAACATACATATTAGTATTAAAAAATTTAAAACACCATCCTTGATGATATTCAAAATCCAAAAATTATTTAATAGACTCTATTTCAATTTTAATGATTATAAATTGTAACTGTTATTATTATCTACAGAAGATCAATCTATTATCAATGTACTTTTATACTGCATTGAAATTATGAGCAAAATCTATGTACCATATGCTATAGAGAGGATATATATAGGCTCGACCTGCCTCCAAGTTCCGACTCTGCTAAAATTTGAATTTGAATAGCCTATTGTCCAAGCTGGCTGTGAGTTCAGTTGGAGTATAACTGTGTGAATTTCAATATATCATACAGAAACCAAATGGCGAGATGACTAGATGGATATTGATACATTATAACCTCCCTAGTACAAGAAGCAGTACAAATAATCAAATTGTACAATCTCCACAGTACAAGGAACAGTACAAATAATCAAACTGTACAATCTCCATAGTAAAAGAGACATTACAAATAATCAAACTGTACAATCTCCATAGTACAAGGAACAGTACAAATAATCAAACTGTACAATCTCCATAGTACAAGAGACAGTACAAATAATCAAACTGTACAATCTCCATAGTACAAGAGACAGTACAAATAATCAAACTGTAGTCTCCATAGTACAAGAAACAGTACAAATAATCAAACTGTACAGTCTCCATAGTACAAGGAAGAGTACAAATAATCACACTGTACAGTCTCATTAGTACAAGGAACAGTACATATAATCAAACTGTACAGTTTCCATAGTACAAGGAATAGTATCAATAATCACACTGTACAGTCTCCATAGTACAAGGAACAGTACAAATAATCAAACTGTACAAGTGACAGTACAAATAAGCAAACTGTACAATCTCCATAGTACATGAGACAGTACAAATAATCACACTGTACAGTCTCCATAGTACAAGGAACAGTACAAATAATCATCACACTGTACAGTCTCCATAGTACAAGGAACAGTACAAATAATCATCACACTGTACAGTCTCCATAGTACAAGGAACAGTACAAATAATCATCACACTGTACAGTCTCCATTGTACAAGAGACAGTACAAATAAGCAAACTGTATAGTCTCCATAGTACAATTAGTACAAATAATCAAACTGTACCGTCTCCATAGTACAAGAACAGTACAAATAATCAAACTGTACAATCTCCATAGTACATGAGACAGTATAAATAATCAAACTGAACAGTCTCCATAGTACAAGAGACAGTACAAATAATCAAACTGTACAATCTCCATAGTACAAGAGACAGTACAAATAATCAAACTGTACAATCTCCATAGTACATGAGACAGTACAAATAATCAAACTGTACAGTCTCCATAGTACAAGAGACAGTACAAATAATCAAACTGTACAGTCTCCATAGTACAAGAGACAGTACAAATAATCAAACTGTACAGTCTCATTAGTACAAGGAACAGTACAAATAATCAAACTGTACAATCTCCATAGTACATGAGACAGTACAAATAATCAAACTGTACAGTCTCCAAATTACAAGAGGCAATACAAATAATCATATTGTACAGGCACAAATAATTTGTTTTAAAGTACATCATGTCATAATTTTACATATGATGTTAGTTGAGTCTGATCACAAAGTTTACCAACTTTTGCTACAAAAATGTAATTGATCATTTATATATAAGTAAAATTTATAAAGTTACATATAAACCTTCTATAAAGGACACAGTCAACTATAAAAAGGTTACACTTATCTATGTTCCCCACCTCAGCATAGTAATAGCTATCCAGCTTATTGTTTGGATCTTTGTGCCGATGGTCAAAGTAAAGACTGGCCTCAGCTATCGCACTTCCAAGTACCATCAGAAGAATAAAGGCATGAAATGCATTGGAGCGCAGAATTTGCTGGAAGAGAGGTGGAGCCAAACCCTGAGCTTTGTTCTCGTCGATCATTACCATCTTCCATGTGCTGCCCTCTGACTGAATCACCTAGAAAGAAAGGTTGTCAAGCTGATTGGCTATACTGAAACATGAGCTCTTGGAAAAGAAAGTCCTAACTTCAAGGAAATCCACGTTGTGATCCTGGACTCAAAATTGTTTGCCTGGTCTCCATTTTCTAAAACAGGACTGTATTTTATATATACATGACTCCCAGGTTTGGGAGAAATGTATCCAATGGTAATCCTTATATCAAAGTCCTTCAGAGAGCTCTGATAAGGTGTTCATGATACAAAACACAAGACACTCTGACCTGACTGATCAGATGCGATGCTTGAATGGGTCAGAATAATGCAAGGAACATTCAAACTATCGTATATACTCGCTTATAAGTTGATGTTTTTTTACTTAAAATTTGATTCATGCAGAGTAGGGGTCGTCTTATAAGCACGACATACAAAAAAAATTATAAATTATAAATCAAGTGGTAATGTTGGAACTCTAGATGTTTGCAGTACATATAAATACTGACAATTCAAATATTTTTATGTTTTCATATCACTATTCCCATGTGTTTATCCGTTTTATGACAGTATTCATTGCATATTACTTGTATCTACAGTTATTTGGATTTTAATAATTTGAAAATATTACTGGTAAATTAAATACTACCTACCACATAGTGAAGTTTCTGTCAATGTTGTTTACCATGGGTGTTTACTAGCAAGTATATTGCTTCCATTTTCGTGCAAGTCCGAACAACCTGTATTTACATTAATATTTGCGTTTTGCTGTATAAACATTGTGTTTGATGCAATAAAAGATCTGATTTAATTTATATTTTCCTTTTCCGTAAGTCAGATTTCATTCCTAAGTGATATTTCCCAAGTTATCTGCCAATGCACGTGGGCTGATAAGCCCTTGGCTTGAAAAAGCAACCATCAATTTATTTTTTAAGTTGACAATCCTTTTGATCGAGCCGCAAATTAAATACTTGTTCTGTGCCAAGTAGAGTTCTACAACTTCCTTTGCAGGTCTTACCTTAATCCCTTAACTTGTAAAGGCACCCACCTCTTAGTTTTCAAATGTTTACAACCCTTTGATCGAGCCGCGAGTTTGATACTTGTTCAGTACCAAGTAACAGAGTGTGGTTATTTGAACTCCCTGTGATCTTGCTGCACAATTGACACGTGTTTGGCTGCATCCTTTAATAAATTTCAGACTCTATGATCCAAGTGTTACGTACAGAGCCCAAGCTCAGTCTCCACATAAACACCTGCATATGACAGTAAAGCTGAGGAATCGGAGTCGGAGGATATTTACGATGACTAGATGATGATTTACAATGACTAGACGATGATGGAGAATTTCAGAACTTTATCAGACAATGAGAATGAATTCTTGGACTTTGTACCATATGACATTAGATAGTGACATTTATAAAATACTGTGATTCACAAAAATGTGGACTCAGTTCATTTGTAAGACGTGAGGAATTAACATATTATGGGATTTTGTGAATCAAAACATTGTGAACTACTATTTTTATACCAGTATGTGACCTATAATTGAATTCATGGATTTATCATATAAATAGATTTAAAACGTCAAGCATTATGGATTTCAATGGATTTTATTACACGAAGATGGACAAATTGTAAGTTGTCAATATATTTGTGACATATTCCACTAAATAATATAATTTTATTTTATACTGGTTTCTCTCTCTCTCTCTCTCTCTCTCTCTGTATCTATCTATCTATCTATCTATCTATCTATCTATCTATCTATCTATCTATCTATCTATCTATCTATCTATCTATCTATCTATCTATCCATCCATCCATCCATCCATCCATCCATCCATTCATCCAGTTTGGCTTGTTTATTTTTCCAAAGTTCAACTCTGACTCACTGACAACAAGTCACCCCTTCAGCTGGATCTGGCTTGCAAAATACATCCCGACTTATAGGAGGGTCAAAGAGAAATTGGCTTTTTGCAACCCTAAAAAGGGGGACTCGACTTATAAGAGTATATACTGAAAGCTATAGATAGGAAAAGCTACCCCTAGTGGTATGTTGTTATTATCATATTTCTGAACATAGATATACTGACTATCAATGTTTCCCATGCATGGTGATACATATTTCATTGTTCCCAATAACATTATTTTATCAATACAATAATCCCACAGTTTGCAAGAAGAATTAATTACTACATGTTAATGGTGCTTAAAATGACTTATAATTAGTCAGTACCCTATATATACTATGAAACTTTTTTATCAGAAACTCAGATATATCTAATGTTTTCAAAATAACGAAGTCCTGATACCAGCCTAATATTAAACCAATCCAATAATTACTGTTTTTCAATAAATTCTTTGTGTTAATAAAGAAAATTTCTCTGGCTTCTTGATGCTTGTTAAGAACATGCTCCAGTGTATTTTAGGAGTGGTATTATCCAGTGGATTAGGCCAAAGATTTATGCTGGAAATGTGGTCTAAGATCCAATGTGTCTTCAACTTTTAACCCCCTACCCCTAAAAATATCTGATTTGTGTTTGTAAAACATGCATGCCCACACTTTCCTACTAAAATCCCTAAAGTCAAAGTACAAAAAGGTCAACACTTTATTAAAATATTGTTATAATGGCATAAAAATCTATTCAGGTCATCTACATATGTATAGAAACTTAGCTACCTAATTTCATTTGTCTATCTCATGTGATTTTGCTTCATTGTGCTAACAAGGTTTTCATCAAAAGAATTGAAGGTCCAAAAAGTTTGAAAAAGTATTAAAGAACTGAGAAATTGACATAAAAACCTGAAAATCTAATAAGGTCATGAATAGAAATAACTTGTTAAATTTCTATTTATCTACCTTAAGTGGCTTGTGCTTAAATGTGCCAACAAGGTTTATGACAAAGTCCAAAAAGTTAACAAATGTGTAAAAAAATAAAAATTGAGTAATGGCCTGAAATTCTAGTCAGGTCATCTACATAAATATACATATATGCTAGCAAAATTGTATTTGTCTATGTCGAGTGATTTTTATGGAATCTTGCTAACAAGCTTCTTGTGATGGATGGACATGTGTTCAAATGGATGGAAAGACATGTGTTCAAATGGATGGATAGATATGTGTTCAAATGGATGGAAAGACATGATCAAATCAAGATGTCCCTGCTGTGTAAGAAGTGGGGGCATAAAAAAACAAGGGTTTTATGCAATGAGATATCTCAGCTGTGACCAGCATTATCATGATATTGCTTTCTGCACATCATATCTGGATAAAAACTTTAGACATGTAACAATATGATTGAAAGTTCAGTTAAATAAACATACTTATTTATAAGACGTGTGACTTTCAACAGTGATAACAATGTTACTGCCTCTGCCAGAAAAGTGATACCTGTGTCTCTCCATTCACAGGCAAGACAAACTAGATTTATGTATATAAAGTACATAAGCACCCAATGCAGAACATAAAGGTCTATGTTCCAAAAAGTTCAAAATTTTAAAAATTGGATAAATTATTACAATGGCATGAAAATCTAATCACATCATTTACAAATGCATGCAAATATTCCTATTCAATTTCCTTTGTCTACCAATTAGTGTTTTTGCTTAATCTTGCTAACTAAGTTTTGTTCAAGAAAAATCGAAGAAAACAAAAGGTAAAAAAAGCATTTTTTTTAAAAAAACTGAAAAACTTGTAATGGCCTGATAATCTAATCTGATCATCTAGAGTTTCATGCAAACATGTCTACTATATTTCATTTGTCTATCTCAATTGGTTTTTGCTTAATCTTGCTAATACGGCTTTCACTAAGTTCAAAAATATGTAAAAATAAAAGAAAATGGCCTGAAAATCTAATCAAGTTATCTAGACATAAATACAAATATGCCTGCATACTATCTTTTGTCTAAATTTAGTGTTTAGTGCACAATTGTGCTTACAAGCTTCTTGGGATGGACTGACAGACAAATAGAAACATATCAAGATGTTCCTGCCACAAACAGTGGGAGCATTAAAAAATTAGTCAGATCTATGGGTCTGATGCTGTAAACTACAAAATAATGAGTGCACCAGTTACTGTTATAATTATTTTTTTATAAAATATTTTAATGTAAATCACTACCATTGTCTTTTTTTATGAATAATAATTTGATCTGGGATGAATTTTTTGCCTGATTTACTAAGCATATATGCACTAACTGTGACAATCATGTCTAATGGTTCTGACTCTAGCATAAACATGCAATATCTGTCTTTCAAAATGAAATAAACTTGTACAGCAAGGTTTTTTAATGCTAACAGTGCAATCAAAGTATTGAGAATACTGATAACTTGGAGGGTTGAAGCAATATTAATTTACATAAGATCAAATGGAAGTACATAACTCTAGAGATATTGCTATTCATGGTTCTTTTTACTATTGTAAACATACTACTCAAATGATTCTTTTAATTATTTTTCTACATTTCCTTTATATATCAACAGAGATTTACATTACCAATTCATATATTATTTGAAAAATTATTGTGATTTTATTCAAAATCATTTTCTATTTTTTAGTAAGAACATTAAATTGTTTACTATTATTAGTAATATAAACTAGATTTGTTAAAAGAGAATGGACACTATTGTAATAAGCATGGAGAAATTGAAACCCCTCCAAGCAATATCAGAAAAAATAATGAAAATAATGACAAAATTATTCAAAACATGTCCAAGATGCTCGAGACAAAATAATGAAATGTTTGAAATTGTATTACCATTGTGACATCATAGCACTCCATGTGATATACTGATGTAAAAAGATTCAGTGTCTGTTTTGAAGAGAACTAGACCAAATATGTCATAATATATAATTCAACAGTTGAACATTACTCAACAACAGAAATGCCAGTACTACAGAAGTACTTTACAACAAATTCTGTGTGCACAGAGAAAGGGAACACCCTCGTAGCCAACCCATGAGCCGGCACACAGGTAATAGATTTATCAGCAGTGAAACCTGAAGAAAGACCCACATGTGGGGAAATACTGACATGCATTGTTGCAGAAGGGATGGACATTGAAATGCTACAGGCCATTACTCTGTATGGACAAGGGCTTATCATGATACATCCGAAGGGAGAGGGAAAGATCTTGACTGAGAACATGCTGAACATAAACAGGAAAATAGCCCTGATTATAGACCCTCCAGATATAAAACGCGAAAAATAGTCATCAAATATGTGGATATATACATAACAGGAGTTCCAATTGAGATCCCTCTAGAGGTGACAACAGAGAGACTCCAGCAGAAGTTCATGCTTAAAGTAAAGGAGGCAAAAATGGCGATATATAAACTTTATCGAACAGTTCAGACTGAAGCAAGGATTTTTCAAATCGAAAGAAAAGACACAAAAAGAATAACACCTTTCTTCTATATCCATGGCTTTCAGAGTGAAGTCATGGTATAGGGGTGTAAGTACCAGAGAAATGCCACAAATGTGAATTAAAACACCATGACCCAAGGAAATGCGACAGGAGAAAGGAGAGCGTAACAGTAGTGCAGGAACCAAGAAAAGTAATAGAAATAGAGCAGAACAAGGAAGGTACAAAAAGTAAAACAGTAATATCATTGACCCAATACAAAGAGCAACAAAAAAAACCTCAACAAGAGCAAATGGTACATGGAACATTCGGAAAACAACAAAAACAACAACAACAACAACAAATTGAAGCAACGCAACAGGCGGAGGGAGAAATGTCGGAAAGAGATAGGGTAGGATACAGTGAAGATCCATCAATACAAGCAAAGGTATATCCAGACAGCCAAATTAGGAAAATCAAAAGGAGAGGAGCAAACGAAACCACCACAGGCCAAGAGACCCAAGCCGGGAATCCCAGAATACAGGGAGATGTACAAGATCGACATACCAGAAAAGCTCTCACATTTATTTAAATAATCATTCAGAAAAAGAAATATATATATATATATATATATATATATATATATATATATATATATATATATATATATATATAAAAGATCCAACTGGACAAAAAAAAAAAAAGAACAATACAGAACCATGGAAACAGGTAAGAAAGCAGACACGCACTCATCAATATAAATATTTGAAGCCATAATTAAATAACTTGTACAGTATTGGAACTAAATAGGCCATGTAAAAGAAACCAAATATAATACAACAATACTTAATTATAAAGAAAAGAACTGTCAACAACTAAACGGACCTTATGGGCAAAGGTAACTTAAGATTAGTAACTTGAATTAAGTAAAAAAGGAAGGAAACAGGGAATACCTGAAGGGAAGGAAGTACTGATCTAGAAACCTTAAATCCCAGACAACTTGGATATTTAGGAATATCAGAACTAGAAGAACCTCATACAAAATTATTTTCAAATATTAAAAATTAAACCCTTTTGGTATCTAAAATTTTATGAGAGGTCACCTCTAAAGCTCTAACCAACCATATAAGCTGGGAAGGACTGGGAATTGTCCACAAATAAAACAAGTAAAATGGTGTCACTTTTTGATACTTACCCACAAACTCTTCTATGGTATGTTAGAAAGGTGATATCAATCTCGTATTTGAGGATTTTATAACATTTTTAGCAGTTTTACATCACAAATATCTGCTTAACCAGCTAAAAGCAACATTGAAGACCCACTAGCATCCTCCAATTTTCATGTAAAAGTCTATTCTTCCATAATTTATAAAGTACTTCAAGAATGGTAAATAAGAACATCAAAATAAATAAAAACCTCATTTAACAAACAGAAAATTTTACCTGAGAAGAATCAGAGTCAGCATCACTACCTCTTGTTCCCCACATCTGCTGAAACTGAACTCGGATCTCTGCAAATGACTCAATGATAACAGCAATGAAAATATTCTGTAAAAGAGATATTTAAAAAAAGCAGTATGATATATATTTGATGAAATTATAAGAGTTCAACCAAATAGGGGTGTGTACCGCCTGAGGTGTTGCAATATGATACATATCATAATAAAGAGGTCCCAATATAATATATATTGTAACACGAATGTAGCAAGCAAGGTGTCATGATATGATACATATCACAATACAATACATAATGTGATATGTATCATAAAATGAATTTAAAACAAATAATGTCAGATTATTACCAGAAAAATAATTATACTGAATTATTTACATCATAATTCTTGTTTCTTGCACCTATTAGATCATGAAGACGTTATTTGAAAATTTGCAGGAATATTAAATACTAATGAAAATGAAATTAATCATTAAAAAACAATCAATATTAAGTCTGATCTATGTATTCACAAATTACAAATAAAATGTAACAATTACAAGAAAAAAGTTACTTTTTTTACTTTCAATTTTTATTTGGGGCTTGCTTCAATTTTTCATGTTTAATAGTAAATGAAAACTGACCAAGTATCATAGAAACAAAACTATAAACAACAGTCCTAAAAGAAATTGTATCTAACATCTATAGGATAAGCATGCATACATATTCTTTGAAAAACTATAATGTGACACAATTGCTTTACTAACACTAAACATTGTAACCATCTTCTAGCAATTTTAAATATAAATGTATCTTGTATGGGTGAGAAATTGAAAGAAGAAAATATTAAAGCATGGGATATATAGTTTTATGAGGATTTGGAAAAAATATTTGCAATCAAAATCTCGACCTGCTGACACTGACAGATGTCTATCAGTAGTTTTGCAAAATCCAATTTGTAATTTGGCCACCCATCTGTAGTTGCCAGCTGATTTAACACTGAGAGTTTTGAAGAAACTCACAATGCAATTCATTGCATTATTATGTTAGTTACCCTATTATATTTCTGTGTTCTTTTCTTCTAAGATTAATTAAATATGGAAAAGTCATAACATTAATAACAACCATATATACTCGCTTATAAGTGGAGTCCAACAGCAAACAATATAGATTCTGATCAGCCATCGCATAATGCACAGGCAGATCAAGGTCTGTGTTGTTTGTTCTACTCTAACAAACTGCATAGAACCAGATCTGCCAGCATATTATGTAACAGTGAATCTGAGTCACAGTTGGACATGACTTATAAGCAAGTATAGACGGTATCCTACTTTCAGGTCTCGCACACTCCTGAAATTTTCCTTCCCATGCAACCAAACATGCCTACAAACCACAGAAAATGTAACTAATAAGAATAATATACTTCTTAAAAACTTGCCCTGGACAAACACAACAATGTGGCCAATGTGCCAAACAAGGGGACCAGAAGAGCATACAGGTAAAATACTTGCTTTGCATCTCTCCAAAATCGCCCCCCACAAGAGTATCAGTAATTATTTAAATTTGCTTGGTAGTTTCTTTTAAGTACTTTCAGTTGCTACATCTCAGATTAAACTCATCAATCTTCTCTTATGGATCCTTAACTTTGCAATTAGAAAATTTAACACTACCCTTTTTTAATCCCTTGAAGATTTCCAATTCTTTGTATTCTCCCTTTATTTTTTGTCTCCCCATCCTCACTTATTTTTCATACAACCTAATTAGCACTATCCGACAGCAAGATTTAGACAGAAAATCTGAATGTAATATTCATTAAAATGCAACAGAATAGAACATGAAAAAAGCAGCATTATTTTAGTTGGTGTAGTTTATACAAAAACCAATACTAAATAGAGACCTAGTTAGACAGGGGGCATTATACCATCAATAAATTATACCATCAATAAATGCTGATTAAAGGCAAAGGGGATATGTGTCCCTCTGGACATAAAAATCCCCTCCCCCTCCTGGACAATAAAGTTCAATATATTGAACAATGGTTCAAGATGAAAGGGTCAACATCTACATCAATCAGGGCTGTAATTTGATGAGATATTAAAGAAAATGTGAAAATCAAACTTAAGTCTAAACTCTAAACAAAATCTGGTTTAAATTCATAAACCCCTTCAAAGGGAAATAGGCAAATACAAAATTTGTGACACATGGGTTGGATGGATAGCAGATAATTGGACATATACTATATGTATCTCCATAGAATATAAAAAGGAATCAAATTCTACCCCACCTTAACAAGCCATGCCAGCAAGAAAATCAGTGAGATGAAGTACATGAACGCCATCCATGATGGAAGACTGTCAGTAGCACGATACATCAAGAAGACCCAACCTTCCTGTGAAGCGGCTTCATACACAGTGAAGAAACTGGTATCTGCAATCAAATACATGTACTGTGCAAATCATGGAATTTGTACAAAATATATTTGCTAATTTAAGGAGAAAACTTAAGTTTCATAAATAAATAGTGTCTATCTTTCCTTCATCAAATTTGATAAATTGTGGGTTGTAAGTATGCAGAATGTACTACATTCATGAAAGTTACACAAATGTAATCAAAATGAAATGGTTCCGAGATTAAATCTACACATGATTAGGAACCTATTTTGGGTATTTCAAAAAGAAACTAACAACCTTAACAAACTTCATGAATTCTTTCCACATGTACAAACTTCATGAACTCTTTCTACATGTACAAACTTCATGAATTCTTTCTACATGTACAAACTTCATGAATTCTTTCTACATGTACAAACTTCATGAATTCTTTCTACATGTACAAACTTCATGAATTCTTTCTACATGTAATCATCTACTACTTCTTTGCCAAGTTTTTACAGGTAAACCAAAATCAATACCAACTTAGGAAGAAAAAAAATGTATTTCCTGCTCTTTTTTGTATTCGAATTTTATCAACAGGAACTAATACCACAGAACAAGAGATCCCCTTTTTGTCAAGCCCTTCTTTAATTTAATGAGAAAGATTTAGTGAGAAAGAAAAAAAAACTTTAACAGTGAGCTTAATCTAAAAAGCTTTAACACTGACCTTAATGGATATACAGACAGAAATGTACCGGTACATGGAATTTGGGCAGGAACAAGGCAGTTCCAAGTTCATACCCAAAAATTCTGACCCTAAGCATATTATTTCTCACAGCAACACAAATGATGAATTATTTTTCTCTCATTTCTAATGGAAAATTGTAATCAAAAGCAAATCAAAGATTATCTGTATGGACGTAGCAATACAAACAAAGCAGATGTCCTAAATTCTCATGACCTTTTCCAGACATTTTTTCCTAAAATGTTAACACTGCTGCCAGATATCAGTGATTAGTGTAAATTCATGTAAATATATTAACAGCAGGTGTTAATTGTAGTAATGAATAAGAAAATACTGATACATTCCTATTAGATGTACTGGAACATGTACTGATTTACAAATATGCTCTTGCTTCAGTGTTAGTATTATCTTGCCATTATTCACATTTACAGTATACTTAAGAAAATAGAATTTCACCTTACAACAGTATCTTATGCCAATAGAATTTCACCTTACAACAGTATCTTATGCCAATAGAATTTCACCTTACAACAGTATCTTATGCCAATAGAATTTCACCTTACAACAGTATCTTATGCCAACAGAATTTCACCTTACAACAGTATCTTATGCCACTCTGATGAATGAAAAATATTTATTGAATATATATTAAATAAAGGTTAGTTTTGTGGCTAGTGTCTGTTTTCATTAGTTTTAGGGACACAGGATACATATACGTTGCTGTAAAAGTCTTGTATGTGCTAAAACACCATGCGAGGTGAATGACTAATAACGACTCTATAAAGCCAGGGAAAATCAAGAATTTGATAAGTCTTGAGGTTAGGAGTTAAAATTTCACACATTTTTTATTTTACACTTTGGAGCTACAAAGTGTTAAAATTATTAAGAAAACATAATTACCAAATTTGCCATTGAGATAATTATGGACACCATCTATCCATGTTCAATATGCAGAGTTTGCTCCATTTATCATGACTCCATTACAACCTGCAGCAAATATGACAATTCTGGTGTACATCTACAGTGTTAATTACTCTGTTACAAAAATTCAAAAGTTGCACATAAGAAGAATTGGGAAATCAAATTGGATCAAGTCTGAAAACAAGCTTTCTTCTGGGCTGGGTATGAATCAACAATTCTGCTAAGATGGCTTTCCTGTTACCTTAGCTTTCACTCTGAATAAGGTACCCACAGCTACCTTTGCATGACACAAAATCTGTAGTGTCACTCAGAATACTCAAGAGGGATAGACATATACTGCATGGTGTTCTCACATGCATGACCTGTCTCACACCCAAAAGTGAGACAGAAAGGGGTTTCATCCAAGTGCTCCACCTTCCTGCATCTCAAGGACCACCTTATACCATAGTCACCTCTATATTACTGAATATCCAGTCTGTATTTCATGCCACTACTTCACCTAACACAAACAACAAATAACAATCACTTCTGCACCAAATGATTGCCAATAAAAAAAAGTTGAACACTCTCTGTTTTCACTATGTCCCTCAAGTGTTTATATTTAAACATGGAGAAATATTGTTTTCTTAGGTATGAGAGTACAGATAGTTTTGTTACTTGTTTCTCTCCAGTAATTGCAGCACCACTGTCCTGCAGCACATGAGAATCATGGACATCCATGTTGTTGAAAAAAAATAATCATCAAACTCTTTCAGTCTTTGGCATGAACCAAGGTATTACTTACGTAGTTCATCAAATCCATTAAAGCCCCTCATGTTTTTGGCAAGATTTAAAGCTTTGCAATCAAACCCTTTATGGCACTTGTACCCGGCCCAGCCGTTAGGGGAACAATAGGTATCTGGGATAGCCAGGTCAAACACAGTCACATTACTGGAAATAAATACAAACAAACCAAGCTAACTTGAAAAGTTTAGAAAAGGTAACCTAAGTTTTCATTAAATAAAACTTGAGATGCATAACATAATTTCTGCAATGTCCTATACATTGAGATGTCTATGAAAATTACAAATCAATGCTAATGTCCTATAGTAGTAACAAAATTATAAGAGAGTATAATTTGGTATGAAAGTTTCCTTCATTGAATGTCAATTTCTTGATTTTAAACCTGCATGGTCTAAAATCGGAAAATTTCATCTGATATTAAATCTTATCATTTTCATATATATGAGAAGTCTACTAACATAAACAAATATCTTTGTTCTGAAATAATGATGAAGGATGTACATGTAAAAATTTGACAACTTTTGCCCCATAAGACAAGAAATCAAATTTCGATCCTATTAAATTTCTGATTTTGAAGCACACATCTCCAACCGGTAGTGAACAAAAGACCCCCATTTTGTTGAGCCTACTTTATATTTAGGCAAGTCAGAAACTTCAACATTGAGCTTACTCTAAATTTTAACACTAAGATTAATCTAAGGTGTTGATGGACATACAGAAGGATGGATGGATGGATGAACAAATGGACATGCACACAGATGCCAATGTGCTCACAATGCCAAGCTCCCACCAAGGCAGGCTGAACAAAAAATCTGTCTACAAGAGAATATAGAACAACCTTTTCTTTTCCTTTATATCAATACTAACTTTGGATCCACTCCTTTCCTGATACAGTGATACTTCAGTTCTCCAAAGAACTGGACTCCCAAAATCCCATATAGTGACATGAAGAAGAGGAAGAATATGGTCACATTGTAGATCTGCTGGCTCGAGCGCCTGAAAGAAATAAAAATGGTAATAAGACATTGTTCAAAAATTGTGCACATAATCAAATACTGTAAAATTAGTGAATGGCCATACTGGATAATGTCATGGTCTGTAATATAAATTTACCATAAAATGCAGTGTATCAAGTTTTGTCCAATTTTAGCCCTGTGAATTATATAAGGAAACAGAATTTTATCTTTTTTCCCCCTACCAGATTTTGGGCAGGTGTGTGTGTGTGTGTGTGTGTGAGAGAGAGAGAGAGAGAGAGAGAGCATAATTTATATACATCTGAAAGCCCCTAGTGCCAGAATACTTTCTGTCAAATTTGGTCACATTCTGCTGGAAGTTTCTGAGAAGTAATTTATGTATGATGGCAGATGAGCATCATTTGTACAATTTTAAAGGTCATCATGCCAGAATCTTTTGTCAAATTGGTCAAATACACCTTACAAGTGTTTGAGAAGAATTCATTTAAAGGTTTCATATTTAAAAACAGAGTCCATATTTTATGTCAGATTGCCACAATTTGTAAAATAGTCCTTATGCCATGATGTTTACTGTCAAATTTGGTCAAATTCCCTTTAGCAGTTTTTTAGAAGGTGTTTAAAGACTTTTTTATTAACAGTAATGGTGGCCATTTTTTGCATGGTGGATCAGAATCATTGTACAAATTTAAAAGTCTTCTATGTTGAGATGCTTTCTGCCAAATTTTGTCACATTATGTTGAGTGTAAATTTTAGAAGTTGGTTAAAGGTTTTTCTACTTTTAGTAACAGTGGCTATATTTTGATGACTGATTGGCCATTGAGGATTTTCTATTTTTTGTTGGTTCAAACATGAAAGCCCTCTATGCCACGATTCTTTCTGTGAAATTTGGTCAGATTCTATTCAATGGTTTTGGGGAATAAGTCATTTAAAGGTTCTTATATTTTTAGTAATGGAAGCCATATTTGATATTGGATCTGCATCATTTGTACAAACAAGAAAGGTCTTTGTGCCAGGATGCTTTCAGTCACATTTGGTCAAATTCTGTCAAGTGGTTTATGAGAAGTCATTTAAAAGTTTCTTCCAATATGATTTACTGTGATAACGAGCGGACTTACTGGGAAGAAATATTTATACACAATATGGGGAGTGAAATTCTTTATCAGGTTATTTTCATACACAATCAACATGGAATCATCAGTCACCAGCTTAAGTATTTAACCATTTAAAGACTGGCTGACCTTACAAGTTTAGTTTGGGCAACAACAAAAAATAGAGACCTCCTTTTTGTAGATCCTTTCTTTTATTGAGCTAAGTAAAAATATTTAAAACTTAGGTTAATCTTGGGTGGGGATGGACATACAGATGGACACACACACAGGCACCAAAATCATCCCCAAGTCTAGCTTCAGCCAAGGTGGACTCAACAAAACAAGTGGGTACTAGCTTCACCCCCCACCCCACCCCCTCACCCCCATTAAGTAGATTTTTAAAGACTTTTCAACCCCTGATGACATTAAGGTTACCAAAATCTGCTGGGCTAAATACAGACTAGTTTAAGCTATGCTATGAATTCAAACACTCATGAAAGATCAAGATACTAAAGTATACCATAGATAGCATCATAATCAGAAAAGGTTGTCCATACTTATTTACTTCTATTTAGAAGAATTATCAACACATTGTTGGCACAGGTTGGTGAAAGTGACCTATGAAGCCTCAAACACTTGACATCGTAGTTTGGTGTTGATATTAAAACAGCAAAGTACTGGAAGTCATTAAATGGCAAATAACAACATAAAATCCTTTGAGAAGTTAATAAGAGATTTTTGCAAACTAAAACTATGCTTCACTGTTGCATGCACAAAACAGAGAGATATGTTCACTCATATGAAAAGTGTGCTTTACACTGGAGTGCCTCCAGTCCTCAATCCGAAAAGCTACAAAACAACACAAAGTGGATTGACCATCTTACACTGTGCTGGTGTTGAAGGCAGCCAAGTGTAATTCAATGACATGATGGTGTTATATGAAGGCACAAACTGTACTACACTCACCAGGAGTAAATTACACTCTACTCCATAGGCACAATTCATGGAATACATTATACATGAGATTTTATAGTACCGTAATCACGGTAAGTCTTGGGACACACTTAATTATTTTCAAAAGTAATTTTTTTATGACCTACAAAAGTTGGAACACGAAGTTAAAGCAATTTTTTCATGTACTATAAGTCTTGGGACACCTAAAACATTTTTTTGTCTACTGATCGATCGGCGTATTTTATCGATCGTAACCTCATGTAAAATAAAAAGGACCTCGTGGTTGTTAAGGGACTCTCATTATGAATTATTCCATGGAAATATTATAAATTATTATAATTTGTTTGAAGAGTCAATACATATATTGAATTTTTCTGTTTTCTTGTTATTTCAATCAAATTAAAATATGTATAATTTAATCAGACGATGACAAGAATGGAGCATTAGCGGTATGTTATACCCATTCAACAATAACTTCTCCCTATTGTGCTCTAGTTTACTGTTGTCAGTTTATGCATTATTGCATTAAAATTGTCGAAAGTCACTTGTAATTATTGGGGAGTTTTTTTCCCCAGAAAATGGAAATATCTAATTCATTACAATGTGATACCAGGATGAGAACAACGAAAATAGTGTTTATTTCAACTCTAGCATTTATTGTACGCATGTTTACATCATGGCGTCACCACGTGTACATTGAAGATTTTACTTGTGATGAATGAAGTACATACATTTGATTCGAATCATAGGCACCACTGCACTCAACTTAAATAAAATCTTTAAAATAAGATAAAGAAGTTTAAGAAATAATGCTTTTATAATAAAAACTCCGTGGTAGTTTGCTTTGATGTAAGCGACCTTAAATAAGTTCCTGTTTACTCAGCTACGGTAATCGTGCTAATATTATGCAGTAGAAGCCAATCACACATCAAAGTACCGGCATTGCAGCCGGACAAAATTCCTCTTTACCCAAGCCATTTTCAGGGTTTTAACAATTAACTGGCCTGGATTGCTGTTGAAAAACAAAAGATAAATTCGCCAATTATAAACATCGGAGATGTCAAAACAACCAGCTTGCCACAATCAAAAATGGAATGAATGTGTGGAAATTATCATTTTGTGAAGCCGAAACACAAAACTAAAATGGATCAATGATGCTCTTAATCTATCTATATTCAGAATTTGAACATATATTACAATCATTCTTTCATAAATATAGGACAGTTATTTGAATTTATGCTGGTTATGTGCTTTATAAAATTAAACACGTGCCTTTTCATATAGATTACATCACTTTGTCGGATCGCTTATACCACTGAAAAACAGTAACTGTTGAGCGCGTGAATCCAAATAAATAAAACAGCAATGAACGTGTAGCTGAAATGTAAAATCTGACAGAATGCGATTTGGTAAAATGATGAATAAAGCAAAATCAGCATCGAATATTTTTGGGAATAAACAAGGATATAAGTGACACCAAGTATGATTTGCACTGTGTAAGCACTGTACACTATAGTACAGGTCTTCCGTTAAATGTAAGCGGCCCGTGAATTATGACGTCTTTATTTACCTTTATTTTAAATCATGTTGGAAAAATCGGAAAATATGCACATGCAAAAAAATAACATAAAACAATCATAGTAGTTTATAACAGTTAATTGACGAATGACGTGGTAATTGAACGAGCTGGTCACTGCTGTGTGACGTATGGCGATCTTCCCAATTTTGTCTTTACATTTTTTTGTGTCTACAAGTTGGTCACTGCTGTGTGACGTATGGCGATCTTCCCAATTTTGTCTTTACATTTTTTTGTGTCTACAAGTTTTGGGACACCGAAAATTTTATATATTTTACAGGCATATAAGTCTTGGGACATGAAAAAAAATTATTATTTTTTCGTGTCCCAAGACTTACCGTGATTACGGTACAGTACATTAAATCATAGATTCCCTCAAGGACTTGCAGCAGATTGCATCTCTATGAGTCATAATAGTGTTTTCTCCAGAAAAGTAAAAGGGGAATTGTTGTATACCACATGGAATAAATTTATAAACAAAAAACAAATCAAATACTGTATTAAAAAAAACTACATCTGATAATTTGAAGTAATGATTAAAGCTATAAATTAATTTTAAATAACTGAATGACAACCTGCTAAATAGCTAACTGCTTGGGGAAAACTCTCTCTGTAGCAATTTTTCGACAGTAAAACATAACTTGGGTTTCCAATATTGGCCTTTCTTTGTAAGAGTAAATATTCTATGGGGAACACAAACCAAATCTTGAGGTCTTATATGTGAACTTTTTGAACTAAACCCTGAAAGACTACTTAACAATGAAAATAAATTGCATTTTGTTTAATTTTCTAAAAATACAAGATAGAAAATATCATTATTTTACAATCTTATATGACCACTTTATTCATGCAGTACATCTGTATGTATGCATTTGGAAATGCAATTTTGATAAAGTACTAGGCCACCCCCCAAAAAGTTTGTTTCCTGCTTGCCGACCCACCCGTGATGGGTGGGTAGGTAGGTAGGTAGGAGGTGTTTCTTTTGTGATACAGCATTGTTTGGCATGACCTAATGAACAGGCGAATTCAGGAAAATGATTTTAAAAATTGTATCAATACAAGTCATACAATTTTATCTGGTTTGGCTTTTTTGATGAATCAACTACCAATGGCAAACAAACCTAATTTTTATGTAGGCCTTAAGAGTTACAATTTTAAATCTTTGCACAAAAGAAGTCTTCAGTCTAAGGTTTACATGTAATATTCACTATTGAATTTGCATAAAAGATATGGCTTAAATAATTTTAAATATTAATTAAAAAATCCACAAATATTGTAAGAAAATAAGCCTACCTCTTAGTGCATGCACCTGCAAAAATATCAATGGAATGGCTTGTCTTAGCCATCTTTCTCTTTTTCCTGTTTCTTTTAATCATTTCTTAAAGCAAAGTATTTTTACAATGCACAAACTATTGTAACATCTCTTCCCAAATGACTGAGATTGCTTTCAAGAATTATGAATATCACTGACTGCACAAGTTTTTCCGGGTCCATCAATTAAATTTATTTTATTATTTCTTTTTCCACATAAAGAGTGAAGGCTTATCGTAATTATCGAAGACAACAAACCATAAATGTCCTTAACTCATCTGGTGTCTACAACAGCTTTTCACAATCAACACTGGATCATTTTCACACTGATCTCTACTCATGTGTGTCACCTGTAGCTGAGTGTCAAAAACTTGCCAAAAGAGAATGCTGACATATAATGATGATCTTTAAGTAAACAAAAAAAAGGAAGCATTGTAAACAATTTTGATCACGTGTATGAAGTGCTGAATTGCATGCTATGATTAGATGAGCTTTTAATGGACTGACACCTGGTTACTGTTATGTGAAGAAACAAGCTGTGCTGTGAAAGTTTGAGGATTAAACTAGTAACTAGCTGCATACAATCAATATAAATAAAAAGCTCAGTAATAACAGTAGTCTGGGTGCTAAACTGGAGACACAAAAGTGAGGATATTTTTTAACAATGATTACAATTGTAATAGAGTGTGGGCTCAGATGTACAGTCATAAGGAGAGATGAACAAAAGGGCATTCAATAAAGGGCATAAGGGAGCAGGAAGAGGGGAACAAAATGAGATTTAAATAAAAATGGCAAAACGATAGGATCCAAATAGGCAGGACATGCCACCCCATCATTCTGTTGTAAGGAAAATACTAGTAAATCTATCAGTTCAACACCCCACAGCACAGTGTAGCTTTGGCCAGACTTGGGAATGAGAATGTTTCAAAATACCTAATCCAGAACCTTTTCCAACTGTATGTCATGTCATACAGAGTCCGTAAATGCAATAAAACCAAACACTACCTTTGATTGTCACTATTTGTGCTACAGACCCTTGGTTTGGGTCATAAGTGTATGTGCATCTTGCAAAACATTGACTGGAAAGGGAAGTAACTCTTACAGTATTTCCTAAAATTATCATCCCTATTGATTCAACCTGTAATACCTGTATATTACAAAGTGAAGTGATGAGTGTACCTATATCAGCTACACAGGCATCAGGGAAAATGGCTAATACAATTTGTGTGTACTTTATTCTTGATAATCAAACATTTACTTGAATATGGAGTTAATTCTGCTCTTCAGCAACTGGAACTTGAGAAAAACTCGGAAGACACGAATCAAGATCAATGGGCGAGGACATCTCAGGATGGACCAGTAGGAGTATGCTGGGACAACTTTTGTCATCTCAAACACCTGCATAAAATAAAAAGCAGAATAAACCTGAAGAAAATCATAAATTTTCCTGTGATTTTCCCAGTTTAAAACAGTCCCCAATTCTTCTTCATCAACACTACGGGCATAATCCTATGCTTTGTGATTGATTATATTATAAAAACACCTTGCACTTTGACTTTACGATACAAGACTCCAGAATGTTGTGGTATGCAAATATTGTTTTGAGAATAAACAAGGACACAAGTGACACTAACTACTATTTGCATGAGTAAGTACTGTAGGTCTATTTGAAGTCTCATGTTAACATGTGGCCCATGGACTAGAAATTACCTTAATTTCAATTTCTAAGGTGGAGAAATCAGAAATATGCACATACACCTCTCCCTCGATAACTCGCGCACAATGGGATCCAAAAACATAGACTGCACTAAAAGCCAGTTCACGAGTTACCATGGAACCTCAAAAAAATTAAGAAGAAGATGCCATCCCCACTGGACATCGAGAAAATCACAGTGGGGGGGGGGCGGGGGTAACGGGGATGTTTAATGCCTGAATACTCGTTTTATAATTGCATTGGGAATAATTGTCAATAAAGAGCTTTTTTCTAATGTAGTTGTTTGCTTTTTGTATAAATTACCTTTATTTTCAAGATACCCAACCTCTGAAAGATCGTTAACAACATTAGTCCAAACGGTTTCAACAACACATGTACGCGAAAACATTGTGTATTATGTCACTGCTTTTTGTTGTTGTTGATTCACAACAAAATAAGATTCCTTTTTTTCATAAACCAGGGACATTTTTTTCGTGAAACAACCATCAACGTAGAAACTCGATTTATTTATTGTTCTATTAATCAAATATGGATGCCATGATTTCATTGCAAGTAACAGTGAAACTTCTTATCCTTGAGTAAATCTCTGAGTGGCAAGTTAGAAATTTTAAGTTCAATACAAACTCTGGAACTCGCTTCTCCGTAATGAACCAGATCTGTGAAACAAAGCTTTTTATTCACCAAGTACTCATATGGCTTGGTTGCTTTACTATCTTTGATCACATTTGTGAATGAGTAGGCTAATTTAAGGTAGTTTAATTATATTACTTACATAATAATATTTATAACAGTGTTCGATTGATCAACTGAAATGAGCTGACCTGACACACGGCCGTGACCACTAGCTCTTACACAGGTAAGATTTGCATGCCTTTTAACTTTTCTTTTATTCCACCCCCTTTATTTGATTTGATACAAAAGACATAATTAACGTGATAGTACAAAGCTGGTCTGCTTTTAATTGAGTGTAACAACACAACAAATACTTCCGCAAGTCAGAGATCAAGAAACGGTTGGTACTTAATTAGGTTCCCACGGAAACACTCATGGATATAGCTGGGATGTTTGAATTATATTTTTCACGTTTGAATACAAGAGGGCATATTGCATTTGTGATGATTACACTGAAACCGACTTAAAAAACAGAACTAAAACACAAATTTCACTTGACAAAACTTATTTAATTGGTATTTATTTTTTAAAGTGTTGCCACCAGTAGGCATTAGTGACGTTTTCATTGATCGATATTTCGTCAAATATTGTTATTTACAGTGTACTGAGAATGTTGTTTGGAAAGAAAACTGAATAAAATATATGACTTCTTATTAGAATTTGAAAATTTCATGATGTTGATTCAAATTTCCGGTTACTAACCACAGTTTTTGACGATAAAATGAGCAATATATCAAGGTTTCATTTATTAATTTTGATTGCAATTTTTTTCACATTTAACTAACAGGGTCCAATTTTGGGGTATTTTCTTGCAAAATAAATGGAATCCACACCTGAGCCCATGATATAAGTGGGTTCGCGAATTATCCGGGCACGAGTTATCGAGGGAGTGGTGTAATATAACAATATAAAAGTAATTATAGTAGTGTATAACAGTTAACTGACTTTATAATTCAACAAGAGTTAGTTATTGCTGGTGTAACATCTTGAATTTTTGTCCGTTAGTGTTGGAACAGAGAAAAAGGTTATATTTTTTCAGTGCACGTAAGTCTTTGGACACACAAAAAAAAAAATTCCTGTCCTAAGACTTATATCCTATACAGTATTTTTAAAATATTTACTTTGTTCTTGATATTTATATCAGTAAGTTAACGTTTTCCAATGAAATGTATTTGTTTCCAAATTCAGGCACTTTTCAAGGACTACTGAGCATTTTCAAGCACTTTTCCAGTCCTTTTTGGAGTCAACCTTGAAACCAAACACTTTTCGAGGTCACCACCAAATCTGAAACACTTTTCAAGGTTGGGTGAACCCTGGATGATGCACAACAGATGTAGAACCATACCTTATAGCCAAGTAAGCTAATATAAATAAAGGTTTTCTCAGCTTGTGCTTTGTTTAAGATTTTACCTGCAAGATGACTGAAATCCAAAGACAGAAAACCATAAAGGCATCAAACTGACACCAGCGATCTTTGAAGTATGGTACTTCTCCCTGGAAATAAAATAGTCAGAAAATATGAACATCTGAACCCATCCATGTGCTTTTGTAAGCTTATCTACAAAGGAATGTTTTTGGCAGGAAAACTTTAATGCATAATTTATCCTCTTCCCTACTCTTATCAAACTCACATTCAAGAAACTTCAGCATTGACTTAGATTAAAGACAATCTGTACTTTCTAAAAAACTGTACATTCCTAAAAAAATCAGTTTCTATACCGTGAGTGATTAAAATAGAGCAAGTTATCTTCATTAAATAGTGGAAATTTAATCTTTAATGATCATTAATTCTGTTGACTGCATTCAACAATCAAAATTTTCAAGCAAAGTCACTCAGCTCTGTGGTGAAATTGAACTGAAAAATAAAAAAAGCAAAACAAGCTTTGAATACATGTTTGATAAACAACAGTTGTTAAAAAAACAGCTGCTTCCATATCAGTAGTTCTTAAGTATGAAAGAAAACAAAAAAGCTTCTCTGCTAAGTAATGAAGTATGACATACATCATTATTAACTCTGCACTTTAAATGCTTCTATTTAAAACTGGGTAATAGATTTTTGTTTTCCGTTGTTCAAGACTTCAGGATTTATTTTGAATTCATTCCCTACAGTAATCAAAGCACTGCTATTTTTTTTGTAATAATAAAACAACCTTATTCAATGAACCTGCCACGATATAAACATCACTAACCTTGACAATCCCTCTGATATGCATCTTGGCTATCATCTCTGCCGTAAATACAAAGGTCACAATGAGGTCAAGGGTGAAGGTCACATAAAGAAGCTGTGGAACATTTTCAAACGTCCTGGGAGTGTTCATGCTCACAGACATAATACTGACCAGTGCAAATCCACGAAGAAGTCGACGAACCCATATTTTATTCACCCAGTCTATATCAGCATTGTCATTTAGGTTTTCATCAGGGCCATAGTCTGACAAGGCCAGGTTTTCCCGGAAACTTGTTTTACGATTTACTAGCATGATTGCTTATGTGTGCTTTCCCAAATATTTGATATAATATACTCTATCTTTTCTTTTAATTGGGTCAACCTCTTGAACCCAATGCATGTGTACATGAGCACAAACCAGCTATTTTCACTTTCATTTTCCTCCAGGTAAAGCAGGATCACGTAGACAGATAGAGAAAGTAATGCCTCTCTCCAACACATATGTCCTAAAATACTACATTCTTGTTGTTTCCATTCTGAAAAAAATAACATAATATTGAGTGCAGTAATTAAATATTACATAGACAAGTTGAGTCAATTATTTAGCCTTCATTTCCAATTACTAAAATTTTCCATTCAGATCATCCCCAATCAAAAGTTTTAATTCTAAATACAAGTACTTTTCAATATATTACTGTGAATTCATTCACTTTATGGATAAAAATGTTCATGGTTCTTCAAAATACAACATTTTCATTGGTACTTAAATTTACAGCTTGGGAAAAAGAGTCCTATAGTTTGCACAGAAGGATCACTGTTCATTTTTTAGTTAAATTTGTAGTGTGTAGCAACCATGAAATTTGGTATCCCGCCAATGAAATTTTTAAAGCCAATGTATAGTACTCCATCACTATAATGCTGTGAATGGGATTCACAGAGTATAATGTACCGTCTTTTAGATGAGACCATCATAATGAAATAAATTATATAATTTTACCACTTATGAATTGGAATCCATGACCATAACTGCCTTATAAAGGGAACCATGTTATAACGAAGTGCTTTATAATAACAGAATGCTTTGTTTATTTCAAGTGATTAATCTGGACTGGAAACATTTCCTTTATTTTCCACTTGCCTGCCAGACAAGCAAAAATTAATTTTACTTGCCTAGCAAGCAATTTCATTGCATTCAATAGCTTTTGTACCAAGCAACAGCAATGTAATAATACCTCAATTGCACTTTTTAATACCCAATTTTTAATTTGGGAGTATCTGCGTTAAGTACATTCCACAAGGTTTCAATTTTGAGGCACAGCATTTACAGGATTTCAACCATAAGAGATTGATAGGAGGTGCAAGAAATTAGTGGATTATATAGAGCCAGGGGTCAAGCTAGACTTGAAATTTAGGGAGAAGTGACTTCTCCTTTTGGACAGAATAGGGAGAAGTGAGAGCAGAACGAGGAGAAGTGGCAGCGATGCAAAAAACGCAATATATATATATACATATATATATATATATGTGTGTGTGTGTGTGTGTGTGTGCACTATGGTTCTCTTATTTGAATTGTGTCATGTATTTCTCATTATGCATATTTGCATTTAACATTAGTTTTAAGCAATATTTCATCTTCAAGTAGAAACTTCTCCATGTTGTATGTATTATAAACACATTTTATAAGTGTATGAATGTATTATACTCATATGCAGTGTATTCTTACTTAAAAATGTGTATGTTTAGATGGAGAGAAATATGCAATGTATTTTGGCCATATGACTTAAAGAAAGCATAGCAGAAACTATACATTGCAATACATTTTAACTGACAGAAGTACCTAGATTACAGTATTGTAATTACAAATAGGTAAAAATACTTAAGCGATTGCCAGCTAAAGAACAAATTTAATTTTTTGTTAGTTTCTTCACTAGAAAATGTCAGTTGAAAACATTTCCAAGTTATTTTGAAACAACCCCTATATTAGGCTATTACACGCACATGGGAGCACATGTAAATGTGTCTTTAACATTATAGTGTTCATCCATTAAAACCAGTGATCACTGATGAGTAATCTCATCTTTAAGATTGCATTTTGAGGGAGTTGATTCTGAATTAAATGTAAATCTTTTGACTGACATTTTTTGTATTGTTTTTAAAAGTGGATGCATCTATTTTTAGAAACAGGGATTTTCTTCATATCAACACTCACTTTCTAGCTTCGTTGCAACAATCCCAATATAGGATTGAAAATTTATGGTTTTAATATTTGTCTACATGCTCGTAAAAACATCATGTATTGGTTGGATATTTTTTTCTTTGCTACTCTTTTTCGTATTTGACAAATACGTGTCATGTAAGCTAACAACCTTGACCTTAAGTTACAGCGCTTATCAATTCGATAACATAGAATTGTCCCATACATTTTTGACCAACAAATTTTAATATTTAGGCTAAATCTTTAATCACAAAATAGTTACAGTTTGTCTTCTACGTATTGTATAATTTCCTCAATGTATGTGCCCAATGAATTACGAAAACAGAGTCTAATGAAGACGTACTTCCAAGACACAGCGATGTCCGCCATTATTACCCCATAGCAGGTTCACTTATGGTTTCAAACCGATTTTATGAAGCAAATAATGCAAGCACGGCTGTTAAAATCTTCAAAAGATATATATAGATAGTGCTTTGCCCGATTCTATTCTTAAAACATAAATTATTATTTACATATAGATGATTTAGTTTCAAAACACACGTTATTAAGTTTTCATCAACAAACGATAACTTGCGGAAATTGCGCAGCGATATCTTGCGGTGGGAAAGAGTTAATTGATCAATCAGCTATTAAAACACATGCCTGTGAATGTCCAAATATCAAAAATGGGGTGTGAAGGGTCAGAGGAAACTCGGACTAGTAAGGAAAATCTTCTCTTTTTTTTACCATTAATAAAGTTATTCAAATTTTGAATCTTCCCGAGTATGTGAACTTCCTGACATTATGTTTACATACGACTTATTCAGATGTGACGCATGATGACTGCACTGAACAAAAATGGGACGTGGCAGTATACTTTTCGTTGTGTAACAAAACTAACAGTGTTAACGAAATTAGGGAGAACTCAATTGCATCGTCTCGTTTCTAATACCAAACGTTTTGAACCTTCAAGATAGGTTATGAGGTTATTTTCATCCTGGACTATAAGCTACAGCAAATAATCAACTTTATCAATAAAAAACAAAGAGGTTTCTACTGTATACGTTTATCGTTACATCTTTTATTTTACAAATCGAAATTAGGGGGATCCTTTTTCAGCGCTTCATTTCGTTAATTCCACAGTGTCCTCTATTTCCTATGGCCTGGTTTGTTGTAACACTAAAAATATATATATACATATATTGCGTTTATCATGCCAATATTTACTTACGTCTAAAAGCAGTTAAGTGTATTTACAAGTGCATCCACAATGTTCCAAGAAACACTAGAGCACTAATTTCTTCTCAATGCCCGGATGTTGCTGCAACAGCGGATGCTGGCTAAACAAGTCGAGTTCTTCCAAAAACATTCCCTAATGCGAGGGGAACTCAGTACATGCATAATTGAACGTGCCTGTACATATATCAATGGTATAACTGCATATATTCATTCATTCATTCATTCATTCATTCATTCATTCATTTCTTCTTCTTCTTCGTTTTCTTCTTCTTCACAGACATACATTATTGTTCATCAACTAAAGACGATATAGTATTTTGTTATGGACAACCCCTATAGCACGACCAACTCTGGTTTTCTTCGCTTACAAGAGTATATATCTTAATATCTCGGCCCAAACGAACTTGGGGCAGGCTGTAGGGAAAAAAAAGATATGAGATTACATGCATTATTGTACTTTGAACAAAAGGTAATAAAACACTGATAAGACTGATATATATATATATATATATATATATATATATATATATATATATATATATATATATATATATATATATATATCGTTCTGGCACCCATCGCCTTGCCTGTAAGCACCAACCCCTATACCATCTCGACCATACACACATCACCAAACAATTATGCTACAAAGTCTGTGGTATAGGCATTCATGCGTAGCAAACATAGCCGCATGTCGACCCTGTGTGTCTGCTACGAAGAGTACGATTTTAAATTCTATAACCTGTATAATAATATTATTTATTCGTATATATATATCTATATATATATATATCTATATATATATATATATATCTATATATATATATATATATATATATTATATATATATATATATATATATATATATATATATATATATATATATATATATATATATATGGGGGGGGGGGCAAACAAAAGTGAAAACCAGTCAAAGTGCTTTCGGACTATACCGAATCTCAATAGTACATCGCCACAAAGAATGATTACACACCGTGGCAAAAACAAAACACAAAAACGTAATTATTTTACAGAATCTACATGATGTTTGGTTGTATATATGTACATAAACGACACAATTAGATAATAATAATAATAATAATAACTTTTTTAGACTTAAGTCGATAGGCATATATATATATATATATATATATATATATATATATATATATATATATATATATATATATATATATATATATATATATATATATATCTTGTTGTAAATTCCCCCTAGTGAATTTAACGTGTAGGAGTCCAGAATTTATCTTAGATTTTATGTTTAGTGTCTGTTTTGTATATGCAAGCTGTTTTTTTTTATTCCCCTGACGAAGAGCTTGTTTAGCTCGAAACGTTGGGACACCGTTTTGAATTTGCGCCGTTATCAATTTTTGTGTCAATATATATATATATATATATATATATATATATATATATATATATATATATATATATATATATATATATATATATATATATAAACACACACAACCAATTTCACACAAGATATGACAAAAAATATTAATACAACAATTTGTTCCAGCGATCAATTATTGATAAATTATGGCAACATGCAAAGTGAAACACTTCTTTCAAGTAGTTTGTTATTACTATTAGTGATTGTATTCCCAAATAAATGCAATCTTTTTCTAAGTAAAACGCAAAGGATGTTAATATTGTTATTCACAAATAGTCCCAACGCGCTATGACGCCTATCGTAGCACATTAAAAATCTAAACCCATTATTGTAACAGACAATTAACAGCATAACTGTAGAGGCGAGCAAAATACAAATTCATACAATAGGATTGAAAAGGCAAACTTTTACATCTGCGGGACATGTTATAAAAGACCGTAAAATATTTACTTATAAACAAAGAGAACGATATTTTCTTTGTATATCGCTATCATCCAACAAATCTGAAAGAATCACAAGTCCTAGGTATATATGCTCATTTAGCAACAGCAGCTTTTCTCCGTGAAGTCCAACAGCAGGGACGGATATTTTCTTTTGCAGATTTTGTGGTTTGAAACACATTCATACAGTCTGTTCAGTACTGTATTCAATAGCATTGGTAATGCGAAACTCTCCCATATTCTTAATAATATTCGTAATCCTCCAATATATGGGCTAAGCACAGACATATCATCAGCAAAACTGAAGCTATTCATAAATAAACCGCCGATGTTGCATCCAATATAAAGGTGAGTTTTAAGAGCACTCTTGAATGAGATCACAGTGTCATTGTGTCTAAATTCAAGAGGCAATTCGTTCCAGGTAGCTGGGCCCTGTTACGCAAAAGAACGTTGTCCGTAGGATTAGGTTTCGATAGTGTGAATAACACGAGTGTCGGAAGAGGAGCGTAAGTATCTAAAAGGAGTGTACACACGGGTGAGGTCAGATAGGTATTTTGGAATAGAGGTAGTCAACGAAATGTAGCATAGAGAACAGATTTTGTGTTTGATTCTGGAGAAAACGGGTAACCAGTGGAGGGTACAAAGCAGGGGGGAAGAGTGATCGATTCATGGTACTCTAAGGACGATCCGAGCAGCTGTGTTTTGAACTTTTTGAAGTTTATGTAGTAGATATTGAGACAAACCAGATAGAAGAGAATTACAATAGTCAAGTCTAGAAAGTACTAAGGAACGCATACGTGTTTTAGTGACATCAACAGAAAGAAAATTGCGAATGGAGCTGATGCGTCTCAGCTCCAGATATGCAGCCTTGCGTATGTTCATGACATGTTGGTGCAATGAGAGAGTACTGTCGAGTGACACCTAGGTTTCGTCCTGATTGTGTGAATTTAATGTTGGTGTTGCTGATACTTATTGTTTGTTGTTAAAGTGCTTTATGTGATGATCAGAATGGCTTCAGTTTTATCATCATTCGTATGCAGCTTGTCATGTGTCATCCATGACTTCACATGGGAAATGCACCTCTCTACGCCTTGGATGGTATCATCAGCTTCATTTTGGGTGGCTAGATTTGTATATTTGGGTGTCATCAGCGTACAATTGGTGAGACACCAATGACGATCTATGACACTTGAGAGGGGCTGAGTATATAGAAATAAAAGAACGGGTCAAAGAACTGAACCCCGTGGAACACCAATACATAGATCAACTGGGCTGGAATATTTTCCATTTACGGACACAATTTGTGTCCAGTCGACTAAGTATGATTTGAACCATAGTAAGGCTGTATCGCGAATGTCAAATACATGCTGGATACGGTGAAGTAATATATCATGGTCTATTCTGTCAAATGCTGCAGATAAGTCAATGATGGTGAGGACTGTAATTTTTCCACTGTCCAAAGCAAAGAGAAAGTCGTTAACTACTTTTTAAAGGGCAGTTTCTATACTGTGGCGAGGGTGATATGCAGACTGTAAATTGCTAAAAAGACTATTTAAATTCAGATGAGATACAAGTTGGGACAAAACAACTTTTTCTACTATTTGTGACATGAATGGAAGGTTAGAAACAGGGCGGTAGTTTTTGTTAAATAGTTAGGGCCAAGCGTTGGTTTCTTCAACAGAGGCTTTACAATGGCAGTTTTGAAAAATTATGGGAATTCCCCGGATGAGAGAGAAGTATTAATTACATCCTTTGTGAAGGCAATATTTAATCTAAGCACTCAAGTAGCAGTGATGTCAGAATTGGATCAAGCTCACGTGACTTTGGAGCGCTTTTAGTCAGGATTGTACGTAGGATATCCGTAGAGACAGGCTCAAATGCTATTAAAGGTTGCCTTTGAAATTATGTACCACATATGTGCTGTGACGGTGAGTCGTTGAAATTGTGTTGTCAAGTTGATCTCTAATGGTTTGAACTTTGTCACAGAAGAAATTTGCAAACAGGTCCGGAAGGTTGACCGGAGAGAATGTCGTTGGAAGTGGTGTACATTTGTTGCTTGATATCAGCTTGTTAGTAATATCGAAGAGTTCTTTGCAGCTGGAACTTTCAGTTATCTTAGTACTGAATTAGGCTGATTTCGCTGCATGATGAACTTCAGCCTATGAACTTCTTTTTACCATGAGTTTTATGTTAGCATGTGTCTATAGGTCGAAAGTGGGTGTCCCTTAAACAACCTGTAATTATCGTCTTATATACGTCAGCATGTTGTATATGTTTTCATTTTTTGTGGTTTTTGTTAGAGTCTATACAAAAGCTCTGTAGAGCTTATGTTATGTGATAGTAAAATATGGAAAGAACAAATTGGCAACAAATATCTTCAATAAAACAGGTTGCCAATGAAAGAGTAGTACAATGAAAGAGCTACAAAAACAGACTGATAACAACGGGTAGAAGATTTTGGATGCACGGGACTTGTTTAAACGGAAATTTAATACGCATTATAATATAATACAAGCATTGCAAAAATTGAGAGAACGAGCAGCTGAAATAGCAAACATTCAACAATACTTACTATCAAATTGACAAGGATACATTCAGAGATGGAGGTATTAAAGAGTGAGAGCAATAATAAAGAAATCTCTGGAAAAATATAAAACTTTACAGTCGCAACCTGTACAATTACAAATAACTTAAACAATGACACGAAAGAAAACGATCAAGAGATTAAAAAGTTAATAAATGATTTTAGCACCAAAATTAAAAACTTGAAAAACAAGGCTGTTGCTAATGCTAATACTTTCTTGCAGTTGCTATAGTAACATTATTTAACCAAAAACAAAAAAAAAACGAAAATATAGAGGGTATCAAGAACAAAGTTAATATTACTTAAAACACTACTGCATCTAGGATCACTGATGTATTTAAACGATAAAATCAACGTGATAAATGGACAGGCTTTACTACCTCTAAAAATTAGACTATTTCTCAAATATAACAGTTTAAAACAGATACGGAAACTGATATCAAACATGTGTATTATGAACTGGTTAATATTATTCATCTCGTACAAGGTAGTATTATCGAATTACATAAATAAATAAAAAATAAGAATGAGAAAAGAATTAAATGATATAAAAAAAAGATTTACATCTGAAACAGATGCTTTCAAAACTGAAATAGATAAAGTGACTATCATATTAAGTAGAAAAAATTAAACAGTTAAAACTTAAATAAACACAAATATTGGCGTTAACAAATATTGCGTTGTTTGACAGAATTAGAACAGTGAAAGATGAAATCGATCAATATAAAAAGGAGATCGATCAATTTATGCCTGGATATATATTGCTCTACGATTGTCGCATTGTACCAGATGGCATTGAATTAAAAAGTAAACGATAAAGATACCATTTCGATTCTTGAAAGGACGGGAACAAAAGATATTATTGAATTTAGATACACAAACAAGGAAGAGCTGTCAGATGTTTCTAAAGCTGAAAATACGCGTAAAAAATTAATTGCCATATATGGATTTAACAATGATATAACAATATATGGATTTAACAATGCTATAACAATATATGGATTTAACAATGATATAACAATATATGGATTTAACAATGATATAACAATATATGGATTTAACAATGATATAACAATATATGGATTTAACAATGCTATAACAATATATGGATTTAACAATGATATAACAATAAATGGATTTAACAATGATATAACAATATATGGATTTAACAATGCTATAACAATATATGGATTTAACAATGATATAACAATATATGGATTTAACAATGATATAACAATATATGGATTTAACAATGATATAACAATATATGGATTTAACAATGCTTTTTCTTTGCTGAACACAAGCTGCACACAATAAATAATTTACAGCAGTACATAGTTCAAATACAACAAAATCAAACACAATCTATATTAACTTAAATAATTAACACGCAGCTGCAAGATTATGAGTATTGGGCTTTGTAGTTGATTTTTGCATTGGATTAGAGGTAACTTCCAATTTACAGTACAAACGAAACACGTGCATACTATCTTGAAGAAAATAATGTTTTAATAATTGGATCGAAACACTCAGAAGAACATCATCCATCTGGATGTAAAATGAAATATGACAGCAGTATAAATTGTTTTGGGTTTTTTTTTCGCCATTAAATAGAAGATGGCAACAGCAGCAGTATTGATTAGAGGAACAATAAATAATGGTCTAGCGTTTGCTGAAAGTTATGTTGTGATAGTATCGTTCGATCCAAAACGGTGCAAATGCAAAGACAAAAGAAACAAAATAACAAATACAACCTAAATCAAGGGTTGAGTGAATAAGGTTTAACAATTAAGTACTTTAATAATTTTGATGAAACTTTTACTCTCTATTCTTCTATTCATACTGATTCTAATACTAATCTTCTTATAAAAAAGCATAGAAAACCTAAACTTAGTGATTTTTTTACCAATATTCTATTAAACAAATAAAATTTACAAAGCAAAATAAAACGCTACAAGGTGTTATACATTTTAACCCAACACACTGTGTTACACATACACCTAATAGTACTAAACCTGACCAAACATTACAAGTGGTAGGACCTATGTAGGGACATAATGTTATGATTGTACATGATGACTTTTCGTGTAGTTTAATTTAAAGATGAAATGAGACTCTGTGGTTTATCATTTTTCTAGACTGTTGGTTAAAAACATAACAATTTCTTATGGTAGATATGACTTTAAGAAAAATGAAATTACTACAATAATTTATGATACACCGTGATTCATGGTTACCAAACGTCTATTATACAAACAGAATTGAACAATGTATCATAAATGAAAAGTTGCGAAAGTTGCAATCAGTAGCTGCTAATGCATAAAATACTGGAACAGAAACTATTCTGTTTGCAGTATGCGAAAAGAAATTTAGAATACTATTTGACCTTGAGGTTCCTACAGATCATTGTCCACTCTCCCTTTCGATTTGAGGTTTCCTATTAGATTATCAAGATCATCTGTGTTTGAATTTTTCTATTACATTATTAAAAGCCTCTGCGTTTGAGGTTTTCTATTACATTACCAAAAGCCTCTGAAGGTATAAAAGGTGCAAACTCTGATTATAAGTTTGAAAATAGTTGTCTACGGTATAATACGATTACTTCAGAATCAATAGTTCAGTTTGTTAACGATAGGTATATAAATAGAATTCCATTTTAGTACGACTACTTCACTAGAGAGAATTATTGATGTGGCTTTAATAAATATTATACTTGGTTCATCACTAAAGAGGTTAAAGGAGTTTTAATACCTTGTAACAGAGAGAGAGAGAGAGAGAGAGAGAGAGAGAGAGGGGGGGCTACCTTTATATTTGGTTTGATTGCGGAAGTACACATAGGAATAAATTGCATGGGAGAGGTCATAAATTAAGTACAGGTCAAAAAGGAATACACATGCAGATAAAAGAAAAGAAAACGTAGAAGTACATCAAAAGTACGTGTAGTTTATTGAAGATGCGCTAATGAACATTCAAAACAATCAAATTAAATCTATACTATTTTAGATAAACAGAACAATAGATGATAGGAATGAGTACAATGGTAGCATTTTTATACGAGTGTGAAAGATATAACATGCATATAGCAAATAAACGAGAAAGTGTAAAAGCATGTTTGGTATGTGGAGTTGAAATAATAACAGAAACTGAAGGAAGAACGAGTTAACAGACAAAACATCACCAAATTTTAATAATTAATCCATTTTTAAAATGTAATGAGACGACTACAAACCAAACAGTGTCGTGAGTAAATAGTGAATGATGTTGTACTTGCAATGCAAATGGATAAAATAACAGAAATTGATGTTAATTTCAATTGCATTGCGAAAATTGTACACCAAAAACATAACGTAGGATATTACAAACTGGTTTACGAGTAACTTAACATATTAAAAGGTACTGAGATAGGTAATGCAACTCATTATTGTTTAGGACGTTATGTAGATTACTGCAATGTATTATTTCTAAATCTCAATTATCTACTTTTACCTGCAACAATTCACCTGCTACTTAAAGGTTTATCTTAAGTAACTTATGATCTAAACTGTAAAGTGTTTAAAGCTGTTTAAGATTTTCTCAACGAAACCACACGATTTTCCTGATTTTCTTCATATTTTTGAAAATGGCTTACAATACCTATGTTAATATTACTGTATGTGTTATGCATATTCATGTATTTCCCGCATGATTCCCCCTCCCTCCCTCCCTCCCTCTCCCTCACTCTCTCTCTCTCTCTCTCTCAATCTCTCTCTCTCTCTCATTAAGTTTTATGAAGGAGAAGGGTTGTCCCCTAGTTGGGGAACTTGTTGGTCAACACCAATTGAGTCATTACTATGGCAATAAAATATGTTTCAATTAAAATAAAATTATAAGAAAAATAGACTATTCGTGCCATGAAGTTATTTAAGTTACTTTTCACTTTTATGAAAGCGATATACGTTAATCATAAGAAAAATCTACCCATTCATTTTAGACATTGTATTTTGAGTGTATTATTTTTAGGTACATCTAAAAAAAACATTTGTACCTCCCAAAAATATTAAACAACAACAAATTATTATGCAAGGAATTATTTATATATTAATAACAATGGTAAGAATTTAACTTTACAGTAATATTAAATAACTCATGTTGATACGATCTCAATACATTCATTTTGGGGTAATATATGATTTGATTCAACAATCTTTGTACATATCATTTTTTTTCTCTTGATGACACGTTTCTTTATATCCTTAGATGCCTTCCTTTTATCTTTGTCGGTTCTAAAGGAATGAAGCTTACTTCTAAGACCATACAATTCTTCAACTTTGAATAATCCAACAACTTCCTTGTTTACTAAAGGCATGCTCTGTATCTTGTCTTTATGATAATCACCAGTGTTTTTGTAAAAATTATCCGTTTTAAATTGAATGCATAACGAACCCGTGTATGTCATTATTAATGAAATTATATAACTATATTTGTTCTTCAGCTTGTTGTTGTAAATTTTGTACATCAAAATCTTGAAAAGTCTCACGCTGTATATCCATAGGTTTCGGCAATTTGATCGTTTCATTGTTCATATTTACTAAAACCAAATTTTCATCTATTAGTATGAGCTTTGCAAATGATAGGTCTTTCTGATATTAGAAAACGTTTCTTTCATCTAAACAGTTTTAAAGTTATCCTCCTACGTAAATTTTCTATCTGTCTTAAAAAGTGACTTTTTTCAAAATCGTTCTTTCCTTTTTGTCTTAAACTTGTATTTCAGTTCATGTATGGCTCTAACAAAGGTTCTTGTTCAAATAATGCTACCCTCTGTATTGTTTTTCCAACTCTAATCCGAACTAAACTTGTATAATTCTAAATTTCGATAATGAATTACATATTTCTCTTTGGTTTTTAGTGAACGCAATAACGTACGAACTATTGGTTTTGTTCCTTTTTATATCATCAACCTTTTTTTTTCTTCTTCTATTTCTTGTAGTGGTGACAAATCTTTCATACTTCTCATTATATTTTTCTGGAGCTAATTGGTAATCAGTAAAATAATCATGCAGATTTGATTGTTCTTCTAAATCAACTTCTAAAATACCACCCAATTTTTCATTATCTTTCCAAGACATTAACTTGTCATTTTTCACTTTCAGTTGTTGCCCATCTAAAGTTGACCATTCCTAAGGTTAGTAGGATTAAAGCACATGTTAAATGACATTGAACTTGACCTATAATGTTCGTCATCATTTACAACTTGACTTTGATCGTTAATATACTATTCATGATTGGGTTTTGCATATAGGTATCATACTAATTCTTTCTCTTATACCTGACTCAATCATTAAAAACATATGGTAATAAGTCAAGAACTCTAATTCTACTCCTATTAACTTTAAACAAGCATCAAGAGCTAATCATGGTACACTATAATAATGATCTGGTTCTAGTGTATACTTTTGCATGAAACATTTCTGAATTCTTCTAAATTATTACACAATATTAAATTATCTCTTTTTTAACGTAATAGCCCAAAAGATCATCATCTTTTATTCCTTCACCTATCCGACTAGACTAAAATCTTCTTGTTGGTGATAATTTGCTTTATTTGAACCTATTAAAGTCATCAAATATACTCACACGGATGAATATCCTTACTTAAAAGTTTTGTGTCCATTTCTTTAAAAAATGTTTCTGATGTAAAGAAAAAAAAAAAAAAAAAAAAAAAGCGAACAAACAAACTATCATCGTTTAAACTTTTGGCAAGTCCATCTAACGAATCACCTATAAACGTATTATTATATACTAATCGAATGGTACTTTTTATAAGAATGTATTTTACCATGTTTTTCTAAAACTATCAGCTACAAAATCTTTAGTAAATTAAATATATTTTTCATCATTATTTGTATTTTTTTATCAAGTTCATTTTTGCTAATGCTTTAATAATTAGACCAGCATCACAACCTGATAAATTTTGAATACAAATTAGTTGGTATTTAGGATGCTTGTAATTCAGATTATTTGTATTATGTGCAAGTCCTGTTAAATGATCATGCTTTCTTACCTTATCTTGTATACATACAATTTCCTTTTCACAAATATGACACAAGTTAGTTGCATTAAAAAAAAAATTCGTTTGTTTTATTTTCTTTTTAAAAAAAATAATGTCAGTAACGTTCTTTGATCTAGTTGCTTCATAAACTATGTCTGCTATTCCATGTACATACTGATAAACATTTTAATGCTATATTTTCCTCTGTATACTATAGGTTCATAATCATTGTGTACAACCTTAAATTGCGTTGGAATATGTTTAGATGCATTTATCGTCAAGGACTAATCATTGTTTTCATTAAGACCTTTAATGCTATATTGATACTTTCGAAATAAAAATAAATTACAAAAGAACTTTTACTTACGTAGGTTGTTTCTAAATTTTATAACATATCCCTTTTCATACATCATGTCAATTGAATTATTTACCTGATTACATAATTTTTTATATTCGCTCAATGTTCTTTGATCTTGTCAATGATTGAAACACTTTTCACAAAAATAATTTTAGCTTTTGCTTTTTTATTTGGTATTATATCGACCTTGACAAATCATTCATTCCGTACTAAATAGTCTCACATCTTTCATCAAATAAAATGAAATTGTCAGCATGAGAGGTTCTGCTCTTTTGCAATTCCAACATTCTAATCTTATGTAGTTTCTCTCATCATGGTGTTGGTCGTGACGTTCGCTACGCTCATCAACTATATCATAAACATTCCATAATACATCAAATTCATCTTCAAATTTATCAGTTCTCTTACATTTATTGGGTATTTGTGAAACCAAGGCTGATACGTATCAAATTTATATTTTGTTGTTGTGTATTTGTGATCCATACGAGAGTATATAATTGATTATATGCCATACGAAGGCGTTAATTGTCAATACTTTGAACGAAAATAGTATTTTTTTTTTAGTTGCTGCCTTTACCTATTCTGTTAATAATGTACATGATCTCCCCTAATAGTTAGGTATTTAACTATGTGCAATTTAAAGTAATACATTTTACTAAGCACCCAGCTTCTATTTTCACTTTCCTCCTGTTCATAGTTTGTGTGTAATTCATCAAAATACATCAAGTCTGTATGTATCTGATAGCTGCTCATGGCGATTAAAGACTGTGTTATGTGATATCAGTGGTTAGTGAGTGATTACCGTTTTTCTGTTTCTGATGGAACATTTTCTTCATTTGTTCTAGCCAAACCTAACAACACTTTTCCTCAAGCAAAATCTCTGATCTTCCTTCTTATTATCCGTTTTAATTAACGTTATGTGGGTTATTTCCTCCATAAAATCAATCCTCTTTTAACTGAGTACTAAACAAATTCTCAAACCTTCTTGTAATTCTTTTCATAATCGACTAATTTCTTTTCTATTTTGAAGTCGTATTACAGGTAGAGCCAATTGTCTTTTTTCACTCTTTGGTATTGGTACGTCAATTAATGTTTTCATTTAATATACTACTATTGTTTTCAGTTAAATAATAATTATGAGTCTTTTTTTAAGGGGGGGGGGGAGCATACAAACATTTAGTTACATTCTTTCCACATTCACATATACTTTTTACTTGCTTGTTTTCTTCTAATAATATTTTCTATGCTATAACACTATCTCAGTGTCATCGTTTTTACACACTCATTACATCTTTGGAATTTTGCATTTCGTTTTTCCATTTTATCAGCTGGTTTTTCCATGTTATACTTTTAGTATTTGATAATAGAACTCATTTATTTTACTTGTACTTTTGACATATTAATATAAAATAATAATTACCTTATCTACATTCATTGTGTCAAGTCATCAACTATCTCACTTAATCTGTTTTGTTTTGTTCAGATTCAGATATATATGTTCAACAATAAATATGACAATGTTTGTAAAAAAAATTATTTTATTTTATTTTACTTTTTTAAGCTATTTTTGGCAAACAAAAAAAAAACAAATTTTTTTCCGTTGTTGACTGTAATTGAATTTTTATTGTTGATTTGATGCCAAATGACATTTCATATATTGATTTAAGAACATATTTTCATCATAGGTGGAAACCCCTTTGAAAACATTTTATTTTGAAACTCTGTTTCATCGTTTTCAAACTTATGTATTGCAAATGTCTGCATGGTTAGGCAATCAAATAAATTAATCTAGAATTTTTATCTATTTTCTTCTTTGTTTGCTTGACCTGCAATCATGTGAATATATCCATGATAGGGATTATTGTATGTCTCAGTTTGTTCAGGCAATACATCTACCAAATTTCTGGTTTCATTTTGAGTGAAATACTTCCACATTCTAGTTTTTAAAGTTCTATTAACCCTTTCCACTACCATATCGTTTAAAAATCAGATTATGTGAAAATATTCAGTGTTGTTTTTTCAAAGCAACTCCTTAACTTTCCTGGTCAATATTGTAATAGTGCTGCACCATCAACATCATCAGACGGGACCATCTATCACTGGGTGTTTCGCCCCTTGTCCCGCAACACCCTACTGATGTCGGTGTGGCAGTGTTAATCAGTCAGTACCTGTTGGTGGTAGGCAGCCAGCGTTTGTCCTCACGTTTTATCCATAGCCAGCTTGACGCTCTTTCAGCAGTTTTGCACAGTGCTTGAACCACCACTTTGCGGTTTTTCCCTGTTATCCCTAGAGGACTGAGAATCTTCCAGACCGATTGAGCAGGAAACCCTCTACTGGGAACAACCAAGTACTCCTTCCCATGCTCTTGAATGTCTCCATTTGTTCTGCATACTTGGTCAACTTTCTTTCATAAGCCTCATCACACCTCTCCTCCCAAGGTACAGTCAACTCAATGACCACCAGCTTCTTCATAGACTCTGACCAAATCACTACATCTGGACGAAGAGATATCTCGATAATTTCCGGGAAAACCAATGTATTCACAAGATCTACACATATTTCCCACCTCTCTGATTCATTGAGGATTCCCCTCCTCTGTGGTGAGGTGTTACTGGTTTCTTTCTCTTTAACAAAGTTGATAAATCTTGGCCTGGCGATTGGTGCTAGTCTTTTCTTCTTTCTTTCCCTCTCCAAGATGTCTGCTAGCTCTCAGAGGACCCTGTCATGACTCCATCTGTAGCGGCCCTGTATTAGTGAAGTCTGGCATGCTGACATGATGTGCTCTAGGCTACCTCTTTTAGCACAGAGAGGGCACACAAGATTCTCAACGAGGCCCCATCTGTACAACTTTGTTGGAGATAGCAAAAGATCATACACTGATCTTAGCATAAACTGGATCCGGAGAGGTTCATAATTCCAGATACAGGACCACGTTAGCTTCCTCTCTGTTAAAGACCACCTGATTCATGCTCCTTATCTTCCTTATCTTATCATGATGATATGATCATCCATTCAGGAAGAGTTGTAATAGCATGGTGGTCACTGTGATGACCATATTGGATGTTCAAGAGGCACCATTTTAATTTAGAAGCAAGCAGATCTAGGGATGAATGTGCATGTAAAACCTCATGGCAATCAACCCAGTAGTTTAGAAGGAGCAGTGATAACAAACTTGTGTGAACAAAAAGATGATGGACAACATATGGACTAAGGACAACAGGCCTATGCACATACACTTCTGGTCAACTCCAGTAGACCTAAAACTGTATCAAATTTAAAATCATACATTTTAGTTTTCCATAGCTTTGACTTAAGATTTTTCATGCATACAAATCCTAATATCAAAGGCTAGTTTGCAGCATGCAAGAGTTAAAATGTAGTATTAGTATAAAAAAAAATTCAATATCGACTTCTGTCACTGTGCATGTTTCTGCGGGTTTAAGATTCATTCTTTTGCCCTCATATAAAATTATTCTTCAATCTTTTCTTGGATGGAAACCTGGTCTTAAAACAAAGAAAAACAACAGTCCCTTAACGAGACTCATGCTCTACTCTCCGAAAAGAATTTCCAGGAATTCAAGATAAGACCATTTCTTCTTTTTCAACTGCCGAGTGTTGAATCCATCTCTAATATTCTCTGGTGATAAGATTTGCAAATAAGCCACTGTGGCATCCATATAGGACGTAAGATTGGCACCATTTTCATTTAGAACAAACCAGGCACCATTAAAAGATGTTTGGAGAAAACCCGTGTTGATATGACCATCCATTCAGGAAAATTAGTGACAAGATTTTCAATATGTTCTTTGTGGCAGTCATACTTGAGGTCAGATTGGCACCATTTTCATTGATATCAACTAGACATCATAATTAATCTTCTGTTGAAAACCCCATGTCGATTTGAATTTCCATTTAGGAGGGGTAGCAATTAACAAGATTTACAAGATGGCTCCCATAGTGGCTATACTGGATGTCAGATCCGCACCATTTTCATTTAGTACCAACTAGACATCATAAGAAGTCTTCTGGTGAAAACCCAGTGTTGGTATGACTTTCCATCTAGAAGGAGTAGCAATAATATTTTTAAGATGGCCACTGTGGTAGCTATTATGTATATCAGATCCGTACGATTTTTCTTTAAGACCAACTAGATACCACAAGAAGTCTACCAGTGAAAACCTCATGCTGATATAACTTTCCATTCAGAAGAAGCAATAACAAGATGTTCAAGATGGCTGCTGTGGTGGTATTACTGGATGTCAGATCTGCACCATTTTCAATTAGGTCCAACTAGACATTTTAAGAAGACTTTCAGTGAAAACCCCATGTTAACATGACCATTCATCCTGGTGAAGTGGCAATCAAATTCGATTTCCAGGTGGCACCATTTTCATTCAGGACTAACAAGACATCATAGGAAGTCTTTTATTAAAAAACCCATGTTGATATGACCATTCATTCAGAAGAAGTAGCAATAACAAGATTTTCAAAATGGTTGTGTAAATGTGAATATGTGTGTAAAGTTTCATGGCAATCCTCCAAGTAGTTTAGGAGAAGTAGCAATAACAAAACAAACTTGTGCTAATGGACAGACAGACATCGAAAGACTGACTTCAAACAACAGGTCATCCCATAAGCTCTTCTGGTTTATGACCTTTAGAGCTAAAATATGCCTCTTAGAGACAGGATATCAAACAAATTTCCATATTGTCTTTTTCGCTTTATAATTTAATCAAATTATAGCCATTTCCTCCTTATCACTGTCATATTCAATTTGATTTCAATTGGAGGAGAACCTGCATTCTTTGAACGAAAGAAACTTTCTCTTTTATTGTATTTGAATGGGGGAAATGTTTATTTCATTTACCTGCAATAAAGTTTTTTGTCTCTTCTTTTGATTCCTAGCATGGTTGAAACATAACTTTGTCTCCCTTGGGTCTATTATTTACTTTACTAATTTGTGTGGCCATTAAATAGCATATCACACTATGCTATTAAATGATATGTTTTTGATACTCTGCATGTCACTGTATGCAAATATTTTGTTTATACACAATAATCAACAAAATAATCAGCATTAGATCATAATGATGACATATAATGTATTTTTATGCATGTTTTTATTTTCACCTTTTTCTGTACAACAATTCATAATGTTTATTTTTATTAGCTTGATAATTTGTCAACAGCTCTCTTTCTCTAATAATATATTGCATAGAATATTTGTCAACAGCTCTATTTCTCTAATAATATATTGCATACATAAAACTATTTAAGATGTATTAGTTGATCCCTAATGATTACGATTGCTAAATCCTACAATCAGGTCACCATGAATCTACATTTAATGCTCCAGTGACTTTGGCCATGCTCTCGAAATAAAATTAACAAAAATATTTAAACAAGTTTGTAGTTCACTTGATTTCTTAGAAACCCTAATAGTGTGTGCAGTAATGGAATTTTGGGAAAAACCACCTTATGTGGGTCAAAGTAAAAAAAGTTACCCATGTCACATGAGTTTTAATGTATTCAACTCAATTTTGCTTTAATTGCTGCAAAACATGGTTTGTGTTTGGTCTTTCATGAAATTATCACCCAAATCAAAAGTCACTGTGACCTATTTAGAATACCTTGATGGCACAATTAAATTACTGCCCACAGGTTAATGGTCTCCTTAAGATGCATCATGATGAGAACTTACATATATACACATTAAATCTTGTTGGAACTAATGAATATGGCAGTTTTTACATTTGATTAGTGCAATTCAATCTATCATTTTGCTGAGGATAAAACTTGATCGCCATTCTTTATCAAATCATGAAGGTTATGACTTTTTCTTGCAGTACTAACCATATTATGTTTATAAAGTCCTAAACATATTATTGAAGTCCAAAACATATTATTGAAGTCCTAAACATATTATTGAAGTCCTAAAATTATTAAGTAATGTCCTAAACATATTATTGAAGGTTTCTTTCTAAATGATTCAACACTCATATGAAGATTATTCAAGAATAATGACATGAATTTTATTTTAAAAAGTTTGGTTGAAAACTACAATTACTTTTTACAGGTTGGCAAAAAATGTTCTTTCATTACTATAAACACAAGAAACATTGCAGACATTCATGACATCATAAACATAATGATGTGAACTGTTAATGAGTGCACTCATATGGGATAGACATATCAGACACAACTTTCTCATATGGGCAAACTATATCCCATATATATGAATGAAAGAAAAAAGTACATGTATCACTTCTGGTGTCAATATCACTGTTAAGATCGTCTATTAATGTTTTGTGTTAAAGCTTTTGCAAGTCAAATATGGGAGGAGGGGAGCATAAAAGCTGTTTGGAAGCAAGACATTATATTTCAACGATATATATTCTATCATGATCCATAGCATTTTAAACTATAGTCTGACTCACATTAATAATTGTTCATTTTTATTAATAAAATGTAATCCATTACATCATTGCTTGTAAGAATAAGATGCAACCTGATTGTATCTATTCTATAAGGTCTGAAACTTCTCCCTTTAATAATTATTTCCAACATGATCATTCAATTTCTATGCCCACAAAAAATCAAAGCTGCAAATCTTTGACAATGTGATTGCTGCTTATCATACTTGACTGTTTATAATATAAATATAAGCAATATACTGAAGGTGATCAAAATCTTTATACAATATCCCATAGTTGGCGTAATCACCTCTCTTGTAACAAGAACCTCTCATGTATGCACCTGGGGTATGATATTCCCTTAATTTCATCTACATAATTAACTTCTACTCAACAATTGCTTCCCTTACCGATCCAAAATGTATCTATCCTGATGGCAGCTGCTAAACAGATTGCACTACCATGTGTGTGATGTTATTTGACAATGCTAAGTCTACAATTTTTTTGTTTGTAAGTATATTAAATGCTACAGAAAAAACAGATGGTATTTTCTTTTACCAGTATTCAGATTTGAATTTCCAGTAATTTGCTGTAGGCTGATTTGAAAAGATAGCTTATTCTCATTTGGATGACATCACTTTTGGGGGGTCACATGCACTTGGGACCTCAAAACAATTTTTGAGTTTCAAAAGCCCCCCAAACACTGTCTGGGAATATGACAAGTATGCATAGTATGTGGTCTTGAACTAAACCTAATGTGCAGAAACCATTAATTTCTTACTAGACTAACAATGACCTTGATCTCTGAACATCTGGACCCCAAAATCTATTGCTTTATTTCTTACCCAAGTGCAAACCAGCCATAAAGTTTGTTCAAGAAACTCACTCTTGAACAAAAATTATAGTGCAAAACCCATTTTTTATCAAGTTACAATAACATAAACAATGGACCTTTTGATCTCAAAATCAACAGGCCTCTTTCTTACCTAAGTACAAGTAATCCACAAACTTTGGTGAAGGCACGTGTTATATAATCAAGGTTATTATGCAAAAATCAACTGTCTTCCAGCAGTCACAGTGACCATGACCTTTTGACCCCAAATCATTAGATCTGTGCCTTATCCCATGTGCAAGCCATCCGAGGTTTTGGCCATATCTGTGATGTTATTGTTACTCAACAGACATAATTTTTCCTCTTTCAGTCACTTTGACCTTTACCTTAGACCCTGAAATCAATAGGTTTCTTCCTTACCCCAACTGCAAGCTATTTACAAAGTTTGGTAACACTCATTTGTGGATGACTAAAGTTATTGTGCATGAATGAAATAGGAAACTGATGTACAGATGGTGGAACAGACAGACATCTTAACATGATACAATCCACCTTCTGGACGGCGAATAACAATTAAAACATACAAAAATAACAAATAATGTTTGAAGACTTTTTAATTCAATATCTAGATTTCAAATCAAGAGTGAGAAAGACTAAAGATAACATGCTGAATTCCTAATTCTTCCTCATTTTGGCTTTAGTTTCTTTTTCCTTTCTGTACACATTTTGTTTGTCAGTCTTTGTTTGTTTATTAATTTTCTCACTTATTTGTTCAGTTTGTGTGTCCGTCTTTGTTTGTTTATTAGCCTTTATTTGTTTATTAGGTTTCTCCTTATTTGTTTGTTTCATTTGTTTTACACTTATTTGTTCAGTTTGTGTGTCCGTCTTTGCTTGTTTATTAGCCTTTATTTGTTTATTAGGTTTCTCCATATTTGTTTGTTTCATTTGTTTTTCACTTATTTGTTCAGTTTGTTTGTCCTTGTGTATTTGTTCACTTTGTTTCTCCATAATGGTATTTCGTTTGCTACTAATTTGTCGGTGTATTTCATACAGAAGAATACTTCCAGTCACTGAAGAATTCAAACCATACACACCAGAAGTTATTGGAACTGTTATACACTGTCCATAGTAGTGAAAAGCCAATTTTCTAGCTTCTGGAGAAACACCAGTTGATTCATCCCCAACCACTATAGCTACAGGATCAGTAGTATAGTCTATCTTATCATACATTGAAACTGATAATGGAGCTTTTTCATACTGTTTTAATTTTGTTACAGAGTCTTCCTCTTCTTCATCTGAGTCAGTATCAGAATTTTCTGTTGTTTCACCGTCAGAGTCTGAGTTGGCAGCAAGTTCTTCTTTTGATTCTGTTACATGATCCTCCTCCCCATCTGAGAAGTCAGAGTCTTCATCCATAAATTGTACAATACTTTCTTTATCTCCCTGCAATTGTTTCAAAACCCCTGGGGATGGTCGTCTTGTGTCTGAAAGATATACTCGGCATGAAGAAGGGAGATAACTCTTAATGACATCCCAGGTGACATCTGTGACAATAGGGACACGGAAATGGCTCCCTGCTCCAGCACATAGCACTTTTGAGCCCCAGACATCCACACAACCTACAAATTACAAAGAACGGTCATCTTACATCATGAAGAAACATCATTTAGAACTTTATTCTGAAAAAAAAGTGATGGAGCAAATGGTGACTGATTTTGTTTGAGTTTCTTATTTGTATTTAATGATAGGTGTGAAAACACTTTGAACCAATTTTAATATTTCTTTCATTATGTGCCATTTTCATAATTATCTCTTAAATGCCTATTTGTACATGAACAATAACAAGTTTTCTGATTATAGTATGTTTAGCAAGAGCCCACTGAAGGAACTTATCCTCTAATGGCCGAATAGTATTTGAAGGAATCCAGTGAGAAGTTTGTTTCTCCCCCCTTTTATTCTAATACAGTTTTCAACATAAGTACAATACAAAAAGTAATTGTCATGGTCTTTGACTTTGAACCTAATACCACAGATAGAATAGCACTGAACTCATCTCAGATAGTCAAGATATACCCACATGCTAAGTTTTGTTAAATTCAAAATTAATTTCACACCCAAGTTATTTAACTGGCATCATTCTATGTATTCTTCGGATATATCCCAAAACTATGTTTGATAAAAATCCATTCATATTTGTTTGTGTTAATGTATCATGTCACAACCTGGTACAGACTAAAACCTGACATTTGACCTTGACATCAATGTCAGAGTGATGACTATCAACTTGTTTATTAAAAAAACAACTAAATACAAAGTCTAGTTAAAATTCATTTGTGAATGTACAAGCTAGTGTGTTCATAAAGTCAGTGAAGTACAGAAAAAAACATGGCACAAGTGGGTCTGACATCGCACACTTGAGCAGTTAACATGTCACGTTGTAAATGCAAATTCACACAAGTATTGAAACTGAATAGGGAAAAGAAAAGCTTGGAGCACATACTTGTTACATTGTCTATTAATGTTGGTGTCATTTATCTTCATTCCTAAACCATATATATAGGATGAATTTCTCAGCATAAAAAGGGCAAGTCATTTATACAACTAGCACTGTCCCCTGGAATTTTACCAGCCTAGGTACTTGACCCTAATTCATAACTTAAAAACTGTTCATATCCCCACCCTTAAAATATAAACACTTACTTGCCATTACAAGGGGAGTAAATTTGTACCATCTAAGGACACAATGCAGCAGCCAACATGACCTGGTCGGGGAATCAAACCCGGTACTCCTGAATAGCAGTCCAGCATGCTAACTACTTATTATCAGCTTAGAGCGTTACTTGTTATATTGTTTTATATTTTTCATCCATTTAAATGATAAATTATTCATTACAATCACTAACATGCATTACTGTTATTTTTTAATATTTTGTTCTATCGAAATTTATGTATCTTGTATTCTAAAACATTTTAAAACCATTTTTAACTTTTCTTCTGCAACATAAAAAACTTGGCATATCCCCAAATCTGTGATTCTAAATAATCCTTATCACAGGTTCCTTCCTTGCTTTAAGTAACAAGAAATCTGGGCCTGTAGGAAATTTCTTCCAATGCTGTAGATTGCATATGTTATGAAAACAAAGATTTCTCAGCTTCTCTATCCTATCTTCATCCACATCTGATGGCACATCAGCATAATATGTCCAATATTGAGAGGCTCCTATGCCAGGACACTTTGTTTCCAAGTTGGTCAAATTCAGTTCAGCAGTTTTTTGGTTTACATCTGCCTAAATATTTTTCAGCTTTTACTAATGGCAGTCATATTTGGTTGCAGAACAGCATCATTTGTAAAAATCTGAAAGGATTTCAAGTTTTCTGTCAAATCTGATCCAAGTCTCTTAAGTGATGTTTTAGAAGAAGAATTTTTTAAGGTTTTTCTATGTTTTGGGTAACGGCAGTTATGATTGATGGCAGATTGGCATCATTTGTATAAACTTAAAAAGCTCTTCATTCCAGAATCCTTTCTGTTAAATTGTGTTGTCATTTTTTAAAAAAAATTAATTTAAAGTTTTTTTCCAGTTTTAGTAATGGCAGCTATATTAGATGGTGGATCTGCATCATTTGAGCAAATTTGAAAGCCGTTATTACTGGAATATTTTCTGTCAAATTTGGTCAAATTCTGTCAAGGAGTTTTTGAGAAGAAGTCAGTCAGAGCTTTTTAATCTTGTTAGTTAATGGCAGCCATATCTGATTTTGAATTGTCATCATTGAAATTAATTAGAAAGAGCTTCATTCAAGGATGTTTTCCATCACATTTGATCCAATTCTTTTGAACAGTTACTGAGAAACTGTTTAATGGTTTTCCTATTTTTAGTAATGGTGGCAATATTTTATTGCTGATTGGCATCATCTGAACATATATGAATTACCTTTTGCCAGGATGCTTTCTTTCAAATTGTGTTGTGTGGTTTTTGATAAGAAGCTGTAAAGAGCAATTGTGAACAGATGATGGATAATGGATGAAGGACTATACCTCAAGTTCATTTGGCCTTATGGCCAGATGAGCTAATGAAACAGTGACCTTAGACTCAACACCAAGGTCAAGTAGGTCTTATATTCAACTTATTCGCAACAGTAAAGATCTACCGTGTTCATTTAAGACCAATTACATATTGCACAAAGTGTTTTAAAAAAGTAAAAAACCACATGTCAATGCCAAATTCATTCATGAGAAGTAATGATAACAAGATTGTTTTTTTAATGGCCAGTATAGTCATGTTGGCAGCTTGGTCAGCCCTATTTTCATCAGACCAGTTACACACATGCCCTGTTAAAGTCTTTTAGTGAAAATCAACTGTTGATACAACCATTCATTCTGAAGAAGTAGCCATATGAAGATTTTCAAGATGGTCATCAAGGGAACCCTATTTTTGGTTAGTACAACATTTTTTTAATGTGGAACCAACCACATACTGCAAGAAGGTTTTCAATGATAACCCCATGTTGATATGACCACCCGTTCAGGAGGAGCAGCCATAACCATGGTTCATACTGTCCAGATTTCTTTTTGAACATTTCAAGAACTTCTAAAGGATTTTTAGAACTATATTTTTTCTTACAAAAATTAAATTTTCTCCATGTGTTACACTTTTAACCATTGCATATGTAGGTACAAATGTAGAAAAAACATATAAATAATAAGCATACCAATAAAGCAAAAGCATATTACTACATCAGGTAACTGGAGCATCATTTGATCCATCCATTTATTTATTATTTTCGAAAATATGTAAATAAAAAAAATGTTTGAATTTAAAACCTGATATAAGTGATATATATTCAGTTTTAATGTTTTGCATTCTTTTAGATAAATTCAAGGAGTTTTGGGCAAGAGTTTTTCAACCAATTCAAGGAATTTTCAAAAATTAAACCCACTTTTTCAAAATTCAAGTACTTTTCACAGCTGCCACTCAAGCTGAAGGATTTTTCAAGGTTGAATGATCCTTGATAACAAGATTTTCATGACAGCAACTGTATTAGCCATATTGGGAGGTAATAACAACACAATTTTTATTTAGGACAAACTATATTGCAGAAAGAGTTTTAGTGAAAATCCCTTGTTGATACAACTATCTGATCATAAAGAAAAGCTACAACAAAATTTTAAAGATGGCCACCATGATTTCGTGAAATCAGATCAGCACCATTATTATTTTCAACAACCAACATATCACAAGAAATGTGCAGTGGAAAACCCATATTAAAACAATCATCTGTTCAGGAGAAAAAACCATTGCAAGATTTTCAAAATGGCCACTGCAGCAGCCATGGTTTTTTTTACATCAGATCGGCACCATTTTCGAACTGAACCAACTAAATATAGATTTTAGATGGCCACCACTGCTGCCATATCATCACCATTTTCATTCAAGACCATCTACATGTCATAAGAAGTCTTGTGAAAACCCCATGTTAATACAACCATTCCTTCAGGTTAAGTAACAAGAAAAAGATATTCAAGACAGCCAAGATAAGGGCCATTTTGAAAGGCATCTCCGCACCATCTTTATTTAGAACCAACAGATATCATAAGAAGTGTTTTTCAGTGAAAGCCAAATGTCACAATACCATTCATTTAGAAGCAAGTGATAACAAGATTTTTTAAGATGGCCACCATATCAGCCATGTTGAAGGTCAGATCAGCGCCATTTTCATTTAGGACCAACTACATATCATATCAAGTTTTTCAGTAAAATCCCTGTGACAATATGACTGTATATTAAGGCGGAGGAGTGAAAGCAAGATTTTCAAGATATCCACCTTGATAGCCATGTTGGACATCATGTAAGATCAGCACAATTTTCATTTAGGTCCATCTACAAAAATTTATCATAAGAATTTTTTTAGTGAAAACCCCAGATCAATGTGACCATCCATTAAGGAGAAGTAGCAATAACAAAATTTTCAAGATTGCTGCCATTTTATTTCCTCAATATTTTGCATACTTAAAATGAAGGAAATTTGGTAGGTTTTATGCAAATTTATGAAAATATTCCATTTTGGCAAAGGATGTATCTGGCAAGAAATAAATTGTTCGATTTAGACCATGTCATGGCAATTTAAGACACTTACATCCAATATTATAATGCTATAGTACAGTATTCTCTCATTATTTTAGATATTCAACCTCCACAACCATCAACAAGTTATAGTACAGTATTCTATAATTACTTTAGATATTCAACCTCCACAAGCATCAACAATTTGTATAGTAGGGGTATTTCAAAGTTGTAAGTCCAGTCTTAGGTATTATTTATTAATTAATTATTTTATCTATATGTAATCAAACCTCACCTTTAGTTACAAGAACTCGACTACATCCTACAGCAGCAGCAGATCTAAGTAGTGTGCCCATATTTCCTGGATCGCTGATCTTGTTGCATATCAAGTTGACAGGCAGGGGGTCAGGGGTCATTAACAAGGCTTCACCCTGCTTGGGCATATCAAACACACCTGTTTTGAAGAACAGATAAAAACTACAGACAGGGCTGATCAAATTCCATAAAATTTTCTAAGCTGCTAGTCAGAGACAAGCACATTTCTCCTATTTTAAAACAAGTCATGCAAGCACTAATTTTCCTAATCACTTTATTTACTTTTATCTGGCCATTCATGCCCTCCAGGCACACTTAATGCTTGACTCTACCTCTATTTATTTATTCATTCACATCCTGTAATACTACAGTAAGTGGTCATTGATAACTGTCGCATGTACGCAAGTTCTATTATTGCTTGACTGCATATTGGGATAAGCGACCAAATTATCAGCCAATCAAAACATTTCAAACAAAACAAATCTGGTATGATTTTTATTAGCAGTGTTTAAAATGACCTTGTTATATTTTGTTTATTCAACCCTGATACTCACAAGCAGATCACACTTTGATTTCAATCCACCGAGTCAATGCAACAAAATTATTGAAAGGCACTTTACCAACATAAGTGTCTGTTTCCTTTATGAACTGATTAAATGGCAGTAACGAGTCTTTAATTTTTTTAACCAATTATACAGAGGGTCAGCTTCAACATTTTATATTTTGTTTGAATAAAACAATTACACTAATTAAGGAGCAGTCTGTGTTTGCATTTACACAACAAAATGTGTGTTATGATCACTTTAGTAGAAGGAGTTGTCAAATAAGGTACTCTTTTTTATTTGTACAAAATGAGTTTACTAAATTAATTTTGCAAGGAAGGTCATAAGGAAGATTCAGAGAAGGAAAATTGATGTAAAAGTGGAGGGATACAACATAAGGCTGCCACTGAGTCTGAAGTAACTGTTTATCCAATGAGACATAAGCTAGACTCTGCGGCAGACAAAAATGTCAAATATGACACAACTAAGATACAAAGAATTATTCAGCCACATAGGTTGATTATTATCCATAGCTTGAATTCACTGACTCGGAAGGAAAGATGTTTTACAGTTGTTGCAAAGAATATCTGAAACTTACATGGGTTGGAAATTCAACCTGCGTATTTGTCAATGGAACTGATAAATTCAGGATTTAATCAAGCAAGTCTCATGACAGGATTGGACCTCAAGAAGCCTGTGCAGCGCAGTATATGCATGACACTCCATCAGGAAAGGCAATTTCAAAACCAAATAAGAATGAAATGATGACAACAAATAAAATGAGAACTCTTGTTTTAACAGTCTACACCCTAGCCTAATATGGAAATTTAACCATTTTCTCCAGGAGAAGAACGGTGTTCAACTTAGTGCTAATTATAAGAAAAAACTCAGTGTAAGAGACTTTATTCTGTCAATTGATCAAGTCTTGAGAGAAGAAGTTAGGGAAAGTCTGAATTCCAGCAAATTCCTTTCCATTCTTGCTGTTGGAAGTGCTGATGCTACCATATCGGAGCAAGAAATAGTGTATATAAGATGCCTTGATAATAAAAAAACTAAAAAATTAAGCCCTTTAACAAAATAAATATGTTGTACATCATTTATTTTGTTTTTTCTCTGGAATAAATCTCATAGAATCAAGGCAAGAGATTGAAATTTTGGGACAAGTGAAAAAGTAGGTGGGACAAGTGAATTTTCTGGACAAGTGGTTAAAACAAACAACAGTCCCTTAATGGGACTGATAATCTACTGGCTGAAAAGAACTGACAGGAATTCAAGATAAGACCATTTCTTCTTTTTAATTGTGCAGTGTTGAAACATTCTTTGATATTCTTCAAGGATAACAATTTTTGCAAATCAACTGCTTTGGTGGACATATTGGATGTCAACTTGACACCATTTTCATTTAGGACTAACAATACATCATAAGAAGTCTTCTGGTGGAAACCCCATATTGATACAGAGATGCTGCCAGAAATTTTCTTAAGAGGGGGAGGTCCCCCACACCTACCTTCAGAGGGGGGGATCATCGGGGGAGGGGGGCAAGGCAGGGCTGAGCACATTTTTTTTAACCACTAGTCCAGGACAAGTGGTTTCAGAAAATTCACTAGTCCCACCTTCCTCTTCACTAGTCCCACCTTACTCTTCACTAGTCCCACCTTACTTTTCACTGGTCCCAAAATGGTAATCACTTGCCGAGATTTGATGAGATGTATGTACTTAATCCATAGAAAAACCAAACAAAATAATATACAACATAATTATTTTTTAAAAGAATTTAATCTTTCAAAAACAATGGTTGTTATACATTTGGCTTCTTCAGGTTCAAGTATATATGTTTTAGCTGATGGATTTGAAAAAATGTCCATGTACAGTGTATATGTCTGCCACCTGCACCAGCACTAAGCCAGCAGTTGATAGCTGTGTCTGGGTTGAAGTCCTCAAGCTCTGGTCCATTTGCAGAAATGTTCATTAGCATTTGTAAACTCTTTTGGTTTAAGGAATTCCTTAAAGAAGTATTGATTAAGTTCACTGAACTAAATCTTCGTTCACACTCAGCAGTGGATGGACTTATAACAAATATGATTTCTAATAGTTTGCATAATTGACTGAGACTAGGTGGAGTATTCACTAAGAGTGTTCCAAGAATTCTCTGTCTCTTAGTAGTGTCATATTTAACATTTTTTGCCATCACAGATTGTTGCTTATATCTCTTTGGAGAAATAGCTACCGCACACTCAGTATCAGTCTTACATTTTATCCCTCCACTTTCAAACAAATTTTCCTTCTCCGAATCGCCGTTATTAACTTCCTTGCGAAAATAATTTAGCAAACTCATTTTATCCACAGAGTAACTATCAGCTTGCTTGACAACTACTTCTAAAGTGATCATAACATACATTTTCTCTTTTAATTACGAACAGAGACAGCTCATTAATTAGCGTAATTGTTTCGCTTCAAACGCAATATCGCACGTGGAAGTTAATCATCTGTACAATCAATTAAAAATTAAAGAATCATTACTGACATTTAATCAGTTCAAAAAAGAAACCAACACTGATGTGACTCACTGGATTAAAATCATAGTGAGCCGCTCGTGATAATCTGGCTTGAGTAAACTCAATGCAACAAAGCTGCTTAAAACACTACTAATTGATCATTTCTTTTGTTTGACGTGTTTTGATTTGCCGATAATTTGGTCGCTTAGCCCAATATGCAGTCAAGCGGTAACCGGATGTAAATGTATACACGAAGAGGGGTAGAATCAATATTCAGCACGCCCGGAGGGCATGATTGGCCAAATAAAGGTAGATATAGTGATTAAAGCACGAAAATAAGGACTAGACCGACTTTTTTAAAAAGCACTTGTCCCGGACTAGCGACTTGGAAAATTTTACTTGCCCGACTTCAAAAATGACTAGTCCGGGACGTCGGGCTATGGGATTTGCTCAGCCCTGCAAGGGTAAACTAAGCCGAATGGTAGATGATGGGTGACAACATTATTATAAGGTGTAGAACTACCTAATTTAAAACAAGCATTTAATGATTTTGTATCACTTTCTTTGACAATAAATGTATAAGGTAGCTGCATACCTAATTGTTGCTCAGATGGTAAATATTCTTCTTTGTTTCTTATCAAGCCCCTTCAAATATGCCTTTGCAAACTGAAAATAATTTACTGGACCACACACACATCTGTATAGTCATCAGTATATTTATTGTTTCAGATGTTAGTCCACAGGCCTTTGAAACTCTATCACTGTAGTAGGAAAATGTCAGAATATCTTAGAGAAAAAAAATGGGAAAAAAACACTTAATCCGAATTATATATATGTATACGATTTTATTTTGTTTTGTTCTCAGATATTCTGACATTTTCTTACTACAGTGATAGAGTTTTAAAGGTCTGTGGTTACCCTATTTCGCCGAGTAGTGTGAATTTTGCTTTGAGAACTGAATCACCTTTCACAATCAGTTTTTCGTAAAGGCAAGAACTGCTACAATTATGACCAGTCTGAATAGATTCGTTAACTGGTTTTCAGGTATCCTAAACACAATTTTCCACAATTCAGGCATGTTGTTCTTTGGATATTTCTGTCGATGTATCTGAATTTCTGCATGGTCTAAACCATAGTAAACGACACCAGGCCGGTTATTTCTGTATCACAGCTCTCTTTGCTATGTTCAGTTGGCAAAAAACCGTCAGGTATTTCATCCTCCCTAGTTTCGTACTTAACAGATGATCTTTCCATCTCGCTGAGTTTCCTAAAGAAATCTGTTATATTTTGTTTCAACATAACACACTACTGTCGCGCTTTAGACATTTGGATCCATGGATGAATTTACTACACTGCCCCAGGAAACAATTCAATCGGAATACCTCCATAGTTTCTGCAATACTCCAACAGATCTCCATCATAAAGGTGCTTGTATTCAAACAATATTCTCCATAGATATAGGATTAATTGAGATCATGGAGAAAAGTAAAAAAAGACGATCTGATCAACCTAATTAAAAAACAACAAAATAAAAAAGTCGCGCATTGGGTACGAGAAATCGCGGGAAACAGATAACTTGCGTGATCTTTCCCCCATTGGCTTTTAAAAGTTGCGTGACTCTCTATCCGTTTTGCGAGAAACCTGCGATCCCGTGGCCTGGCAGCATCTCTGCTGATATGACCATTTTTCAGGTGCAACAATAAAAAGATTTTCAAGATGATGCCATTGTGGTCATATTTGATTTCAGATTGGCACCATTTCTATTTAGCACCAACCAGACATCATAAGAAAGTCTTTTGGTGAAAGCACAATGTCAATATGACCAGTCATCTTGGAAAAGTAGTGAAAGCAAGATTCTGAAGATGGCCATTGTGGCCATCATATTAGAAGAAGGATCGGCACCATTTTCATTTATGACCAACAAGACATCATAAGTCTTTCAGTGAAAAAAACATGCTGATATGACCATTCATTCAGGAGAAATAGTGATAAGATTTTCAAGATGGCAGGCATACTGAATGTCTGAATGGCACCATTAGAACCAACTAGACATCATAAGTTGTTAGTAAAAACCACATGTTAATATGACCATCCATTCAAGAGTAGTGACATCAGATGGACATCATTTTCATTCTGGACCAACTATACATCATAAGAAGTCTTCTAGTGAAAAACCCATGGCAATATTACTTTTCATTCAGGAGGATTAGCAATAACAAGATTTTCAAGATGGCCACTGTGGCAGCCATATCAGACATCAGATCAGTGCCATTTTCATTTAGGACCAACTAGACATCATAAGAAGTCTTCTGGTGAAAACCCCATGGCTATATTATGTTTCATTCAGGAGATGTTTTGTTTTTGTGAATTTAATGCCCAATTTTGAGAACATAATAGGTTATACATGGCGACCAGTATATCTGGTGGCGAAATAACCCTTGGAAGAACTACCGACCCACAGGAAGCTACTGGCAAGCCTTCTCACATATCCACGTTGGTCGAACAGAGACTCGAACCCACACAGATAGAGGTGAGATGTCAGTGATCAGTAAAGACAAGCACTTTAGACCACTCTGCCACCCAGGGCCCCTCATTTTCAGAAGTAGTGATAACAAGATTTTCAAGATGGCTATTGTGATGGACATTTTGGAAGTAGCCATAACAAACAGATGGACAGACGGACAACAGACCATCCCATAAAATCTTGGTCTATTAACAGTCGAGCTAAAAATTTTATCAACCCTGTACGGAGCATTTTTATTATCAATTATGATATATTTAAAATTAATTGCATTATTTCAGAAAATTATTGTACAAATGACTTTAAAACATTAAAAAAAATCGATCAAATATATTATATGCAAGATTTAATGAACAGTTCATTATTGCATAAAGAGTTATATCAATTTAAAAACAGATGCAAAAAGGTTAACAGCTAATTACTGCACATTTAATTATTATTCCGACTCTTTCACAGAAGCATTGTGATATTGTTATACAAACCATTTATACATACATAGTAAGCTAAAAAATCTTGAAACTTGGGCAATTATAGTAAATCTACTATTGATATCAATTGTTCTAATACTTTGGGAATTTTATCTCACCCTTTGGGGGCTTGGAGCTTGGAATGATGGAATGCATATCACTGAGCCATACTATTCAAACTATTGGGATTCCCACCCTCTAAACCTATATGCAGTTAATGAAAACATGTATGAATAAACAAGATTTTCTGCATGAAGATAGATGCAATTCTGACATTAGCATATGGGATATTTCTCCATCCGTGAAACATACCCACTGGGTAGGAACTTTGAAATTTTTGAGAATCGTGCCATATAAATATATAAAAAGGTGCAGAAGATGAAAACATAAATTCAGGGATGTGGCCACCATATACATTGAGGATGTTTCCCCATCATGGGGACTTAGCCTTTGGATCACAACTTGAAAACTGTTCAGATTCCCAACCAATTAGTGGGCATAAGAAGACAAATGTATTTTTGTGAACAATATTTACATATGGGATTTTGCAGAGGCTTGGGACCCATCCCCTGGGTCTTATCTTGGAAACTGTAGAGATTCTCATCCAATAACTATATATATATACAGTTCAAAGACTTGCAAAAGGCAAATCACATTTGTGGATAAGAAACATACCTCAACAATAAGATATTGCAAGTGTTTGTATCCTGACTTCAGTTAATATGCATGATATAAAAAAAAAAGACAAGTAACTGAAATGACAACATATGCAACTGATATCAGCTCCTGGGTCTGGTCCTTACTGTCAGTGTCGTTCAATTGATAAGATTTTGGGAAGGGGATATGTAATTTACAAACACTGTAGATTGTGTAACTGGTAACTGTTATTAACAGTTAAAAAAAAAGAAGGAAGTGAACAGTTTCAGAAATCTCGGGACAATAAATCGATAGCTTCAGAAATCCATGGACAAAAGTCATGGTGATTTACCTAAAATTCCTGTTGCTGTTTGTGTATCGGACCAAATTTTGATATCCTGATATGAGACCTTTATAATTTTCACACCCTCATGATATTTAGCAGGAAAATTCTCCATGGCATCCATACTACTAAAAAAGAGATATTTCATTCTAGCCCCAGCTTTCAGAGCATCCAATATCAGTGATTTTCCCTCCAGTACGATATCTCCCGTTTTCTCCCGACTTTTCTTCGATCTAGCTCCAAGAACGATTTGTCTGAAATGAAAAATACAAAATCTATTACAATGCCAAATGATCTCTAACCAAGTTTAAACAAGTATATAAGAATATCTTTTATTAGCAACAGCCAATTTATCACTTTCCATAGTGAAAATAATCGGATCTGTCAATGTGTCAGCTGTAATTACTTATTATGGTACTAAAGCATGGCAGCATTATTTCAGCCATGTTTGTGCATCATATGGTTAACCCTGGTATTAAATGTTCCAACATAGTTCTATTGTGCAACACACCATGCAGACATTTGCTATGTTTTGAAAAATCTTTGAAACGCTTTAAAGGATGTAGCAGTCAATACTCTATAAATATCAGTGATACTGCATATAACATAATGATAGAACAGCAGGGCTGAGCAAATTCCACAGCCTGAGGTCTGGGATAAGTGAAATTCTTGGTCAGGCTAGACAAAACTTTTCAAGGGGTTTTTCTCGAACGAGTAAATTTTTGTAAATGTGAAAAAGTCAGATGATTGCAGATTTCTAACCGAGTTACAGATATGAGATAGCATATGAAATAATCTCTCACTTTTATTTTAGTTGCTTCCACAACTGAATTGGGCTATCAAATGACAATACTTTGATTAGAAGTTATCAGATGGCCTATCCGCCCCAAGCATTCAAAAGAACTGCCAACTTATGCTACTGAGTGTCTATACACAGTATTGCTTTATGATTACACTCCAGATGGAAGTGTACTTCTCTGCCTCACAGAGCAGTAAAGATCAGAGAGTTCAACTGGCTCTGCAGAGACCATGGCAAATAATGCTTTCATACCTTAATGAATAAGAAAAAGAAAAATTACATTATTTATACTGACGAGGAGTAAACCACACAGGGCTCGACATTAATAGCTGCTCAACTGCTTGAGGCAAGTGAAAGCTAAAAAAAGTGTGTCTGAGTATGCAAGTGATTTTCTGGCATAACCGATGAAAATATTGAGAGGAAATGTTTTTGTAGAAACTGTAGCTGAAATGAGATAAAATAGGTTTTTATTTCACACCATTTTGCACTTGTACTTTTTGTTATAATAAAACACTTTTTCTTAAATCTTCCATTCTTTACTTTAAAATGACAGTTTAGTCAAAATGTAAGCCATACTGCTGAATGTCTATATTGATCCACTCCAATTCTCTAGATGCTTGCACATCAGATGCATGATATAATAAGCAGCAAATATATTTAACACATAGCTCTATTTAAACTAGGTATTTCAATTAAAATCTGTCAGGGTTCTCCATAGGATTTTGAAAGTTGCAGTCCAGGACTTCTTCCTTGGAAAAAGTTGCAGTCCCAGTCCGAAAACAAGGAGTCTCAATAGCGATACTTTTTTCCATGCAATAATTCAGAACATTATATTTTGTATAATTGTGTCACCAATATATGTCATCAGATTGCTAATACTCATACATTGTGAAATATTTAGTATTATAATAAACAAATGAAGAAAAAAAATTAAGACAGTTGATAACCATGATTGTTATTGCCTTTACTTTGCCATTCTTAATTTTAGTCCAGCTTGAAGGAATCAAGGAGGATACTAAACTTTCTTTTCTGTATTAATTTATTTAACTAGCTTACATCCATTTGAAATCAATAAATTTTCCAAGACACTGGAAGAAGAAACAAATGACCATACTAGTATTCCATTCACTTTTTTTCATTTCATCTTTAAGCAACACAGCATACTACATTAACTTTTTTCTTTAACAAACTTTAACAAATTTCTCCAAACACAGGTTCAGGATAAAAATTCTTAAGTTCTAGACCTGGTGTTTTTTTTTGGGTTCCCATTGCATTTTTCCTTCCACAGTCGTGATACCTTGTGCATAGAGCTAATAATGTTCCATTATTTCGGACCATGGGAATGTCCTGTTCCATGATTCATTCCACGAATCTCTCAGTCTCTTTGGCATTCTGTTTTCTTTTTCAAAACTAGATGCATCTACTAAATTTTGTCTGCCAGTCTTGCAAGAATCATGTTCATTGATGCCCTTGGCACTGAAGAAATTATGTAAAGTTGCCATCAAAACAGTACAAATATGATACTCACTTGAAAACAACTATCTGTACATGGCACCAGAGCAGCTGATTTTATGACAATATATTATGATTAACATGGGAGTTCATATTCCTATATCAAACAAAATAATTCCCAAAATCTTGGCACTATTTTCTAAATTATGGTATATGATAAAATGCAAGTGTTCCAAACATCGTATAAGGAATTTATAATATAATGGATTAAAACTGTGCTGAGTAATGTTTATCAAAGACAGGTGTCAAATCACAAATGTATAATTAGTCTTTTGATAAAAATGATCATTTGGAACCGACAATCGATTAACAGGTGTCTTAATCTCCTTGTCTACTAAGATCTAACCTATGTCGCTTTACCTAATCCCATTAAAACCGCTTGAACTTTGTTTGATAGCTTGCATACTACATGACTGATACTCTCTTTGTATAAACAGATCAAATAAAAGAATAATTTTGCTGACAAAAAAGCGTGTATACTGAGGATTGAGCTGTTGAAATTCTCATGCACCCAAAAATTAAAAAGTATGCATACTTTTACACAGATTTGGGTATCCCAGAGAACCATGTCTGTAATCTAAACTAGCAGATTGTGGCATATTAGTGTGGAAACAGCTTAATTGTTTCCTTCCGTCAAAGCTCAATTCAATTTTTTCATGACATTTAACATCTGATTCCACTCCACAGTTCATATTTTGCACAGGATTAAATTTCAAAAGAACATGGTACTTAACTCTTTATATGAGTGTAGGTGAAGGAAAATTTGACAGAACAGGTATGGGACCAAAATACAGAATTTCTTCAACTTTTGAAGCATTTTTGCAAGCTCACAAACTTGATTTAAATGAGCAGAATAAATTACTTAAAAACATGGAAAAAATCACCAGCTGCACCGACAGAAAGTTTTAAATTGGGAAATATGTGATGAAAAAAGGTCTTAGTTTTTGACAGTTTGTATCACAAAGATTGAACCTCAAGCACATGACAGTGTATTAGACAGTGAACTTTTATCAAAACTATGGAGCATAATCTCTCAAGCATTTAGTCCACAGCCGTCAGCATATTTCTCTTGACATAAGAATAGTCAAGTGTTTTAATCTGGCATGTTTGATCAAGATAAACTTTAGAATCAGGTCTGTGCACATTTAAATGAAAGCACTTGATTAAGGTGACAACACTCATTGAACAGAGCCATATGTAATCAAGCACATCCTGTGATAGTCTCATTCACTAAGGTGTTTTATGCCTTTCTGAAGGTATGAAAAATGTCTTGATGATTAAGGTTTAGCCCGGTATTGTAAGTGTTCACAAAATACCCCATTAAAAATTGTTTCAACCCAGGGAGTACAATACCTAACTCATTAAAATCTTCTCTAGTGTTCTGTCAAAAATACCTCTCTTAAAAATTAATAATCACTATGACAATAAGGATAGTTTTTAACTTAGCCGAATGACGTGTTTTTACCATATGACTTCAAATGAGCAGGACAAAAACTATACACTGCAATGAATTCTAACTGCTGGTAATGCCTAGATTACATTATGTTAGTTAAAAATAGATTTAAGGTATTTAATAAACTCACAATAGAACAAACTGTCTATGCATGTTTTGTTAGTTTCTAAAACTTCCCAAAAAATTGATACAGTCACAAACATTTCAAAGAACCACAATTTTGCCAAAAGCAAAATCACCCAAACTCTCAGGGCCCCGGGTGGCCGAGTGGTCTAAGGTGCTCGCCTTTACAGATTACTGACATCTCACCTCTGTCCGCGTGGGTCCGAGTCTGGGTTTCGGCCAACGTGGGTATGTGAAAAAGCTTGCCAGTAGCTTCCCAAGGGTCGGTGGTTCTTCCCAGGGTTTTCTCAATTTCTTCCTCCACCAAATATACTAGCCGCCATATATAGCCTATCATGTGCTGAAAAATGGCGTTAAACCTATAACAAACAACCATAACAACCCAAAACTCAACTATTGGGTTATATGGAGACAATTCATGCACTCTTCTATTGGCACCCAGATGGCCAATTTAATAATCAAATGTTTATCATTGGAAAATATATAACATTCAATTATAATGCTTAGCATGATAACTTTTAGTACTATTTTTTTTGGTTGCCTGACTGGGCTTTTACATTGGAAAAAAATGGTTACCCAGCATTCATTTTTAGTTGTCTTGGGCTCCCAGGCAATGGATTTTTATATCTTTGTACATGTTACAGGGGGAAACTTAGAAGTGTTAGTGAATGTTTTCGACATGCTTAACATTTACAGAAATATTAAAAACTAGCCCCCCCCCAAAAAAAAATAATAGATTGTTTGTTCTACATGGAATTTATGAAATATTTTTGACAATTTGTACATAAAATAATTTAATTTAGGTACTACCAGAAGTTAGAATTCATTGCAATGCATATATTATGATGTGCTCATTCGAATTCACAAGGCCAATATACAAAGTGTAATGAGCAAAGTGGTATGATGAATCATAACACATGCATTATAGAGTGTTACCAACCCAAACATTTTGTCTCCTGCCTGCAATGTCTCATACTGAAATTTTGCCTTAGATTTTTGTTTCTCGACTTTCACTGTAGCATCTGATGGCTTCTTTATTTTACGCTCTAATCCAGCGCTCTTTATTGATTTGGCCATTTTCTTCTGTATTTCTAGCTGTTCTTGAACTGTGAGGTCCAAGTCGCTAGCAGTTGCGTAGGGATCTGACTTTGGGTCACGGATCTTCATCCCAGCAGTTTTCAACAATTTTACTTCATCTTCTGGTTTAACTACGCGTACTAAACGTCTTTTGTACTCTCTTGCATAATGTCTCTTTAAGAAAAGATATCCATTTTGCAAAGAAAATCTGACTAACCATGCTTTCATGGAGGCCGCCATATTAAAACTTTATCGGATAAACTCCACAATTTTCCTTCACTTGTTTTACAGTCTTTCCTGCGAGATGCTCCGCATAAGAAGGTTTAGTTAAACACGTGACATAATCCAGAGCAGAGTAAACATTTGGCTATCTTGAGTAAAAGCTCAAATTTCTTAAGTATCTTCGAAATTTCTTCTCCATTAATGTCTTCCAGAAGAGCTTTGCATTTTGTTTTCAAAGTTGGAAACAGAACTGAAACGGCAAACTTTTTTAGAGATGTATTGGGAATGAAAGTAAGTTGCATCCTGTTGCATGCAACACTAACATATGGCTTAGGGTCATTTCGGGTCCATAGATAGACCGGAAAACGCCAAAAATCGCCGAAAACGCAGGAAAACTCTCAAAAAGCCCCGAAAACAACTCGAAAGCGCTGGAAAACGCACTAAAAGCGCCAGAAAACGCACAAAATGTGCCGAACACATGGAAAAAACACTAAAAATAGTCATTTTATGACCTGATTTTATGCATGATTTTGTAAATATTTCTTGTTTCTAGGACTATCAATTGTTTTTAACTTTGATTTACGTAATGAGTTAATACCCTGAAGAGAAATACGGCCGAAAAATGCTGCCTTTGTAAAAAAATATAGGAGTTTTAATTACAGTTATTGTTTAAAAATTTAGAGCATATTTTAAAAATGTTCAGGAAAACACTAAAACAAAACACTTAGTATAGCAACGAATAAACCACTTTCTTTTTTTTTGTTATTTGTATTAGTTATCCCGAAACATGTCACCTTACTAGCAACTTTTATCTCCTTTGAATTCAATAAATTGTGGTCATAATCAAAGGAAACTTGCAGATTGAACATGCAGCCATCACTTTCAGGTTAAACTGTGCAACAAGTGCATTCACTACTCCTGTGAAAAATATTCCTTTGAAACACGCAAATATCTCCTTTTAGCATAATCGCAATCAAAACTATATTAAAGGATCAACGTGACGCCGCCTTTTTGTCAAGTTGGCACCTCATTCATTAACTACGGGTGCTCAAGACTATTGTAAGGACTGACACGCAGTTATCTTCATTAATCTCTTTAGTCAGTAAACTGAAGTCACAATCAAAAGCAACTTGCTTTGAAAGGTATCAAACCTAGAAATTTTATCATTATATAGATAATAGTTAAAACATTTGATACTCTTAGAAACAATAAATGTTTAAAAAATGAAAAGGTGTTTTCCGGCAGCATTTATCAGCCGGGCAGCTTTGTTCGGTCTCAATATTTATTTTTAGAGTGTGTTATATCCCGTTCTCCAGCATTTTTTGGTGTTTTCTGGCGATTTTTGGCGGCGATTTTTTGGCATTTTCCGGTCTTTCTATGGACTGGGTGATTTCGCCCAAACGCTACTTTCTGTCGGGTGGATTTAGCTGGGTTGTTTCAGACGACATATGTTTCATTAGGGATATACTGTGTTACTTTAATAAAGATGTTTTCATTGGAATAGCAAAACGTTGAGCAACAAAATGACAGTGATCATAGTGACGTATCAGTGATTATGTATTTTGATGAAATTGAAACAACTTAAATTAAAAGTTATTCTAAATGAAATAGATTGACCGGATAAATGGTGGATCAAGCATCGGTGTAATCAAACAGGTGTCATTTAAAAATACCTGTACAGTCCAACTTCATAAAACAGATACTAGTTAAAGTATACATACTTGCCTACTTTTTTGCAGCCCATTAAAATTTCTTATGCATTATGAGAGTTTTCTCTTACAAACTTAACTCTGCAGATCCCACTTGTATGAATAGATAGAAAAGAGTTTTGGAAATGGCTAAATTTCTGAAAGAGAGAGAGAGAGATGTTTAGGTAAAAGATCATTAACTGAAAACACTTATTAAAGGCTATTAACTTAAAGAGACGGCAACTAATTGTGCATTTCATGAGAGGTCCAGTTAAGAATTAAAATTACATTTTCATGTTTTTTTTATGAAGGAATTATAAGTATTAGTATTAGGCGTCCTGTAGTCTTTGTTTCAAAACGGATTATTGGCATTGTCTTCTTTTAATTGTATTTAAGACTTTACTTTATGTTGATTGCAATGGTCCTAAACCTGTGGATATTAACTTAAAGATACAGCAATTAATTGTGCCTGTAAGTTGAGGTCCAATTAGGGATCAAAAAGATGAGTTTGTGTAAATGAAAGATGTATGTTACAGAAAAGAATAGAATATAACAAAACTTGATTGGAAAAAGAATCATTCAGGTCATACATATAGGCATATGAATCAAGTAAAATCAAAGTTCTATTATATGAGAAACCATAATGGTGTATTAAAAAGGGATGAGACAGAAAAATCAGAGAGAGAGAATATGGATTATCATGGTAATGGAATTTGTCACCCAAAATGTTATTCTGACATTTGGTACATTTTCTTTCTTCATATGGATTTGTATTACATCGACCATTTTCAACACGTAATTTATAGATTGACGTCTTAAATTTCAAGATAGGTAAGTACAATTTTTGATTAAATATTCTTCCTATTTGAATACCTGTTTTATAAAATTTTTAATTTTTGTCATTGGACAATTTTTCTAAAACAGATAACCGATCTTGTTTGTGTTGATCTAAGAGGATGATTTTAATGTAAATCATAGTACCTCCCTTTATCATAAAACTATGAGAAAACCTTTTACAAATGTTTTGCAATTACACTTTTACAAATGAACACTAATTTTTTCATTAAAATCAAAAGAACTGTAACAAATTTATTGTTTATAATATTTTATTTACTTCCTAAATATGAACAGTAATAAACATGGAAAACTGTCAGAATATACCCATTGTAATTATCACACACACACACACACACACACACACACACACACACACACACACACACACACACACAGAGTACCACCCTTTATCATAAAACTGTGAGAAAACCTTTTAAAAATGTTTTGCACTTACACTTTTACATATGAACACTAATTTTGTCATTAAAATCAAAAGAGTGATGACAAATTTATTATATACTGGTATAATAATTATTTACTTCTTAAATATGAACAGCAATAAACATGGAAAATTGCCATAAATATACCCATTGTAATTATAAGACACACACATACATATGCATAACTAATAATATCTAGTGGGATTTTGTCATCCTTTCTTATCAAAAACTAAATTATAAGATGGAAAGATATAACGTTAATTTATAGACTAAACAAATCACCATTTTGCAATCAGTTACATTAATGAATCCTGTAATAAGGCTGATGATAAGAAAAATGAACATTGACAAACATCTACTTAACCAAGTTTAACTGAATTAATAAAATTATTAAAAATCAATAAACAGCATTATTTATTAGTATTTATTTAATTTAATGTTGTTAACATTGCAGACACAATGCATATATACACATGAGAAAATATTATTTATTATTTTATCCACTTTTGCAAATACATACATTTACCGGTACATATTTTTCACTAGATAAATTACACATGCACATTCTTTTTTGTTTAAATGTACAAATTCAATACATAAATAGTTAAACAATGCAAAGTACACACCCACACACTATATACATAATTTTTGCACCAACATTTATTTAAATTAGTAATTAAAATAGCATAAACCATAACTATAAACACTACAAACACAACATATTATATGTATAATAAGTCACAAATGTTCTTTATCAATATTACTGAATCTCTACATGAACTTTTTATACACTGTCTATATTGAAGTATAGTGGGCCAAAATGACTCACATGTGGGATGAATTGTCCTGGTTGACATAGTGGACTGAAACATCCTGACCGAATCAACCCAGGCCAAACTGGTTTTGGTCCAAAATGACCAGTACCCCAATATATACACATGAGATAGAAAATATGAACTCATTTTTACGGTGCATTACACCTGTATACTACATATTTTGGCCATAAGACTTCAGACGAGCACAGTAAAAAATATATATTGTAATTAATTTTAACTGCTTGTAGTACCTGGATTGCATTATGGTAATTGCAAATTTTTTTTGTTTCTAAAATGTCACTCCAAAAGTTACTATTTCTGAGCTGAAACAAAATGAATGATACTGCTCTGTACCACTGCAGGAAATCTTTACATTCATACAGTAAATTATATTTTATTTCATTTTCCACTTACATGAATCTGTATCTTAAAACCTAATATGCACATACAGTGAGAAAAATATTGATAAAATTGCCAGTGTTCTCCCACATTGATTTTACTTAAAAATTGGACATAACAGACAAGCCTTTTATCCCTGCCTCTCAAATGTATATTTATATTGTGACCACTACCCAAAATAATGACCAGTTCGAAAAATAGCAACCACATTGGTTTGATCCCTGGCATGCATTTACTTTGTAAAAGAGCGAACTGACCCTCAGCAGTGAGACCATGTTCCAATCAGGATCCACATTTCCAAGTCTCGTCATTGGTCTTGGGAGGTTGGAAGGCTTTACAATGTGTATATTTGTGTGTGCACACACACACACACACACACACATATATATATATATATATATATATATATATATATATATATATATATATATATATATATATATATATATACAGAGAGAGAGAGAGTGAGAGAGAGAGAGCGAGAGAGAGAGAAAGAAAGAGAGAGAGAGAGAGAAAGAAAGAGAGAGAGAGAGAGATTGCATTAATGCATTACAAGAGAATATTTAATAATATAAAAGAAACAATATTTCTTTTATTCTCACAAAATATGAGTTGTTTCTTGTAGATAGTACACCTAAAAAATCCAGAGTTACCAAAAGTACTGATACCATACCTATCCTACTTGAATAAGGACTCTTCTAATTTTCTTGCAGAAAACAATTGATGCAGAACATTTGTGTAATATTATCTGCTATATTTCAGTTTCTTCGACATGAGGAATTTGAGGAAGGATGTAAAGCTGCATGTAATGGGTATGCTCTAAATATAGACCTATATGATGCATTGTCAAAAAATCAAGGAAGACTGTGAATTCATTTATTTCTCCTTTGAATATGTTCCCCAATCACATTAACATTAGGAACATAACCCCTACTACCTCCCGAATTCCAGCCCTCCCAAAAGACAAAAATTCTTCTTTCCTGTCTATATTAATATTGACAAAAGGCAATAACTCTTGCCCATTACATCTCTTGCTGCCTCCAGGTGGCACCATTTTTAAGCTTTAACTGTGAACTGACAATACATTGTTCACATTGCCTCTGGAAATCTATTGGAGATTTGTGCTAATTTCATCCATCCATTGAGGATTTTGTAATTTTCAGAAATATTAAGGATTTTTCTACAGGTGGTATACATTATTTTTCTAACTTTGACCATAATTATGTGAATTTTTTAACTTACGCAGACTTAGTTCCTGCAAGGCAAGATTGTAATAGAACATGCTGTAGTTTGTGTTTGTGCAAATTATTTATTTTGTTACCCCATGTGTAACAGGGGTTTCTGGCATTTGTTAATGCAGTCAAATATTAATTTATTCTTTCTTTTCTTAACTTTGTCTTTTCAGAATAAACATGACAACAAAATGTGTTGAATGCAAGAAGTTCAAAGCCAGCAAGGACTTTCATAACTCGTGTCTCGCCTGTACAAAGTGTACATCGTCACTACTTGCAGCATGTACATCATACATGGTCTACAGTACTGCGAAAAACCTCGAAAAAACAGGGAGCGATGTGGAAAATCAAAGAAAAAAAATACAGATGTTCTGAGGATTCATCCTAATACTGAGTCTTTGGCCAGCCTAGTGGGGGACTCTATGGTCCCCCCCTCCCCCAACGAAGATACGATGTACTTTACCTACGGCTACAGTTACATCTGGGGAAATGGAGAAAACTGTGACTTCTCCTCAACCGTCTATGCCATTCTGGAGTTACAGGTGTGTCACTTTGTACAGCTAGCGACGACAGAGTTGATTAGTTCAGGCCATTTTTTCCCAGTCCCTCTGTCTTCTGTTTCAGTCGAGAATTTTGACACTTTGGGGGAGTATCCCCCCAATTATAGGCATCCCAGTAGGCATAAGTCCCCGAGCATGGCCTTTGGGCACATGGGGTTTATACATGACTTGATTGAGTCAGGCCATCTAGTTGCACCTCAGTTTGATGCCGTATCAGCTGCCGACCATACTGTCCAGCTGTCTGGTTCTAGATCCATACTGTTCAGTGACTGTATGGCTTCTGTAGCATATCATCCTATGCCTCGTCAAGTAGAGCCATGGAATGTTAACATTACAAGGGACCTTAGTGATAGATCTGTCTGTCTGCCTAACATCACCAATATTCCAGGAGTACAGCTGTCTATACTGCCATCCATATGTCCAACACCAATACTGACTGGTTTTGATTTCTACAAGCCGTCCATATAGACTACATTTTATGGATATGGCTAGCCATTTACTCATGGCTTATACTCTTGGACAGTACCATGACAGTCTTAGAGACGACGGCCGTGCCTTGTCTATGCCTTAAGGAATGTGTTATCTGGATGTCGATCTTGATCCGGACCATCACGACCTGCACACTGAGTGTGGGGATAAACCTGATGTTGTTTCATACTTAGATCCCACTATGGAGAGGACTGAGTATCGTTTTAAGGCTGCAATACAGGAAATCTATCGGGTGTTGCTGGACTCAAAATGTCTCCCCCCCCCTCTTCTATGCCGGCCTACAGGGTCAGAGCCTGATCAATCTTGACGATGAGGAAGTCAAGGAAAATCAAGGAAATTACCAATCGGTTATCTGCACGATCAGTGACCCAGGTAATTCCAAAGTCTTTTTCTCTGAGAGCCAACTACCAGCGTACTTTGCATCTTGCTGGTATAAGACACATTCTGATGCCTTCTGTACAGATCTCCCAGTGTTACACAAGAACTATGCTGCGGTCAATCTGACTTCATCTGTTTATGATAAGGTAGATATAGGCATTTTTCACACCACTTCGAAGTTCGTTTGCAATATAATAGCCACATCTTCGTTGTTGGATTTGTTATCTCTGGCAATCTTCAGGCATGCAAAGAAGTCCGGCAATGAACACGTCTGGAAGTCGATGGATAGGATAACAAAGGCGATTAACCGGGCAGCAGCCCATCATTTGATGGTGAATGCTTTGACTGCTTCCATCAACCTTGACCTTGTGCAACACGACACATGCTTACGGTCTAAGTTGCTCAAGCCACACCAAGCCCTTACCCTGTGGACCACTCACTTCAGTTCACCTTTGCTGTTTGGTGGGAAGATAGAGGATGTGCGGAGACAGGCAGCCCAAGAACTGCCCCTCCACCTCGCTGCGCAACCAGCACTGCCTTATAAATCATCTGCAACTCATCCTCAAAGACATGATGAGCAGAGACAAAGGGATTCAGGATCGTTTGCTGCACACTCCCAAAACCAGCCTCAATGCCAACCCTACAAATGGAGACAACCTGCTGATCAGTCTCGGAGTCAGTTGTATAGAGGGGTTAGGAAACAAAGTTTCCCTACACTCAAGCATCCACCCTCTTGCCGCTGACTTGTGTCCCCAACTGCCCGCAGACACCCTTCTGGTAGGTGCCAGACTCTTACACTTCAAAGAGTGTTGGATTCATCTTCTTCCGCAATTCGAATGGGTGATCCAAATCATCTTGAAGGGGCTTCAGATCTCGTTTTGCCAACCCCCTCCCCTTTTGTCCTCTCCATTCCTGATGCAAGTACTATCAGACTTGGTTAAGGATGTACTTTTACAGCAAGAGATCGGGACACACATCGAGAACCGGGCAGTGGAGATTGTTTGGAATCCAGTCTCCAGGGTTTTACTCCAGGCTTTTTCTGGTCAGGAAGGCCAGTGGCAAGCTCAGGACAATCATTGACCTGAGTTGACTAAATCAATTCATACTCCCACTGATATTCAAAATGGAGACCGCAAGATCAGTCTGACTCTCCATCCATCCGAACAAATTTGCCATCTGTCATGTTCCCAAACATCCGGCCTCACAGAAATTCCTTCAGTTTGCATGCAGAGGGAATATTGATCAGTTTTGCACTATCTCTTTTGGCTTGAATATAACTCCTTGGGCCTTTACGAAACTAATTAACTGTGTGGTCTCCCTGTTCCGTATGACTTCATCTACTTCTACAGCGGCATACTTGGACCACATCCTCCAGAAACATATGGTAGGTTCAGTTCTAGTCAAGGAAAAAACAATCTCATATCCCTTTTAAATCATCTCAGCTTTCTGATCAATTGGGAAAAGTCCAATCTTTGTCCATCCCAGCAGTTCATCAATCTCGGTATGGAATTTCTCACCCACCTCAACCTTGTACAGTCTTTCTCACCTTTGGGTGGTCCAAATCGTTGAGCCTGTAGAGTCCATTTCCAACAAGAAATTGATCACAGCAAGGGAGTTTCTGCAACTCCTCAGATTGTTGAATGCAACAGCGGATCTCATTCTGCTGGGTCGCCTCTACATGCTTCCTCTGCAGGTGACCTTGCTGTCTCAGTGGCACCTCTTTTCATTGCCTCTTGATTACAGGGTCAGTGTAACGAACAAGATAGTATCATTCCTGGATCAGTGGTGCAACAAAATTTGGCTCACAACAGGAATATCTCTGGAACAACCCCAACCAGGCATGACCATGTGTACGAATGCAAGTATCTGTGGTTGGGGAGCCCATCTGTTGCCAAGCTTTGACACAGTCTGTGGCCAATGGGATCCGGAGGATGCAGGTCCCCACATCAGTCTCTTGGAGATGAAAGCTATCATCAAGGCCTTTCAGTTTCGGATTTTTGGAGAGACCAGCTTCAGGGCAAGGTGCTTATCATGTTCAACAACTTGGTGGTAGTGATGTACCTCCTCAAACAGGGCGGCACCAAATCACCCCAACTTTGCATTCTGATCTGGGAGTTCTGTCGTTGGTGTGCACATCGCAACATCAACATCCAGATCAGACATATTCCCAGCAGACTCAATGTCTTGGTTGATTATCTGTCCAAGAAGGGTCAGATTTGCCTGCTATGGGCTGTCCGATGATCGATCTTTTTGCGACCAGGTGGAATCACAAACTGCTCACCTTTGTCTCCCAGGTACCAGATCCCGAGGCTTGGACTATCGAGGCCCTTTCTATCAGTTGGGAGGGTTTGTGGGCCTTTGCCTACCCCCCAATGGTCTTAGTTCTAAAAATCATACCGAAATTAAGGGGCCAGAAGTGCCAATGATTCGGATGGCCCCTCTGCACTGAGACAAATCCTGGATCAATGATCTCCTTGATCTAGTGATAGATCTACCCAAGAAGATCCCGGCCAGGCCAAATCTTCTCAAACAGCCTCAGACCCAAGTGTTCCATCATTGGCCAGACCAACTTCTCATTCATGCTCGGTTCTTATGAGGAGAGTCAAGCAGCATAAACAATTTACCCCTTCGGTCGTGGATAGAATTGCATGAACAAGAAGGCATTCCACTCTAAAGGCTTATGAGGGAAAGTGACGTGTCTTCAGGGACTGGTGCAAAGTCAATAACATCGTCCCTTTGTGTGCCTCATTCCCACAAGTAGCTGACTTTTTTCTCTGGCTGTTGGAGGAGAAAAAGTTGGTCCCAATTACCATTAAGGGCTACGGCTCTATGATATCAGACACTTTACATCATCATGGCAGAGAGGATCTTCATCATGACCTCTCAGACTTGTTGGCCAGCTTTGATTACCATAGGCCTAAATCACTCGCATTGTTTCCCAAGTGGATTCTTTCCTGGGTTCTGACTTGGCTGAATTCAAACAAGTTTGAGCCCTTAGCCAGGACGTTGCTGAAGCTCCTTTCATACAAAACCTGTTTCCTGATAGCATTAGCTTTGGCATACAGAGTCACTGAGTTACATGCCCTCTCTGTCGACCCAGCCTATCTTCAGTTTCGATCAGATGGCTCGGTGGTCCTTATGATGCAACCCAGTTTTGTCGCCAAGAATAGGTTGCCATCAGTGGGCAACCAGAAAGTCATCATACAACTTCTCTCCTGTATTGACACATCCTGAGAGGCATTCAAACCGGATCAGGTACGTGCTCTCAAGCTTTATCTGAAATGAACTGAGATAATTTGTGGAGCTTGAAGGCGTCTTTGACTTCATCTGTTTATGTTAAGGTGGATCAAGGCATTTTTTTATAACCCCTCAAGCCCTCTCATCGTTGTTGAAGTCAGTAATACTCACATCATACTCTGACATCTCACCAAAACAGAGTCACGTCATCAAAAACTCTCCTCATGAGATCAGAGCAATCTCTGTGAGCCTTGCCTTTGACCGTAATGTTTCTATCCAGGACATTGTCAAGGCCATGGGCTTGCATGCACAGTCTACCTTCTCAAGTTTTTACCTGCGAGATCTAGGTCCACATCAACACACTCTGGATCTGGTAGGCCCAGTCTCAATTGCACAGGCAGCTACCAGACCCAGTTAGCATCAGCACAACCTCCGGATGGGCACCATACAAAAACAGCTTTCTATGGATTCACGCCGAAATTTTATTTGGTAAGAAGATTTCATTTATTTATTCTTCCCAGATGTAAACCATGGGGCCTCCAGTTGTGCTGTTCGTAAATTAGGAGAGTGGGTTATCCTTCATGGTGAATCCATCTTTCTTCCCTCAAAGGTTACCTGAGTTGCAGGTAGGATGCTTAACATTTCCTCCTCCTATTATCTATTCTCCTAATGTTAATGTGATTGGGAAACATATTTAAAGGAGAAAGCAAATTTGTCAGTTAATTATGTTTCTCCTAGAATACTTACCCGATAACATTACTTTAATACCCTCCCATCCTCCCTGCAATGCGAGCATCCTGTTCATGATGTTCTGCTCAACTTAAAACTAGCGCCACCTGGCGGTGACAAGGGGAGGTAATGGGCAAGAGCTATTGCCCTTTTTCTATATACTATAGACGGGAAAGATGACTTTTCGTATTTCGGGAGGGCTGGATTTGTGAGGTAGTGCTTATATTCCTAATGTTAATGTGATTGGGTAAGTATTTTAGGCGAAACATAATTTACTGAAAAATTTGCTTTTCATGGATACCAATTTTTATGCTTTTACAAAGAATTCATAGATTTCTGAAAGGTGGCCCTATTATTTCCACAGTATGTCATATTTCCACAAAAAGTCCTATTGTTTCTGCAGAATGATTAATGTATTTGAGGTTCTTTAAATTCATTCTTTGTAGCAACTTTTAAATCAACGAAAATTGGTGCCCCAGTAATAGTATTGAATTAACAGTATGCTAATTTGAGATGATGGCCCTTATACTGTAATACTTTTATGTGTTCTGTGAGTTAATGTTTTGAGGCTTGCTATACTGATTAACTCACTGGAAATACTGTCTATACTTGCTTATAAGTGGAGTCCAACTGCAAACAACATAGACCCTGATCTGTTGTCGCATTATGCAATGGCATATCAGAGTCTATGTTCTTTGTTCTACTGATTATTCCTAAATAACCGCAGAGACCCAGATCTGCCAGTGCATTATGCATTGGCAGGTCTGGGTCTGTGCAATTTGTAGTTGGACTCTACTTATAAGTGAGTATATATGGTAAGACAAAAGAAAAAGAAAATTTGGAGAAATCTTTATGAAATCCAGTGATTAATTCCCATTATACTTTTCAAAATATATACTTCAGTATCTGTAAAATGCATATCCCCACAGCCTTGCTTTGTCCCATCCACCCACAAAATCTGTGATCCTAGGATCTACCGGTAATCAATAGACTTGGACAAATTTAAGTTGCATATGTGAATTTATATTTTCATGCCCAGTAAGTGTAAATAGGCCAGGGATCTCAATAGTTTCCCAGTTATAACCCAGGGAGTTTTTTTTTAAATTTATATACAACAACTCCCACACCCTAGCCCCATCCCCCAGGGTCTGTTTAAAAATTTTCAAACGTTGTGCACATCTACAGACCAACCCTGGTTATATCACCATGGTTTGAACTCTTTAGCTTGAACATTGAAGGAGGAGTTGTACTACATTAAACATGCATGTACGAATGGTCAGGATAGCATAATCTCTGCTTTTTCTTTGAAAGGCGCAGGGATAATATTGTGGGTCCCTTTGATAAGTGCACAGATAATAATGTGGGTCCCCTGGGCTTACCGACAGAAAAAATATGTCATTGGGGACAGAGGGAATATGCCATCTCTGAAAGTATTTTGTTATACACGTAACAGTTTTATTGTGGTTGACCTAGTCTTTGTTTTCAAATGTAAGACACTATGTGTATACATGTTTTGCACAACGCTATGTTCAAAGATCTTATTTTTCAGACCTTATGATGGGAAGTGGAGCAAATCAATGGTGGGTTATGGACCAGAGGACAATCATTTTGTTGTGGAACTGACCTACAACTATGGAATTGGCAGTTACAAACTAGGAAATGATTTCATGGTGAGAAAAAAAAAACTTGTCATAATTTCTTGATGAAAGGTACATGTATATTATACTTTTTTTCTTTTTTTGTGTCTTGCATGTGAATGGTCCGACAAAGGCACGAGTTTTCTGCCAGCAGTAGCATCAAGATTAAGATTTTATGCTACGTTTCTTTTTTAATTTCATTTCCTGATCATAATAAGTAAGGTAAATGTACTCTACAATGCAAATCCGGTTCTCCCAAGCCAAAAAATACATTAGCCAGGGTCCATGCAAGGGGGAAAAGGTCTCAGGAATGCTGAAAAGGTATACCCTACTCAGAAGACGGATTGTCTAGCTAAGAAATGGGCAATTACAGATAAGTTCCATGAGTAACTTTTTGGTAGCACATCTGTAGTGAGAACTGATCATAATGCTCTCACTTGTGTACCTTGTATTGCCAACTTGGATACAAGTAGCCACAGATGGATTGCCATATTATCAAATTATGACTTAAAAATAATCTTCAGAGGCAGCCAATGCAATGTTCATGCCAATGCCTTTCTTTGCATCCGACCAGAATAGGAATTTTTAGTTATACCATTAAAGCAATTTGTACTGCATTCATGGTATTCTAGTGACACAATCCAGCTATGGAAAGCATTTTGCTTTCACAAACTGCACAGATTGAAGACGAATCTGGAGATATCTAGCCAGTTGAATTCAGTGGAATCAAATGACTTGTCGAGCAACAATCTGATGTCATAAAGAAGGGTCACAGGCATACCAAACAAGATAAAGCATAAAGGTACTGGGGTAGGTTTGAGACTGGGCAAAATTTTTCTTCCAGACATTGTCCTATATGATGTTAATAATCTTTATCATGAAAAAGTACAGCAGCTAATGTTACCTCAAGTTTGTTGTGATGTTTCCCTGGATGATTCATATGAAGAAGCATGTCACCATAGGTGCATCAGAACACTTGGTGAATCACGATTTCTTCTGGCCTGTGATGGATAAAGATGTCGAGAAAAAGGTGTCAGCATGCAAAAACTGCATACTCAGGAAGTCCAAAGAGTAAAACCACAGCTGGTGAATATCAAGACCTCAGAATCTGTTGAGTTGATCTGTTTGGATTATCTTACACTAAAACAGCCTAAAAGAAAATATGAAAACATTTTAGTAATAAAAATCACTTCACAGTACACTAAAGCAATACTGTTGAAAAAACCAGCCTGCTCAAAAAATAGTTCAGTGCCTGTGGGAGTCTTTCATCCAGCATTATTCCTTTCAAGCTAGAATCATTAGTGTCAAGGAAAAAATTTTGAATAAGTGAGCTCTTAGAGATAGTTGGAATTTAGAAGGGGTCTCTCAAGACAGGTGGTCTCTCATTAAAGGTTTGTACAAAAAGACCGGTTTCCAAAGTCGAAATTCAGCACTGTTTAAGAAGGAAAAATAACCACAATCACTGTACATGTATTGTATTCTTTATTGATTGTTCTTGTTAAAATATTGCATGCATTCATATGAAAATAATTTTATATAGCAATAAAGATATACATCTATCATTAAACATGAATCACATTTTATATTTGAAGATCACATGTACATGTATTAGTGATCAGTTGTAATAATGACTTTAGCGGTTTAGATTAGGCTTTGGGGCAATATGGAATATATATATACAATGTATATGTAACAATGAATAAAATAAAAAGACATAATTACATAATTAACTCATCAAAAAACAGAATAAATTTTTTAGAGACAAAAGTCAAAGTAACCGGCTGCACTAAGGTAAACAGATGATGGCTCGGTGTGTGGGTTGTAATCACTATAACATCAAATAAAAAGCAACAAGCAACACAAACCTTTAACAATGACAATTGAATCCAGGAAACAATTCTCACTAACTGGTATTAAAGACAAAGATAAAGACCTCATTCACCCCAGGCATTACATATTAACTCCAAAGACAAACGATGTACACAACCACTATATTGACTTAGGCACTACAATGGCAGTTAGTGGCATGTACTTTAGTCTGGTTTACAGTCTATAACAAATGACGCTACATGCATGACCAGTGAAATTTATGAAACCAGTAGCCAGCCTCAGTTTTGTTTTGTTCTTTTGTTTTTGTTTAGAAAAGTCTTTACTTTTGAAGTCGTCATTCTGCAGGAAGGATAAGGCCTGTTTGCTTGGAAACACATGGAAGTGAATGACAGTATAATCTTTGACAGATATACACATCATCTCTCAATATTCTGTTTAGTTTTTTGTTTATAAAAATGACAAATCAACAAAATGAAGTACCCATGAATATATATATTTTTTGACAAGACCAAAAACTTTGATACTCACAAATTTAAAGCGATTTACAGTAATCTTTCATGATATACAGTACTTTTATCATACCTGTGACAGAACCAGGACATCAAACCAGTAGATTTAACAAATTTTGATCTGTTGATTGGTTTCTAAACCAGTAGAATTTTATTGACATAATTTGTATGTTTTGAAGGGATTGAAAAGAAAACCAGTCCATTTTTTTGCCATAATATATATATTCTCTTCATATTATAATAAAACATTTAGTTTTGTACATGAATCAGTTTCTCATGGATAGTGGTATAATAATAATTACTTAATATGAGTCATTGTATTGTCAATTAAATGAAAAAGGGAGAGTTGTATATCTCAAAGTTCACTGCAAAGATTTAAAAAAAAAAAAAAATCCACAGGCATTTTTAGTTTCTTTCACAAGATCACTGACTGGTGACCACTGGTGACATTCATTGTGATTATTAAGTTTCACACTTAACAGGCTCTCACTAGTTTTCTGGTCCAGATTTCCCCTTGAATCACTTTGTATTTTGTGAAAAATGGATAATGTCCTCTCTGTATCAGCATTAGACTGTGGCAATGACAAAACAACCATGCTCAGCCTGCAAAGAAGTTCAAACTTCAGTTTTCCTATGGCTGGGTTTTTAAGGCTGCTGACTGCTCTCCAATACTCCTCCAAGCTAAGTTCACCCCAAGGAGGAAGTTGATGAGTTGGACTTAAGATGTATTTCTGCAACTCATATTTCTTAGCTGGTGGTTTTTATCATTAGGAGAAAGCACGTGTTTCAATATTTTTACATGAATTGAGCTAAAAATAAACATGAGCTGCCCTGAAGTATTCCTCTAAAAACATCTTGAACAATGCAATAGCAATTGCACAATAAAATTTTTGGGTCGGTCTTTCCATTTGATCACACCTACACTAAAGGTCGGCCAATTTTTATTGAAAGACTCCAAAGCCATCATGGACCACCTTTGATCCCTTTATTTTAACACCTAATAAAACGTGCCACATTTGGCCTTAAACTCTCTATTACAACAATAAGGTAATCGATTAACAGCTTGTTATGTACACATGTTAGCCTTCTTAATCCAATTACTCAGCCATACATCATTTTGCACTAGTCATTGTGCTACAATATTTCTGGTCTCCAGTCAACTGATTCCCACTGTTTTCTGTTGTGTGAGGATAGAACGCATAAAAATACCGTTTAAAAAAAATCTTTTATTTATCAAAAGTGGTAGATTTTAACTATAAAACAGTATGTGCGGTAGACAGCCTTTAAAGCGGTATTTTTGTTAGGAGTAATCAGTAGAACAAACAACATAGACTCTGATCTATCGATGCATTATGTGACAGCATATTAGGATATATGTTGTTTGCAGTTGGACTCAACTTACAAGCAAGTATATACGGTACCATTAAATACCAATCGATTAATTAATATTAGTGGAAACATGACCTAATTCTACTTCATAATTGTCTTCCTTATGTTGCTATGTTATTTTGTTATTGATTGGAAATGCTGAATACATGAATAATATTGTCTACTCCCAGGGTATTACAGTTCACTCAAGGCATATCATCCACAAAGCCAATTGTTTGAACTACCCAGTGACAAAGGATGGTGATAATAAGGTTGTCAGGTCACCTGATGGCTACAGGTTTACCATAGTGGAAGAAGATACACAGGGAGGTCTGTCACAATTTTTCTCACATCCCCTATTATAGATTGAGAATTTGTAGACATTCTGCATATGATGTAACATCGTCAGCTATTTTTCTGTTGGTTTAATTTTAAAATTTAAGTTATCTATCTGTGTTTGAACCACATTTCCCAGTTTTACACAGAATTTTTATAAGTAAACCAAATTTTATATGCTGTTTCTGGAGATTCCAATATTTTCAGTGAATACTTTGTTCTTTTAATGCTTTAACTGTACCAATTGGGTGCCATTTTGCTTGAAACCCTTTTCTTTTTTAAACCCGTGAAAGTTAATAGAAATAACTGACAATGTGTATTGGTATAAGGGTAGAAAAATCCCACCCACGGGATCAAAATTCACAGAGAATTGGCAAAATCTCTTTCCTAGACAGGAAATATGACCCCGCAGGTGGGTTTTTTCTATCTCATATTAGTACATATGATAGATATTATTATTCTCACCAGCATTAATAGGTTTTAAATACATAAGTATCACTTTTCTTGCAGTAACAGAATAAGTTTAAGCAATAAAGTTAAGGTTATTTAATTATAGACCTTAGTTGAGGTGAATATAAAGTTTTTGAACCAGTAAACCTCATATTGATTGACAAGAAGTGGAGGTCAATAAAATAGGTTTTCTGGTTCATTAAACTTCATATTCATAAAAATAAAGGTCTATAATTGTTTGATTACATAATTTAGAGAACAAAAAAAAAGCCATGTAATTTGCTTAAAGATTATACAAATGCAATTTAAACTGCCTGACTCTAAGAATTTAATGATATGACATCATATAAAAGTTAAGGATGTCATGACCAAGTAATATGAAGAATGACCATGGAACATGAAGAAATATCACATATCACGTAATGTGCCATCCATTCTCTCATGCAAACGATGGGATTTGTGTTATATCTATTTCATAACTTTGTTTTGAAGTTTTTAAAAGAGATAAAACACTTATCATAGTCTGACAAAATACTCATCATAATGTGATTTGCATGTGTTCCATAAAACTTTTGTCTAGTTTCAATACTTATTAAAGGAAGTTCAGATATCATAAGATCTAGCCCCCCACCCCTGCCCCACATGCATGTGTAAGCTTAGTAGAACTTTTCTGTGTATCTTATGTGTGTCTGAGATATTTCCAAGTCACACAGAATTTCTTGTTTCTACAGTTTATTCCTTCATAATTTGTTCAGTTGATTGATTTCTTTCCACATTGATGGGCTCATGTCCTTGCCATGTATTCCTGAAACTTTTTGAGCATGAAACACAAGCTGAAGCTCAAAACTCTATAATTAGATTTAATACATGGAGTGCATCTGCATATTTGAAATTTGGCATCCTAATAGAGGGCCCCAAGTCGTGAAAGTCTTGAAAGTTTTAAGAATATAATTTTATGAGGAATTTCTGTCCATCCATGACTATGGCATAGTGTCTATTCTCTTGTATCAAATATAGTCTGTCTTACTAATAATAGTAACAATAATAATACAGTCAATTTTATGTCAAGGGAGGCAACTCAAATTTAGGTAAATGAATAGATCTGAAAGTAGTCATCTCCCTTGGATATTGTTCCACTGATGATAATACTTGAAACAAAAGTATAAAATACAGTGAAACTCCTCAAAACTGAAACCTCAGAATACCAGAATCCCCTTGAGACCAAAATTTTTGAGAGTCCCAAATTTTTCCTTCCTTAATACCATAATTTTTTCTTAGTAAACTGAAACCCCTCAACTCTGAATTCTGGAACAAATTTTGGTCACAAATTTCAATTTTAAGCTGCCCCCCTCCCCCATAAAACCAAAACTCAATGCAAACTTGGTAAATGTATTTTAGCTGATAAATTCCAGGCACATACTGGAACAGATTAGTTATGGTTAGCAAGTACTGTAGTAGGCTTATCTGTGAGACAAAGACTTGGAAAATGTCCCGAAGGGTACGCAAAGTTAAAACATTTCTTGACACATGCACCAACACAGATTAGGGCTGACACGAGGCTGATCTGAAGTCTTTGCACCATAAAAAAGAGCCAGCTTTTAAGGCAAATTATTAATAACTAAATGCTTGTAGGTAAGCCATTTAAGAAAGATTATGTTTATCTGCATAGTATCTAATTGTTGTTAATGCTATTCATTTGGATACATGATCAATAGAACATTTTTTTTTTTTAATAATTAAATATCGGGGCTTTCTTAACCAGGCATGTGGGTCCGCTTTTGATGCTTTGCTGACGGATACTAACAAAGCAGTACTCTAAACATCAGATTCACTCAATTGCCTCTTGAACTGTAAACATTATGAATTATACAGAGTATTTAAACAGTGTGGAGTATCATTCTTAATTGTATTAGACTGAAAGTAAAGTTATAAAAGTATCTCATTCCTCAAATGCTTTTTGTGATTAGGACTTTATTTCTATGCGAAACAAATGTATTCATTCATGTGACAGGATGTGTTTTTCGGAAGGAACGTATGTTGTTCAGCTACTTGTGTTTCATTAAAAACATGTAGTAAAAAAAACAAATAAGAAAAAAAAACACCTTTCTTCAATTTGTGCACTCTTACACACCCAGACATCAGTGTTCTCTCATAATTACATTCTCTCTCTCTCATCACATAAGTGCTTAGAAAAAGACATTTTTTCACATCTGCAAAAACCTCAGTAAACCGAAAACCTCTCCAAATTGAATTTGTATTTGGTCTCAAGGATTTTTGATTTTTAGGGTTTCATTGTACTTTTAAAAAGAAATTACAATAAATTCTTAAATCTTGTTTAAAATATTAATATAAATTCTCTAGTGACATAGAAAGAAAAGAAAATTATTATAAAGATTATTCAGAGCAGTATGTTTATGACAGTAAAAAGGACCATGAATAGCTATTTGAAGTTTTAGATTGTTCAGATGTAAAACTTTGAGGTTTAGGTCGAGTTTCATGCTCTAAAACGTTTGAGAATATGGAGCCTGTATTGATGTCGTTCTTTAATATTTTATATTGTTCTTTAATATTTTGTTGTTTTTTAATATTTTTTTGTTGAATATGTTGTTCTTTGTTCTTTAATATTTTATTCAATATGTTGTTCTTCAATATTTTGTTGTTCTTTAATATTTTGTTGTTGAATATGTTGTTCTTTAATATTTTGTTATAAGAATTCACTGGTTGTTTGCAATTTATTTAAACAATAATTAGAAGGCTGAGAGTATTTCATTGTTTATCTTACAGATCCAGTGAAGAAAGTGACTGTAGCCTCATCAGATTTGCGGAAGTCTGTTGGTAAGTCGAAATGAGTAAAATACATACTGCTGTTGTCATAATGCTGTTGCACATCTCATTTGTATTACTCTGATTTCACCATTTCTTATGGGTTACCAATAATCATGGTTTTTGTAGTTGCTACAAACCATGGTTTGCAAGATAGCCAATAGACAATGATCCTTCTGTGGAAACAATAAGACTCCTACCTCAATCCACAATTCAGTGAAAACAGTATGACTCCTTTTCCAATCCACAATTCTGTGGAAACAATAGGGCTTCTTCCCCAATCCACAAATTAAAATACCAACAAAAATATCACTTTTCAGAAAACCATGAAAATTGATACCCAAGAAAATAAGTGAATCCACAATACAGTGGAATCTGTCTTGAAAGACCACCCCTTCTGCCAAAAGACAGGTGGTCTTTTATGACAAGTCATAACACTATATAATCAGTAAAGCCGTGCATTGAGAATCTGGTTTCTCAAGACAGGTGGTCTTTCATAGCAGTGGTACTTTCAAGACAGGTTTCACTATTGTGTCAAGAGTCTTATTTACAAGTTTACCAAGCCTATGTTCCACAGTTTTATATCTCATTTGTGGGCATATTAACTAGCACAATAAAAATTCCATAATTGGTTTTTCAGTATTACAATTTACTATACTGAAGGAAGAAATGACAATTTATAAAATTATGACACAGTATCAAAGAATTATTACAGATAACAGACACTATCTTGTAATGCAAAGTCCTAGATCATTGTAGATTTTATACTTTTAAAAAGTCTTCCATTTTGAATAAAAAATGCGTTTTTATAATCCATATTTAACCGATTGCCTTCTCTTTCAGATTATTGGCATAAACTGTTAGGTATGAAGCTGTACTTTCAAGATGATAAGACTGCCTTACTAGGATATGCTGATAATCAGGTAAGTGGATTTAACATTTGTAACAGTCAAGTAGAGTTATCTCTCTTTACTAGTATGCTTGTCAGATGAAATTGATAATGTCAAGCAACAGAAAGGAAAATTAATACTGTGCATGAATGAACTTTCTGATTGCTTGCATGCACACCATGGCAACTGTGTGTAGTAATAGGTCAGAATCCGTAATTAGTGTTCAATTAGGTAATGACATTTTGTTGCCAAGTATGTTTGATTCACATGAATTTCAGTTCAAATTCACAAATAGAAATATGAAGGCTGTTTCAGAATAAAAGGTTTGTGAGATCAGAAGGCACTAGGTTTTATTATGAAAACGGGTGGTAGGGATAATTCTGTGTGTTCGAAGTGTTTTACATTGACCAGTCCATTTAAAATTTAAAGGGTGTTAGAGTTTTTCAGAAATCAGAAATCACTTGCCCTGACTCAAATTCCATTTGCCACAAAGGGCCATTTAAAAAAATTTATTTTGACATGTAACCAGTTGCTGTGATTTAAGAAACAAATATTGACAGGTCACTGTGCTTATGCAATTTTTGTTAGAGTTAATTATTGTGAACACAACTAATCCGACATTTTTCATTAGATCGCCATGAAACTTTGTACATGTTATGGTCATCGTCTGAATATAAACATGTCGACAAATCACTGTGCTCTTAAAATTGTTATAAGAGTTATTTACCTTTTTGCCCTGCAGCTGAATGTAGTGTAAGACAGAATCTTGTGAATGCAGCTAGTCTTTAGTTTTTTTTTTATGGATTGCTGTGAAACTTGGTACATATAATAGCCATCATCTATGATGTGCATTTTGAACAATCTTTGAGCTTCCTTGATTTTTTGGAAGAGTTATTGCCCTTTTTAACTTTTAGCTGGATGCAATATATGAGAATTTTGTACATGCAACTACTCTCACAGTTTTCAGTGGATTGCTGTGAAACTTTGTGCATATTATGGTAATCACCATAAGATATGCATGTTGACCAATCATTGTACTCGCGCTACGTTTGGAAGAGTTATGCATTTTTTTTCACTATAAATATTTCCGTCATGGTGGTTGAGGAGGGATGTGGGAGATATGTGTGGTATATTAAATTGCTTACCATTCCTTTAGTTATTAAATCATAATTTCTGCATTTATTTGTCCCTCAAAATACTTTATACATAATACCTGGAAGTAGGGCTGAATCATGGAGATAGCAACAACAAAAAATTTGCATACCTTTAATTTTTTTTCTTTCAACTTTGGAATTTTCTAAACAAAACTGTGTTCTACCCATTCAGTTAAATTCAAATAGAATAATTCAGTCAATCATCTAAGAAACTATCTTCTACCCCACCCTAATAAAATCAGATGCAATAGCTCTCAGTACATGATCAGTGAAACTGTATATTATTTTTATGCCCACAGCATGTTCTGTAGTGGGGTGACATCATGTTACTCATGTCCATCAGCCAATAATCCATATGTTATCAGTCCGTTAAGTCACAAATAATGTTTGTTTCATAACTTATGAAATATTCCATTGATTAAAATCTATATATAGTATTATCACAGTAACGTGATCTTGATTGCTAGATTACGTCGAGTTGTCAGCATTAGAAAATCCAGATCATTATGAGACGCGAAGCGTCAAGTCATGATTCTGATTTTTATGCTGACAACGAGACGTGATCTAGCAATCAAAATTGCATTTCTGTGATAATGATATTTTTGTTATATACCTTTCAATTTTCAGATAATTTAATAAAATCACTATATGTAGTTGAAAAACATAAGAAATTGCTAAACATTTCAACCTCTTTAGTACAAACTTCATCTTAAAGCATAAACCGAATTACTTTTTGAAAGGCTGACATGCACATGCATATTAGTTTTATGAATGAAGTTTGTGAAACAACGCTTGCTCAGTTTGACTACCATCACTGTCAATAACACGAATTCTTCGACGCTTGAGGGCAGACTACTCATATATGTGATTTAAAGTTATTGTGCAGTTCAGAAATTTTGCATCACGGAAGTTTTAACCAGCTGACTGGAAGTTTATTTCAGAGGCCAGGTTGAATGCGGTTGAACTGTTCCTGGCGAAACATTGTGAGAGGCTCCGATGGGAACTTGACACGGGAATGACAACATCATTTTGACAGTTATTTACAACAGGATTGGATACATTGTTATAACTTGATGGTACAGATTTGTTGCAGAGAATATTACTCATTTATAATTTCAAATTCATCCATTATGCGTGAAACTCACTAATGTTACCATTTATGAATTTCCGTAAATGGGTTGTACTGTACAAATGTAATGTTTTGGTATGCGATTTCCGAATATGATCTTGTTTCAGACGAACATTTTGGCAATATTTTCCTACTTCAAAATAAAGGAAAAAATGCTTTTTTATTGTTGCTGTGACAAAAACATGGTTTAGACCTTTCAGATATTTTACATATAATGCAAGGTTTCTTAACTAACGTTGCTGTGAGAGCTTTGTTTACTGCTAGTGTTGGCATTCCATCGCTAGGGGCGCTCCTATTGTCACCAGGAAACCTCAAGGATAAAGTAGTCTCAGCCTCATTTGAAAGTATGGTGATACGGGTTTGGAAAACGATACTATTGTTTTCCTGCTTGTAGGAAATGAGAGTAAAACTCTGGCTCTTTCATGGGTAGAAAATTGGTAGGTGTATAATAAAATTCATTATCAGGCATAATGTCAAGAAGACCTAGATTAAGTATGATTTTCACTGCTGAGTTATAGAACTTGACTGAGTTATGGCCCTTTTTGAGCAAGAACTTGTCAGTACTTGCATCATACATTTTTATCATGTTTGATAAATTTTTGAAAAACTGAATTTATTTTAATCTTATTAGGTGTACAGCTAAATATAAAAAATGGAATAATGTCAAGTTTAGTTTTCACCTCTCTCAAAGTTTGATTTATTCATGGGCTCAATCTGCCTTTGAAGTTTGGCACTGCATCATAAACTGAATTTTTTTTTTTTAATCGGTAATACAGTATTGGTGGGGGCATCTGTATCTTTTGGACATTTGTCTAGTTTTCTCATCTGTATTATTAATACTTTGATGCATGAAAATTATTTATTTGTCCAAAAAAGATGAGACATAATTTCATGACATCCATGTTAATTGTAGGAAATGTGTTGTCTTGTAATAATTCACACATGAGAATTATGCTTTCCTGAAATTCTTCTTTCAAAAACATGTTTCTTCTTTTCTCTTTCAGTGTAAACTAGAGCTGTATGATATTGGCACAAGTGTAGACCATGCCACTGCCTTTGGCCGCATAGCCTTTTCCTGTCCAAGAGAAGAGGTATAGTTATAGATATCTATACAAATGTAGACCATTCTACAGAAAGGCCAAATTGCCTTTTCCTGTTCAAGAGAGGAGGTATAGTTATAGATATTGGCACAAATGTTGACCATTCCACTGCCTTTGGCCAAATTGCCTTTTCTTGTCCAAGAGAAGAGGTATTGTTGGTATCAACAGCAGAAATAAACTAATTACACTCAGGAAATCTGTTCTGGAATGAATTTCATCATTTGTCTCATATGAAACATTGAACTGAAAACCAAACGATATTGTGTACATAATAAAGGAGGACATTACAAAACTGCAGTATTTTACTATCATGCATAAAAGAATATTTCATGCCAATTTTTCTAAGATTTTACAGTGTCTCTCTTCATATCATTTACAGCTAAATTTGTATTCAGAGACAATGGTAAGAAAGGCTACAGTGTAGGAGTAAATGGTAAGAAAGGCTACAGTGTAGGAGTATTCAGAGACAATGGTAAGAAAGGCTACAGTGTAGGAGTATTCAGAGACAATGGTAAGAAAGGCTACAGTGTAGGAGTATTCAGAGACAATGGTAAGAAAGGCTACTGTGTAGGGGTATTCAGAGACAATGGTAAGAAAGGCTACATACAGTGTAGGAGTATTCAGAGACAATGGTAAGAAAGGCTACAGTGTAGGAGTATTCAGAGACAATGGTAAGAAAGGCTACAGTGTAGGAGTACTATCTTCTTTAAGAACTTATGTTGCATATACTCTATCTTTTAGTCAAAGTAGAAAGATATAAACCAAACACTGACTTCATCTTGTGATTGGTATCTAGTGTCTTAGTGTCATCCTGTAAAACCAGAAACCTAAATTATATTTTAAAACAAAAACTTGGATGCATGGGATTACAATGATGGCCTTTTTCTAACACTAAATATAGGACCCAGATGTAGTGCTTGAACATTAATTTAAATTCGGGTTCTTTTGATTGTCTTAAGAAACTGAAATAAAATTTTAGTTAGAGTATTGAGGTGGCATATATAGGTATTAATATGTATCTTTATGCTAGTTGGTTCATTGGTTGGTTTTAACACATTATTGACTACATGATGCCACAAAAATGTTAATTAGGTGCCTTTCCCAAGAACACACCAAGGCAGATGGCTTGGGTTGGTATTACATGTCCAATGCTCTACCATTTGAGCTACAATGGCTCCTTAGACCCCACCACAAATTTTGTATGGGCATATAGCATTACCCTTGTCTGTCTGTCTGCCTGTCTGTATTATGAGGTTCCAGGTGTTCGAGTGGTCAAAGACACTCACCATTACAGACCACTCACATCTCACCTCTGTCTGCATGGGTTCAAGTCTCTGCTCAGATAACATGGGCACATGAGAAAGCTTGCCAGCAGCTTCCTGTGGCAGGGTTCATATAAAGTCTGGAAAGTCTGAAAAAAGTATGGGGAAAAAAAGAGTGCTTTTTCCCGATCTGGAAAAAGTATGTAAAATAAAGGTTTTGCCCTAAAGGTTTGGAAAAAGTGTGGAATTTTGGGTTGCTATATTTAATTTTTTTGCATGTTTCTTGAACACATTTGTGTGTTGTGCTGATATTTATCTTCACGGGGTTGGATGCGGTGTCGGCTGCTGCATACTGGTTCAATACAGGTGGCGAGAAACTCATGATCTATCACCCACTCATGATTGGTGGATACTATTTTAGATCATACAGATACCACATGCTCATTTATAGTGACACAGACTTTGAATACATGTGCCAGATGGGTCTGGAAAAAATTGCAAACCAGTCTGGAAAAAGGCTGGAAAAGGTCTGGAATCTTTTTTTTACCAACAGCTGTATGAACCCTGCTGTGAGTCAGTGGTTCTTCCTAGGGACTTCCTCCACGAAAATATACTTGCCGCCATGTATAACCTATCATGTGCTGAAAAATGATCTTAAACCCACAAAACCACAAAAACTGTCTGTATTACACTTCTTGTTCCCCCCTTCATCTGTCTGGTTGAGGTTTGAATTTAGGTTGTTGGGCATTTGTGTTCCATGAACACATTTCTGGTTTTGCATCTTTTTTCACTGAGCTTGTGTTTAGCAGATAGCGAGATAGGGCATCTGTTACTGTTGAGCCAGTGTTTTGTAGATAGTGAGACAAGGCATCTTTTGTTATTGAGCCTGTGTTTAGTAGAGAGTGAGACAAGGCATCTTTTGTCGTTGAGCCAGTGTTTAGAAGATAGTGAGACAAGGCATCTTTTGTCATTGAGCCTGTGTTTAGTAGATAGTGAGACAAGGCATCTTTTGTCATTGAGTCTGTGTTTAGCTGATAAGGAGACAGAGCATCTTTTATCACTTAGCCTGTGTTTAGCAGATAGGGAGACAGAGCATCTTTTATCACTGAGCCTGTGTTTAGCAGATAGGGAGACAGCATCTTTTATCACTTAGCCTGTGTTTAGCAGATAGGGAGATGGAGCATCTTTTATCACTTAGACTGTGTTTAGTAGATAGGGAGACAGCATCTTTTATCACTTAGCCTGTGTTTAGCAAATAGGGAGACAGAGCATCTTTTATCACTTAGCCTGTGTTTAGCAGATAGGGAGACAGCATTTTTTATCACTTAGCCTGTGTTTAGCAGATAGGGAGACAGCATCTTTTATCACTTAGACTGTGTTTAGCAGATAGGAAGACAGAGCATTTTTTATCACTGAGCCAGTGTTTAGCAGATAGGGAGACAGAGCATCTTTTATCACTTAGCCTGTGTTTAGCAGATAGGGAGACAGCATCTTTTATCACATAGCCTGTGTTTAGCAGATAGGGAGATGGAGCATCTTTTATCACTGAGCCTGTGTTTAGCAGATAGGGAGACAGAGCATCTTTTATCACTGAGCCTGTGTTGTGCAGATAGGGAGACAGGGCATCTCTTATCATTTGAGCCTGTGTTGTGCAGATGGCAAAATGGGGCATCTCTTATCATTTGAGCCTGTCTTGTGCAGATGGCAAAATGGGGCATCTCTTATCATTTGAGCCTTTGTTGTGCAGATGGCAAAACGGGGCATCCTTTATCAGTATTTATCAGATAGCGAGGCAGGGCATATTTTATCTTTGAACCTGTGTTTAGCAGATAGCAAGACAGGCTGTCACTGTTCTGACACTGGCAGCATTAATTGCAGGATTTTTTGGGAATACATCATAATACAGTTTGCAGATAAGACATTAAAAATCTGTCCTTCATACAGTTGACAAATTCCAAACGCCACCTATCTACCACTACCTGTCAGTCAATAGCTGTTTATTCAAATTCCAATTGGCCACTTGCTCATCTTGTCCTGGGCAAGGTATAATCTGTTTCATAATGATACCTCTTGTACTAAGCTTGTCTAAGAGGACATCTGCTGCCCTAATGGTTAGACACCTGGACAGTTTGCAGTATGTAATATATATAAATTCAGTGTTTAATAACTTCATTATATTTTATCCAAATTGCATGAAATTTTCACTTTCAACTGAAAATACATATTAAATACAAAGATAACATTTTGAAAAGAGAAATTTGGGTTTGTAAGAAAATGAAAATGAAAAGATATAGTTATCTTAGTTGTGACAATTTGTCAGTTGTAGCAAACGATGTCTTTGGACAATTTGTCAGTTGTAGTAAACAATGTCTTTGGACAATTTGTCAGTTGTAGTAAACAGTGTCTTTGGACAATTTGTCAGTTGTAGCAAACAATGTCTTTGGACAATTTGTCAGTTGTAACAATGTCTTTGGACAATTTGTCAGTTGTAGCAAACAGTGTCTTTGGACAATTTGTCAGTTGTAGCAAACAATGTCTTTGGACAATTTGTCAGTTGTAGCAAACAATGTCTTTGGACAATTTGTCAGTTGTAGCAAACAATGTCTTTGGACAATTTGTCAGTTGTAGCAAACAATGTCTTTGGACAATTTGTCAGTTGTAGTAAACAATGTCTTTGGACAAGACTGAAATTTGGATCATGACTTCAGCAGTTAAAACTAAGCTATGCTTAGTCCATATATCTTACCAAATTTTCCTTTTTTATTTCTTTTTTTTAATAATTTTTTTTATTTATATTTTTATTTCCCATTACAGTTGCCTGAAATAGAACAAAAAGTAAAGGAAGCTGGTCAGAAGATCCTGACCCATCTGGTCAGTTTGGACACTCCTGGTAAGGCCACTGTTGAAGTGGTCATTCTGGCTGACCCTGTAAGTTTGTTATGCATCATTGTAATAATAATAATAATAAAAATAATAATAATAATAAACAATAACAATTTATTTGACAATATATATATATATATATAAATATATATGATAATACATTTTTCTAAATAAATATATATTATTATAATTATAAAAGTAATAGTAGTACAGCTCTTAATCACTACAGTGCAGTATTAGGGGTCCATAACTACTAAATGCATTATGTACTGAACTGCTTTTTAATGAGAATGATGAAACACTGAATGAAATGTAAATTGTGTATGTGAAGGAATTGCATGTGATTAAAAAAAACACCCCAATCAAAAGATGATTGTAATATTTATGTTCAAATATATTTGTCACATCATGACAGTAATTGTGCTTAAAATATTGTAATATTCACATGTTTGAAGACTAAAGATATCATACTGAAACAATTTTTTGTTTTCTTGAATCCATGCTTTTTACAGTATGTTTGGTGGGTCCATATTATAAGAAAATCATCACAGATTGTTGTTTAATCTTGTAAAAAAGCAAAAATCATATTCACATCTTGTAAAGTCTCAGTATTCTCAGGGGTCTTCTGGGATTTCCTAAATGGAAAGTCCATTCACGCAGGGCTACCTTTGTATCATAGAGACACTGAACTGAGCTAATACCACTAACTGTCTTTTTTCCAACTGGCATAATCAGTAAGCTACTTAAGTAAAGGCTATGTGTAACTATTAATAGTACACTGTCCGACTATTGACAAGCCTACTGCCTTTGTAGTGTATCAGCCACATGTACTTGCAGTCTACGTATAGCTTCATGTATATTGATGGCCAGCATGTAGTCAGACATTAAAGGGGTGAAGTACTTTATTTTTCAGGCTTTATTATACAGATGGGTTAGCCACAAACAAAAATAATAAATAGCTTTCTGTCTGGATATGCATTCAAAGCTGTGTTTGAAACTTCATTGCTAGTCTTTTTAGAGAAATTGATTATTGTAAGACAAGCTTATCTGATAGGCAGTTTTTTATTGCCACATGGGCAGCATTAAATCAAATAGAGAATTAACTAATGCATGCTCAGATATACTGGCATGACCGGTGTTTATGGATGCACAGCTATATTGGCCAACCCAACGCAGTTGATTTTCACTAATTGGAAATTTTGTGTGTTCTATAGCTGGTTACATAAAACAATAGCTAACACTGGTCGAATACAAATAGTGGCTAAGTAGTAACAAAAGCACATTTTTGGTTTACCTCCATGAAATATAGGTAAACTATTGTACTACCCCTTGCATCAGCATCAGCATCAGTGTCCACACTGCTAAAAGTATATATATATATATACATCCTCATTAAATGTCAACTATTTTCCTAGGTCCTAGGAAACAGTTTGGAGTGGGTTTCATAGTACCTACCCCCAGGAGAGGGGACTGAGTGGGCTAAGTTAGTACAAACATGTAGATTAGTTGTACATTTTTCATTAAATTTTTGTGTTTGGCTCAGATTATTTGCACACTGTATCAATACTGTTATATCTGGAATCATGAAATTTGGGGAGGGGATGTTTCTTGATGAGTACTACACCCTTATCACAAATGTAGGTCACTGTGACCTGTATTTTATGCATCAATGACTTTGACTACATTTTGTAGTTTACATTTATTTCTCGAGCTCTGCTCATTATAAAATCGTCAAACTATATGATTGTATGTATCTCTATTAGTGCCATATCCTTATCACAAATGAAGGTCACTGGACCAACGTTTCACATTGTACTAACTTAGGTTAAGCTTTTATGTTTAGCTCATGACCAGCTAGGTTTTTTGCACCCTGTATATATACTATTATACCTAGATTCATGAAACTTCGTGAGGGAATGCATCTTGATGAGTGTTATACTTTAATAAAAAAAAGTAGGTCACTGTTTATTTCCTAAGCTCTGTTCATGCTTGAATCGTCAGACTAGATGATCATATGCATCTCTATTAGTACCACACCCATACCACAAAATAATGTCACTGTGGTCTACATTTAACATTTTACTGGCATAGGTTAAATTTTGGGGTTTAGCTCAAAACCAAATAGGTTTTTTGGAGCATGATGTACACATACTGTTATACCAAGATTCATGATATTTGGTGAGGGAATGTATCTTGATGAGTATTACACCCTCATCACAAAAGTAGGTTACTGTGTCCCATATTTCATGCTTCACTGCCTTGGTTTTCATCTCAAGCACTGTTTATGGCAGAATCAAGCTAGGTGATTGTATGCATTCCTGTTAGTATGACACCCTTACAGCAAAAGAAAGTCCATGTAAACTACATTGAACATTTTGCTGGCATATGTCTTTTTGCATTTAGCCCATAACCACATTATCTACTGTATATTACTGCTGGAGCCCTTGGTCTAAGGCGCTCGTTTTTACAGATCACTGACATTTCACCTCTGTCCATGTGGGTTCAAGTCTCAGGCTCGGCTAACGTGGCTATGTGAAAAAGCTTGCCAGTAGCTTTCCATGGGTTGGTGATTCTTGCTGGGGGTTTTCCGGGTTCTTATTCCACCAGATATACTGGCCGTCATGTATAGTCTATCATGTGCTGAATATTAAGTGTTAAACCCACAACAACAGCAACATATATTACTGCTATACCTGGAATCATGAAACATGGCAAGAGGAGGCATCTTTATAAGTACTACACCCTCATCTTAAAAGTAAGACACTGTGACCCATGTTTAACATGACACTAACTTTCGTTCAAGTCGACATTTTTACTGTTGATGCTTTACTCCTTAAACTAATTGATATGGGTGTAATATTTACAATAAAGCCTGCTAACTAAACATCTTTTATTCACAGCATTAGATGCATGTTTAAAATAATCTTACTCTTTCACTTCTACCAGGATGGACATGAGATATGCTTTGTGGGAGACAAGGCCTTCAGAGAACTGTCCCATGTGGATCCTAAAGCTGATGACCTTCTTGACCATGTAAGTTCCTCAGTTTCCTTTCATATTTTTGGGTGCCCACAGCAATAGCAGGTGAGATGCATTTTCTTTCCCCAGTCAGTCAGTGTTACTTTTGATACAGTTTTATTTCCCATCCAGCAAGACTTGCTATATTTAGTTCACCTGACCATAAGGCCAAGTGGGTTTTGGTGTTGCTCTGCTTCTGTCTTGCATCCTCCATTGTCCCATGTGCATTGTGCATCCATCAACATTTGCTGTTTTCAACTTCTTCTCAGAAGATGTACAGTAGAATTTGATCAAATGGACTGAAGGCATCCTGGCATGATCAAAAATAGACTGAAGGCATGATCAAAAATAGACTGAAAGCATCCTGGCATGATCAAAAATAGACTAAAATCATCCTGACATGATCAAAAATAGACTGAAAGCATCCTGGCATGACCAAAAATAGACTGAAAGCATCCTGACATGATCAAAAATAGACTGAAAGCATCCTGGCATGATCAAAAATAGACTGAAAGCTTTCTGGCATGATGGCCTTTCAAGTTTCTACAAATAATCCCAATATGCCATCCAATATGACCACCATTACTGAAATTAGGAAAACCTTGCAACAGAATTTTATCAAATTTTGCTGAAAGCATTCTGGCATGAAAGTCTATGAAGCTGATACAGATGATGCCAGTATGGCCATTATTATTTAAAAAAGGAGAACCTTTAAACAATTTATCCTCAGAAACCATTTAGACAGAATTTTACCAAATTTGACAGAAACCATCCTTGGATGCATACCCTTAAAATTTATAATAACAACTCTGATTTATATTAACACTATCTGATTAGGCAACATTTGCTTAAAGTATAAAACTTTCCAAGGGATTTTTCTCAAAACCAGCTAAACAAAATTTGATCTAACAGAAAGTACACTGGCATTAAAATAATTCTGGTTTTAACAAATGATGCAGATCTAATATACAAATTGACCCCTGTTACTGAATTAGATAAACCTTTAAACAACTTTAATTCTTTAATTCTGAAGAACTGTTTTACAGTATTTTACCAAATTTGACAGAAAGCATCCTTGTATAAAGACATTTTGATTTAGAACAGATGATGCTGATCTGCCATTTAATAGGGCTGCTTTTACTAAAATATAAAAAAGGCCTCAAAATCATGTCTTATTATGAAATTGCTCAGCAGAATTTGACCAAAGTTGACAGATATCATTTTGGTTTGTTGGCCTTTCAGTTTTATATGAATGATGCTGATATGCCATCAAATATGGCTGATGATGTTAAAAAAATTTCAGAAACCTGCAAGAAACTTTTTCTCATAATTTATGAACAGGCATGGATGAAATTTTCAAAGAAAAAGCATCTAATAATCCAGATGTCTTGGCCAACTGCTCAGCACCACCATAAGACTTCTTATTTTATCCAGTTGGTGCTAAATGAAAATGGTGCCAATATGACATCCAACATGGTTGCCACAGTGTCTGTCTTGAAAATTGTATTGCTACACCTCCTCAAAGGATGGTCATATCAACATGGGCTTTCAATCAAAGATACTTTGGGATGTTTTGTTTGTCTTGAATGAAAATGATGCTTTTCTTACATCCAGTATCACTCAGGTTCACCCATGGTTTTTGGAGTACTGTTGAAAGTGGGCAAGGCACAGGGCAAAGCTGTTTGCTTTACAGCTCTAAAAATTTGGAGAAAGTTGACATTAATATACATGCCTTTTTCCTACTTGAATTGACATTTAGTTTTGGTCACTGTTAAAAAAAACTATGTGATGTCTGAAGCAGACAGTTGATGAAAATGATTGCATTAATGTGTTGGGGAAATATCTTAAAATAGCAGAGAGTACACTAACTTTGCCTGTCCTTGAAATACAGAAATGAACAGTATGCATTACCACTTTCTAAAAAAGAGCACTTTTGAAATTTTAAAATTTTAAAATGTTAACAAGCTACAAGAAGTTACTGGATCTTTTTTATAATTTACATCTTAAGTTTAAGAAGTGAAAATAGTCACGCAGAGCTAGCAACCTTCTATGCGATGCACATCTTAAATAAGGACCAGCTGTGTACTCTCAAAGCAAAAGCAACCTCATCATTCAGGTATCAAAATAAAGAAAAATCCTTGTTATGAAAAGAGAAATGTGTATATTCTAGGGTTTATTTACAATCTACAGTTTTCTTTATTTTGATATCTGAATGATGGGGTTGATTTTGGTTTGTGAGTACACAGCTGGGCCTTAATTATGATGTGCATCTTATCGAAGATTGCTGGATTTGCAGGAGTGAAAGTTTTTCTCCAGATTATGTTCATTCATTGACCTTTCGTAATCCTAGCCCTAATCACACACCAGACTTGGAGCTACTTCACATACATTAGGAGATCACAGTTTGAAACATATCTGGGTTAAGGGGATGTAACTCCCTCCACCTCTTACCAATTCTCCTAACACATAATGATTGGGTAATGTATTTGAAGAAGAAACCAACTTTTGGAGTAAAATATATCTTTTCAATAAGATTTACCCGTCTGTAATATGGCCATCCTCTCCCAAGCCCTCTTCACAGTAACATTACTGGAATTGCATGCACATCCACTCCAGCAGTAACTGATGATTGATGGGATTTGGTGCAAATCCCATCAATCCAAGGAGAGACCACTCTTGTCTGACTTCCATGCAGGCAAGCAGATGACTTTTTAGCACTTTTTCTGCTAAATCAAGTCAAATTATATGGTTAACATCTTTTATAGCTCAGGAGGACTGGATTGTGAGGTAGTGGATGTTTGAAAGTAATATGATTGGGTATTTATTATTGAAGAAACACATTTTAATCCACAAATTGGTTTTACAAAATGAATCTATAATTGAGTACTTTTGTTCTCATCTTTCAGGCAATTGCAGAAGACAAGAGTGAAGAATGGTTTGCCAAGAAAGGTCTTATGAAAGGAGCAGCCTGATTTCATACAAAACTTCAATAATGCCACAAAAACATCATAGTTTAGTTGAAAGATGCATGGTTTTATCCTGAATGCTTGATGCATATAATTGTATGCTTGTAATTCAGAAGAAAGTTTGAATGCATTAAAAAGTCCCTATGGACCAAATTAACATTAATGCCATTTATGAAAACAGACTATTATTAATTGATTGTTGGAAGCAGATATATGATTCAGTATTGATTCAGATATATGATTCAGTATTGATTCATTGCTTACCCAGAATTGCTCCAACTAGAGGAATGGTTAACAGGGGCACTTTTTATGATGAGAGCACTTTTTTATGCCCCCACTATAATAACAGAAGAGGGACACATTGTTTTGCTGCTGTCTGTATGTTTGCATGTGTGTATATCTGTCCCAAATCCATTTTAGCATGATATCATATATACCATTAAACTTAGGGCATTTACATTTTAAACACTTTGTCATAGTCATAAGTAAATACCGTATATACTCGCCTATACACCAGGTTCAAATGCAAACAACATAGACCCTTTTTCTGCCATTGCATAATGCACCAGCAGATCAGGGTCTATGTTGTTTGTTCTACTGATTAGTCCTTACAAACTGCATAGACCCAGTTGGCATCGGATTATACGCGAGTATAATACAGTAAGTTTCAATTTTCAGTCCAGTACATCATTTTTTCAGTATTATTTGAATTTGTTGGATTTGTATATTTTTTATTCAAAAACCTTGTAAAGACAATTAAGCATAAGCTGCTTAGATCAACATATGACATTTGATAGGCTTATATTTTATATGTAGATGACCTGGTTAGATTTTTAAACCATTACATCAATTTTCAATTTATTTTACACCTTTTTTTTTCCTTTTTGGCAAAACCTTGTTAGCACTATTAAGAAAAACCACCTGAGGTAGAAAAATTAAATATAGGATGTATGTTTATATAGATGATCTGAGTAGTAGTTCTTGCCATTATAGCAGTTTTTCTAATTATTTTGCATTTTTGAATTGTTTTGGACTGCAGTGGGGGAATACATGTTTTACAAACACAGATCTTTAGACTTCCATATTTTTTTTTATATCTTTGGATGGCATAATAATTTATTTTTTTTTGCTGTTCAAAATTATATTAAATTCATTTGGCATCCAAAAACAAACAGGAAAACATGGAAAAGGAAAAACATTACTTGCCTACTTGTTGTATTTGATATATATCCATCCACCAGAAAATGTAGCCATACATATATTGGAACCCAAACTTTGCATGCTTTCCAAGAAAACCACCAAGTTAGTAATCTTCCACTAGTCTCTGCAATATAATTAGTTATCATGAAAATCTACACTACAAATGCAGTCAAATTTCATGAACATGTTATAAAGAAGGTACCAGTAATAAATGTCACTGTCTAGTGTCATCTGATTCAGAGCCCAAGAATTCAACCTCATCACAAACATTAAGTTTCCTTTTTCCCATACCAGTGTAACTATCAAAGTGTATCAATTCTTGAAAGTATGACATAATAGTGACAAGATAACTAACAGACCACTGAAAAATTCAGAAACTTGGGCCATATATGTGTGGAGAGTGAGCTTGGGGTTCTGTAATAATTTATTTTCAATCTGCAGTTTTAGTAATGTCTTTAGAGGGTGGCGAACTGAACATTGTCATGTGTGCAGCATGATCACAGGTAGTTGTCAGCTGTGCAAAACAAGCACCCATAGTTAACTGAATATGGGACTCATCTAGAGTACTGAACATGTGTCAAATCTGCAGGAGTTGCCTACTGTGAAAACAGTGTGGGTGCTGACACTGGCAGATCACTCATGAAATGTCACTTACAAAATAGGTCTGGGTTATGAAAAAGGCAAATACAAATCAAATCAAAACTTTTATTGCATTAAACACAGTGTCTACAGCAAATACAAAATATGATACAAAAAAAGGTTGTTCACACTTACACTAAAAAAGAAGCAATATACTTACTAGTAATTACCCATGTCTATCATTTTCATATTCTTTGTTTTTTCTATTTTCTTTTTTAAGTTCATTTGTTTGTCAAGTAAAGAACTGGTTAATTAACAGCAGAACAATAACTGTCCTTGATCCACTGTACATAATCCTGCCAACAAAGATAATTTTTTGTTTTGTCATAAGATTCCTTCGACCCTTTGATATAGAGTTTAGTGAGATAAAATAGGGAACCATGGCTGCTAATTACAGTACAGATGAAACTGTTGTCTTTAATCAAAACCATGACTGTCATACCTGATCAATAACACATTTGTGCAATGATGTCTACACTGACAACCAATCATATTTTTGTTAACCAGAATCAAGACATTATAAACAGAAAAAAAGACATGAACAAAAGAAAATGATAACATATTTGTCAAAAAAATATTTAAAGTAAAAAATAAATAAATAAAATTCAACATAATAATATATCTTCTCAAATCTACCTGACATCATTGTGCACTCACTATCATACACGTATTTCAGCACCATGCTGGGCCTCACTTTTAGACGGACAGATTATCATGTTGCGGTCTGCACAGAATGGTGGCCATATTAAAAAGACAGTTGGGAGAATATTTCATGACGAGTGACACAAAGGATTTAAAATTATTTACTTGTCAGTAGGGTCATGATCATATTAAATATTAATTGCTAAGTAAGCTCTAGTATTTTAAAGATAAATTAGGTACCTATTCTTGACCATTTGAAGTGAACTTCATCTGTATTTAATTGCTGTCAAATATACTGAGACTTTTACTTCAAAATGAGACACCAGGTCTCCTTAGATGTGTCAGAAAGCATAAGTTCAGGACAAAAGTGATTGTAAAAATTACAAACCATAAAAAATTTTTGTTCCAAATAACTGTTTTGTGTCTGAAAACAAACCTGATCTGAAGGCATACAGAAACTATGGTAGTTTTTTTACTCACAAAATGGTGCTTTTTTTTTTTTTAAAGGGGCATTTTTAGTTACTAAAAGGCTTTTTATTGCTGATGGTGAAATTTAGGATGTCATCTATTTGGAAGCAATAATTCATATATAAGTATCCTACATTAATTAAATATAAAAGTATAGAAAAATAACACCATTTTCACAAGAGATTTTAAGAGGGTTACTGGGTGGGCTAGATGGGCAAAATGCACTGAGGTTAAAGGAGGGACATTAGGGGCAGAGGGAATTAAGGGGAATGGGCACCCCTCTATTTATGTCTAGTTGGAACACTGCTTACAAATACAAAGCAATCAGTAAATCATAAATACCTTAAGATCTAGGCTGCATTCATATGGAAATCATTATGCATTGCTAGTGCAGAAGACAATTTACCTCTTCAGAACAATCTGTTAATTCTTGGGAATTTTCAACATGGTTGACAAATGCTCTCATTAAATTGGCAATGCAGTAGGTTTTCAGATTTTTACACCATGCACTGCAGTGATTAACAAATATTACTTGTCATAAGAAAATATATGTTTAATCCATATTGTCAAGTAAATAGGTCAAAATACACATCAGACATTCAACATTCTAGGTAATTTATTTATATATCTAGGTTCTCAAAGCCATTGTTTACATGTTTTATTTGGCAAGCTCTTTTGTGTGTGAAACTAAATTTGCATGCACTGCTTGCAGTGAGCTACTGCCTGGACTAGTAGCTTTGGTTACCTAATACCATCCTTGGACAATCTGTTCATTAGAATTTTTAGTCTGACATGCCACCTTATGGTAGCCTTATTGAATGCAGTCCTGCTGATGTTGAGTTGGTTTGGTGTTTTATGGCACAGCAACACAAGTTGGTTATTTAATGTTTAGGCCGTTGGAGTAAAGTGTCTTGCCCAAGGACACACCTCAGCGCCATTCTAGGCTTATCTGATGGTAGGATTTGAACCTGCACTCTTTTCTTAATGAGTTCTGCATGCTAATAACTGTGTCACTACAGTTTCTGTCTCGCCTTTAATAGCCTATAATACATCCCCAAGCTCACAGGGGGATGCTTTTGATGAACCTCCAGAAACCAAAGGAAGATGCATATTAAAAGTAGAATTTTGCTATAGCGAGAAAAAAATACAGATTTCATAAACAGAATTTCATTGTAAGACAAACAAATATGTAGATTACACAATCAGCAAGATGAAAATTTGTGCTTTGTTATAGGCAGAAATATTCATTGGATGCCTACACATGTAGCACATTTTGCTATTATTCACAGCTGATAATGTGTGCTTTATCTCCAGATTAAAATCAGATGGACCTCAATAGTAAGCTTCATTGTTTTGTTCAAAATCTCTGCCTCAGATGTTATATGTTCTAAACTAATAGAAAATAATGAGGTTGATGACAATTTCTTTGAAGATTTTCTATCATGGAATAGAGGGAAATATACAACTTTTTTGGTATGATTTGCCCAATAGTCCCACAGATATGCTATTATAGCAATTACATCTGTCTGTCTGTAACCTTGCATAGAATTCAGGATTATTTATCTAGTTTTTAGAAAAAATTGCAATATAACATTTTTATGGTAGTAAACATTGAAGAATACTTATATAGGGGACAGTAATTGAAATTTTTTTAAATATTTATTAGAAAGTTACTTCATGGCAGTAGAAGTAATTTATAGCTGTTTAAATTGGCAGCTAAGAAGTCTGAGGGGTTTTACAACAAAATATACATTTTATCTAAGGAAGGAACTTTCAAATTAGGATAACCACTCCTAGATCCAAGTAAAGGCCTATCTTTTTTTTCATCTTCCTCATCTTCCAGGACAAGAACCAGGTTCTCCACAGAATGTTTATAATTCTATGGGGACTCCAAAAAACTATTTACAGTTAAAAAGTTAAAACTAGGCCTCCATACACATCATAAAGTAAAATGTAAACCTTGCTGCATAAAACAAGCTGTGGCATGTGTACCATGCTATTACTTGGTAACGTAAACCTTCTGGAAGTTGTATATTTCAAATCTTGAAATAAAATATGCTCTTGGCTGTCTTATGTATCAAACATTGGTCCACAAAGGTCACAGGTTCAATAAACCCAATATGTTGTGAGGTACAAAAAGGAAGAAAAAGAGAAGAAAACTGGAATTATAAAATGAGCTGGACCTTGTGAATATACTGCAAGGAAATAAAGCAAACTATTTATGAGCAATCAACCATGTGTTTTTAGGGTTTTGCATTAATTTCTGTGAGGTCTTACAGTCAGTAGGTACCCTGGCATATACACTGACCTGTCACTATAAAGTGCTTTAGTATACTGTTAACCCTCTTATAACATGGTATAGTCATGAATCCCATTAAATTGGTCAAATTTTGTTTTGTATTTGTTACTTATATTTAGTTTACTTTATTTTAATTCTTGGTTCAAAAGAACCAATTATAATGTGATTTCATATCATTATATTGCTTTTAGTTATTTCACTCTGCTTTAATTCTGGGTTCATAAGAACAGTTATAATCTGATTTCATATCATTATATTGCTACAGTTATTTCATTTGCTTTAATTCTAGGTTTAATAGAACCAATTATAATGTGATTTTATATCATTAAATGCTTTATTTTTGTGTTTTAATGCACTATCAGGACACAGCCACATTGGAACATCCCTCATTATAAAGTTCCCTCTCTTATAACACTGGCTACTTTATGATCCCCTTGAACAGTGTTATAAAGAGGGAGTACTTCATAAGGTTTCATCATTTATAACACTGGTTACCTTGATGTCTTCCATTAACAGTATTATAAAGAGGGAACACTTCCCTCAGTATAAGGCTTCCTCACTTATAACATTTAAATTTTTTTAACTTCCATAACAGCATTATAAAAGAGGGAGCATTTCCCTCAGTATACAACTCCCTCACTTATAACATGTTACTTGTATGATTTCCATAACAGTATTATAATGAGGCATCCTCACTTATAACACTGGTTACTTTCATGGCTTCTGTGAACACTGTTATAAAGAGGGAGTAGTTCCCCCAGTATAAGGTTTATTCATTTATAACATTACTTTTATAACAACATTATAAAAGAGGGATTACTTCCCTCAGTATTAGGTTCCCTCACTTATAATTGGTTACTTTGATGGCTTCCATTTACAGTGTTATCAAGAGGGAACATTTCTCTCATTATAAGGGTTATCTCACATATAACACTGGTTACTTTTATGACTTCCATGAACAGTGTTAAAAATAGGAGAACTCTAATGCCTTCATTGATTACCATTGGATGCCATTTATGTTTATATGGTACAGACCTGAGTACCACTAGCATTCCATGAACTATGTTAATTAAAATATTTATAGTTGTTAGGGCTGTTCGAGTAAAACATACTTTGGACCCAGGGAAGGCACTTTTAATGTGGAGTAGTTGCCCATTAGAATTTTGTATCATTTTAATATGAACTCGGTGAATAATCAGAATACCCTGGCATATATTTAAAATAAAACATAACAGCTTTCCTGGATACCATGTATGTTTAAATGGAACAGCCAATACAAATAACAATGAAAATTTCAGTTCATGTAGTGATCAGATGAGTCACAGACTTATTTATCTTTGCATGAAATGTTAAATATTACCGAAGACCGTGTAATAATGTGCCTTTGATAGAAATTAGTTTGTACAAGTATGTATATATATATATATATATGTATGAAAAAAGTGAATATGTTCTTGCATTGGTTCATAAATAAAGTATGAATATATTACTGATTTCCTCTTGAATTAACATATATACATATATATTCAATAAAGGATGAACATAATTGATGTCCTGTTGAATTTACACATTTCACATTTATTTCTCTATGTATATGTCTGTCTAGGGTGATATCTTCACCACATTATATAGAGTTTTAGTGGAAATTACTTTTTCTATGGTCAGTGGCTTTTTCTAGTCTTCCACAATGTATTTATTGTCTAGTATGTGTTCATGTAAACATGTATTGTCTAGTCTGTGTACATATAGGCATTATTTATTGTCTAGTCTGTGTACATGCAGGCATTATGTATTGTCTAGTCTGTGTACATATAGGCATTATTTATTGTCTGGTCTGTGTACATATAGATATTATTGTCTTGTCTGTGTACATTTAGACATTATTGTCTAGTCTGTGTACATATAGACACTATGTATTGTCTAGTCTGTGTACATATAGGCATTATTTATTGTCTAGTCTGTGTACATACAGGCATTATGTATTGTCTAGTCTGTGTACATATAGGCAATATTTATTGTCTAGTCTGTGTACATACAGGCATTATGTATTGTGTAGTCTGTGTACATATAGGCATTATTTATTGTCTGGTCTGTGTACATATAGATATTATTGTCTTGTCTGTGTACATTTAGACATTATTTATTGTCTAATCTGTGTACATATAGACATTATGTATTGTCTAGTCTGTGTAGATATAGGCATTATTTATTGTCTAGTCTGTGTACATATAGGCATTATTTATTGAATCACAAAGGAAATCACTGAAATAATTACTTAGATTATATTGCTTTAGCTAACAAATTTCTGTTCTTATGCAATCATTATTTTGGGTGGATCTTTACACAGTTTAATTTTTACAAGTTTTGCAACCTGGCCAAAATCATGAAACTGTAACCTTTCAATTATGAAATAAAATAATAACAAAGTTATACACTTTTGATATTAAACACAAAAAGTTTACAAAATCACAATTTTTTTCTTACAAATTGAAAAATGCTGACGTTTTTCTATATGTCTGGTATACACCAAAGATTGTATGTACCAACCTTTCAGTAATGAAATAAAATAATAAGACAGTAAGCCAATATTGATGATTAAATAAATGCATTTTTACAAAATATAAAATTTAAACAAACTTTAAAATGTGGAAAATGTCTCCATATGTATTGTATACACCAATCAAAGATCCTATGTACAAAATAATTAACACCATATTTGGCTGATGTAGAAAGCAAGAAGCAAACCAGGAAATTCAGAAAGAGGAGATTATGGTGGTGAAGCAGTAAGATTATCTAAATTTTTAAATAAATTGTGTGAAATATGGAAATGTTATCTAAAGAGTCTGATTTGATGGGCAGGAACATGATTTTGCCGAGACCAGATGGGAAGAATATCTCTTTCATATACTGATCTTTATAACTGAATTTTGTTTTCTTTCTGGCGCTAATAAACTAAATTTAGGGGTCACATGGAGTCCATTTGCCACAAAAATAATAAGCAAAATATAAAAAAGTGATCAGTTACTTAGAAAATTGTCTTATTTTAAAATTTAAATTAGCAAAAAGCATAGAGGCAATTTTACATTTTTAGATAAATAGGTTCACATCTATCATGTCCTCAAAATGCTTAAATCACAACCGAGTACTTTATTTTGGCATATAGACAAGCTTATTATATACTTAAATCCCATGAGAGTACTTTATTTTGGCATATAGGCAGGCTTATTATATACTTAAATCTCATGAGAGTACTTTATTTTGGCATATAGACAGGCTTCTTAAATCCCAAGTGAGTACTTTATTTTGGCATATAGACAGGCTTATTATATACTTAAATCCCAAGGGAGTACTTTATTTTTGGCATATAGACAGGCTTATTACATACTTAAATCCCATGAGAGTATTTTATTTTGGCATATAGACAGGCTTATATACTTAGATCACAAGAGGGTACTTTATTTTGGCATATAGGCAGGCTTATTATATACTTAAATCCCAAGAGAGTACTTTATTTTGGCATATAGACAGGCTTCTTAAATCCCAAGAGAGTACTTTATTTTGGCATATAGGCAGGCTTATTATATACTTAAATCCCAAGAGAGTACTTTATTTTTGCATATAGGCAGGCTTATTATATACTTAAATCACAAGAGAGTACTTTATTTTTGGCATATAGACAGGCTTTTTATATACTTAAATCCCAAGAAAGTACTTTATATTGACATAGAGACATGCTTATTATATACTAAAATCTCAAGAGATTACTTTATTTTGGCATATAGGCAGGCTTATTATGTACTTAAATCCCAGGAGAGTACTTTATTTTGGCATATAGGCAGGCTTTTTATATACTTCAGTCCCAATAGAGTACTTTATTTTGGCATATGAACAGGCTTCTTAAATCACAAGTGAGTACTTTATTTTGGCTTATAGACAGGCATATTATATACTTAAATCCCAAGGGAGTACTTTAATTTTGGCATATAGACAGGCTTATTATATACTTAAATCCCAGGAGAGTACTTGATTTTAGCATATAGGCAGTCTTTTTATATACTTCAATCCCATTAAAGTACTTTAATTTGGCAAATAGGCAGGATTACTATATACTTAAATTCCAAAAGAGTACTTTGTTTTGACACATTGGCAGACTTATATACTTAAATCCCAAGAGAATATTTTATTTTGGCATATCGGCAGACTCATTTTGTTTACTTAAATTCCAAAAGAGTACTTTATTTTGGCATATAGGCAGGTTTATTGTATACTTAAATCACAATAGATTACTTTATTTTGACATATAGGAAGGTTTATTGCACACTTTACACTTATTCCCATTCAATTTGAATTTATGCTAATATTCAGTATTTTTCTGTCTTTAATGTAGATGAGGTAATATTCTGGCCAAACTTTTGCACATACCATTGCCTGCCAATTGACATAGAACTTTGAGTTTACAGAAAACATGGTGTCCAGAGACACTGATGGCAGGGTAATTCAGTCGCAATAACTTAGATTTTAGACAAAATTTTCAATGCATTCGTGATGTCAGCAGTATACTGGCCACTACAAATAGTAAAGGGGACTGTAGCTAATCACAGAGCAACCATCTCTGTTTCAATTTAACTTACAAAAAAAAATGAAATCACAACGATTACTAGAATTGCTGCTTGAAGAACAGAGACACATATTTTGTTCATTCTAGACTTTATCTTTCTCCAAAAATCACAGATACCCTATTATATGTAAATGAATATGTTCATATAATGGTAGTGCAAGATTACTTACAGAAATATATACTTTTCAACATCAAACAAGAAAGAATGCTTGTATTTTTGCCACCCTGAAAACTTTACTAGCAATGCAACATAACAGCAGCATTACATGACTTCTTGTTTCAATATCCATTTTCCACGTGTCTTTGGAGTATGTGCACGTCTTTGGAGTATGTGCACATGTCTTTGGAGTATGTGCACATGTCTTTGGAGTATGTGCACATGTCTTTGGAGTATGTGCACATGTCTTTGGAGTATGTGCACATGTCTTTGGAGTATGTGCATATAAGTCCTGAGAGTTTAATTCCTCCTCCACCTCATGAGATTTTAGGAACATTATGAATTTATTTTTATTGGTTCTCAGTATATGTATAACATAGGAATTGATTATTCCTGTTAATTAATTTTAAGTTTTTAAATCCTGATAATTATTAATGTATTTTCTGGTTCGTATTATGGGTATAACATGGGAATTTATTAATCCTGGTAATTAATTAATTAATCCTTATAAAGTATATCTATTTCATTAACATGCATTTGGTTCCATCAGCCCTGCTCAGTTACTGATGATTATATATTGCAATAAAAGTATACCAAGCTCATTTCTTGCTTGTTTCATTATCTAATTACACATAGTCTCTCTCTCTCTTTCGCTTTCTCTCTCTCTCTCCCTCTCTCCTTTTCCATATATCTTTGTAATATGTGCACATAATGACTTAGGAGTTGAATTTACCCTCCACCTCAAGAGCAACTTTACAGAATATTTTATGGACCTCATAGAATTTTCTTATAATTATTTATGTATTGAGAAAAGATGCTTTCAAACAATTACTGACTTTTGATTTCGGTTGCTACATCAATCCATCTTTATTTCCTCCTTTAGGAGATTAATAATAACATAGAGAAATGGTACAGACAGAAGAATGACAATGATATGGCATACAATTGCATATTTAAATAACAAACACGTGCATACATAAAGGAAAATAAATTTTTTTATGTTTGACTTGAATGATCCCTCATTACATACCAGCATCGCCCGATAAGGAATGGTTCAGGCCATTTGGCGACCACTACAGTCTAACAACATAGGGAGAAAGGCGTATGGTCATCTCCTACTAGGTAAATAGTCTTACTGAGTACATTCCAGTAGATCAAAAAATGCAATCAATTTAGAAAGCATTAAGTAAAAATTTTAAGATCAAGATTTTCTATTCTATGTGCAAAATACTGACACATGTTATATCAACGTAATCTCGATGGCATTATTTACACATAAATCAGTCATTCATATATTCTCCAGCTCAACATACATACAATTTTCATGGCTGAGAACTAGGGTAAGTATTGCATCAAAATTATGAAAAGTTATATAACAACATAATCAATACCGTGAAGTCGAGTTATCTGTGATGTAATCCAGCAGGATAATTTTGGGTTAATTCATTCGTTTATCATTGTTTCTTTAGTTAGCCTTTTCTGAAATTTAAACAAAAACAAAAACCAACAAAGAAAACCCTCAAAGAAACAAACATTCTGATTAGTTGTAAAATTCATGTAAGCTTCTTGCAGAAAATATTGCAGCTGACATCAAATTTCTGTAGACTTTGGGATCATTCAGTCCACATTTGTAGGGGAATTCCCTACCTAGCAAGTGGTGAATAAATTCTTCATCAGATATAATATGAAGATATACACCAAGAAGAATATCAAAATTATTAATAATATACGACCAAAAATAGATCTCTCATTCTTTGTGTTTTTTAACATGAGGTGTGCATATGAGCAATAACATCAGTGTATGAAGTATTGCAATTTTGTAAGTGTATGGAGTGTCCAGAAACCTGGTTAAAATTTTTACCAGTTTAAGCTCTTTGTTTGACCTTGGTATTTGCCACAAAATGGTGGGTTTAATATGATGAAGTATATTTTTAAATCTTTAAACACACACATGTTTAAAGGATGAATCGTTAAAATGTGCTAGAAGTGATTATTCTCATATTCATTTATGGTGTTCCATATAATGTGCTTCCATTCCTTCTTAGCCGGAAAGGTTTTATCTTGCACAAAAATATAAATAAAGTGTTTCAAGTCATATTTGTGAAGAATTCTATACATTGGGAATAAATCCTTTTGTTTCATACGGTCATTCCTGCAAAGAAAGGAATACAATCTCATTAAAAATATTCTTTTAGACAACATATTCTGAGGCATATGACTTTAATTTGAAAAGGAAATTGAGCTTTTCATTTATCTTTACATGAGAATTCTTTAATGCGCTTCACACATTGATGCTGAAATACATCTAATCTTTTAATGTCTTTTGATCCAATCTTTGACCACACCTCAAAACCATAAAGCGCTGTTGGAATAACAATTTTGTTTATATAGACTTGCGGTGGTTAAGGGGTTTAAATTACATTCTGTTTTCCCAATCCCGATAAGGGAGTATAGGGATTTTCTTCCTTTTGAACATGCCTTTTCTACTTTTGCAATGCAGCTCATGTCAGAGCTCATTGGGATACCTACATCCAGAATCAAATATCAGTTGTTTTAAATATGTTAAATTTTCTGATATTCTTTTTGACTTAATGGAAATGAGAGAGCACTAGATTAACTTTTGAATAATTAACACCATAAGTTTATTAATTTTTGAATAATTAACACAGAAAACCACAAGCATACAGGATAAAGGTACAACAATTGATGTACTTCGCAGCTCATTCGGTAATGTACTAATATAAATTTGATTGATCATTGTCTTTAAAGTTAAAATTAAACAGTAAAATTTTTGGACAAAAAATTATTTATATTTTTTCCATTATTGTTGTTTTTTCCCCCTCACAAGAGAGCACCCATTTTATAAAATCACCTGGTCATTTCATAAGGGCTGGTCTCATTAAAGGGGCTTTATATTACTACTCACTAGGATATTAATAATTAATCTAGATTATTATATGACTTTGAAGTTTTTGTGTTCTGTGTTTCCTAAAATATTATAACACCCATATGTGTGCATGCAAGAGTGCTATAAGATTCCAATAGTTCATCTAATGGTGACCTCTTAATATCCAGTGTAGGTAGTCAGAGCATGGAATTCTGCTAAAGTGTGCATCATGCATTACTAATCATCGATGGAATGTATTTTCCATCTCTTCATCTGTTTGTCTGTATGTCTACCTCTTCACTTCCCCCTTTTGTTTGTCCATACTTTTGATTTAAATGAAAGTTTAAATTGTATGAATGCGCAACACAAGTGCAATTGTAGGTGAGTTGGTTTTGTTTTTTCTACAGCATAACAACTCAAGTAGACCATTTAGTGCTGAGACAATTGGAGTGACTCTTTTTCATGGGGTGGACTTATCTGAAAGGGTTTTTATTAGTTGTGGGCTGCTGTACCATTTCTGATTACTGTTATGTACCAATTGACTAATTAAGTTGATGCTACTATCAAGCAAAGAATGAACTAACTAATGCAACTTTATCGTTTTTAATTTTTGACCCTCCCAAAGTTCAACCCGCAATGACTACCCCATGTGTGTTGTCATGAGTACATGCTTCCACTAACTATAGCTCCTAAAACAAGAAGGTAGGTAATAATTATTCAGTTCACAATGGTGGAAGCTCAGCATATCAATCATTTTTGGTGTCCATGTGCATGTCAGTCCATCCTTTCATCTGCCTATCCACACCTAGATTAAGGTAAGTGTTAATGGTCAAGTGAGCTTATTGTATTGTCTTTCGTTTGTCATGCAATATCCATTCACAATTGCTATTTACAACTTCTCAAAATCCCCTTGACTAATTTGCACATGATTTTACAGGTAGCATTCTGTCATCAATGCCTTTCAAATTTATTCAATGGATGCTGATCTGATATCCAATGTATTTGCCATTACTAAAATAGAAACACCTTCAAACAACTTCTCAAAAACCACTGAAAAGAATTTTACCAAATTTGACATGAAGTATTCTGTTAAATGATACCAAGCTATCAAATATGGCCACCATTACTAAAAAAAAGTACTTCTTCTCAAAATCCACTCTGCAGAATTTGACCAAATTTGACAGAGAACTTTCTGGCATTAAGTACTGTTAAATATATACTAATGATGCTGGTTTGCCCTCAAATATGACTGCCATTACTAAAATTTTTAAATGCTTTAAATTTACTTGCCATATTCCCAGACAGTGTTGGAGGTTTTTTAGACTCAAAAAGTGTTTTGGGGTCCCAAGGGGGGTCAGTGAGCGTGACCCAAAAAAAGTGACATCATCCAATAAAGAATAAGCTATCTTTTCATATAAGCTAGCCTATGGAAAATGATTGGAAATTCAAATCTGAATAAAAGAAAATAACTTGTATGTTTTCTTTTAAGCATTTAATACATTTACAAAAAGAAAAAATAGTAGACTTACATACACATACACATATTTGCAAACACTCACATAATCACAACCACATTGACATTAAATAAAAACATACACCAAGTTTCTGTCTTTAAAATCTACTGGATGACAAAATATAGGCTAAATTACATGCAATCATTGTGGCTCTCAATAGTTCAATAGGGGATTTGAAGGTAAGGCAAGTGTCATTTGTGTTTATCTTTGCACACATTAGATACTGTTGTTCAAACTTCCCCGCTGGATTCTCTGAGAGAATCCTGGTCAGAACTGCGTTGTTTTTGACGACCATAACGTTAGCATTGTCAGAACTGTATCCAATGCAGTTTGGCCGCGAGATATGCTTGTCTCTATATAAAAAGAATATACATCACAATTGGGACTGACCTCTTCATGGGGGGATATTATTTTCAAATTTAAGGTGGGCCTTACGGGTAACACAGCAGTAATAAACGTTTCTGTCCAGTACGGGTGTTAACGCTTTATCAACACAATTCAACTGTGCAAACACAAGCGTGGGATTATTATTGTCTTTCAATCTATCTGTTTTATAGCTAACATCATCCTGAGCAGCATGGGTCAATTAACAGTTGGTATTTTCACAAGATTAAGATAACAAATAATAATAAATAGAACTAATCGGAATGTTCAATTCAGGGTGTCGAATATGTTCTGGTGGTTACATTTCCATAGTCTGAAGGTTCTATGGTACGATGATGATGATGACTGAATTTGAGTCATGACCTATTGAACTAAAAGTATGACATTTTCACCAATATCTCAAGCTTTAGTCACAGTGACTTTTAAATTACTTTGCACTTGAGACGGTTTTGTCGCAATTACAAATAGCAGGGTCTATTTTACTTGCAGATTCAGCATCAGGATCTGAGTAGCAAAGTGATTTTTAAAAATTTGCTTCGCACCCCTGTTGCCGGTGATCGATTTTAATGTTAGCATGTGCTAGAGTATTGTAGTCAACTGTTTAAAGTTAAGTGATTCCTTCCAAAAGGCGTAGTCACTTAAATTTCATTCTATAATAAATTTTTTAGGTAGTAGCCATTTGTTAATTCGTTGTTGAGTTGTAGCAGCGGTGTTAGATGTACATTCATTCTAAAAAAACAAATTTATATGTTTAAAAGAAATCCCCTTATAAATCTGGCACAATATTAAACACGTTTCCCAAATCGATTATTTTTTTTATAAAACACACAAATGCACTCTCCGTCGTGTCTATATTTATAGAAACATCGGTCTCAAATACAAAGCAAACCTAGTTTGACCATTTTAATAGATATTTTCAAATCAGGATATTACTTTTTATTCATAAAAATAGTGTTTCTTGGGCATAAATGACATGAACCTGGAGAATGAGACACAATGTATTTAATAACATTTTACACAATTTTCGGGATTTTTTTTTTCCAGACTGTCGAAAAAGAACAAAAAGTCAGTAGCAATTTTCAATTAAATGTAATTATCACCATTTAAAAAAAAAAAAAAGACAATATTAGAAGAATTTAAATTGAGAGATTAAAATTATGTTTGACGACAAAGCTATATAAATCAATAAATTCTGACAAATGTTGCCACTCTGAACAATAAAAATAAATTGTATTGTGTCAGTCAGTGTTCTATGGTTTAGGTCTTGTATAATAAATCTTACAACGATGGAAAAAGTAAGAGCGCATGCTCGCAACACTGTATAATATCGACCTTTGTTAAAAATTAGTTCAGCCGATGTGTGTGAAGTTAGCAGTGGGTTCAATATTCGATGTTCAGTATTAAAATATCGAACTCACTGCTAGTAGCTTATGATGTACATGTAGCTTACCTTGTGTCCATGACAAAAGAGTAAAAGCTTTAAAGTTTTATATTTGTATTTTGCTGCCAAAATAGATATCGTTTATTTTAAAATTATACCATCAAAAGATTCAAAATTTTAGAGATAGAAAAATATTTTGAAACTATACGTTATTATATGGACTTGTTACAAAGACATGATCAACCGTAATGTTATTCTGTAATAAAATGGTCTGTCAAGATCAGAATAACATATTACTATGCCGTCTTGATAGTCCATTAATTCAAACATGCAATACAAATAATAATTCTGAGTATGGCAAGTCGACTCTAATATTAGAAGATCTTTATATGCTTGCACCTTTACGTGGTCGGCATATAGTGTTAGATTTTCCGCCCGTCACTCTGTAATGCATTTAGTGTCCGCTCTATAACTTTTCAATGGGTTGAGATATTTTGATGAAGCTTTGCACATACATGTATTTCTACTAGCCCATGTGTCGCATACCAAACCCAGACCCTCGGTCAAGGTCACATACGGGGTTCAAAGGTCAATATAGGGATTATCTTGTCAGGTCCATAACTTTTCAATAAAACTTTGCATGTTATTCACTAGTCAGTGTGTTGTGTACCACACCAAGGCTCATGTTTCCAATCTCAAGGTCAGAGACGAGGTTCAAAGATCAACATAGGGATTTTCATGTCCACTCCATAACGTCTGAACAAGCTGAGGGATTTTGATGACATTTTGCGTAAATGTGTATCTTAAAATTAGGAAATATGTGGCTTACCACACCAAGTCCCGTCGTCCCAATGTCAAGGTCACAGACAGGGTTCAAATGTCAACAAAGGGATTTTAGTGTCTGCTCTATAACGTTTGAATGGGTTGCGGGATTTTAATGAAGCTTTACATAAATGTGTATCTCTGACAGATGATGTGTCATGTACCAGACTCAGGCCATTGTACCCAACTTTAAGATCAAAGATGGAGCTCAAAGGTCAACTTAGGATATTCGTGTCCGCTCTATTCCTCTGCTAATATACCGCTGCCAGAACAATTGATTGCATGAAACATTCCCTTGATTGAACAAATACTTCTTCATTTATTACCTGTGGGTTTGGAGCTTTCGTGTCTAATAGACACATTTCAAGTTTATGTTTGGAAAGTCATTGGCTAATTTGGACAAATTATAAAGTGTTTTAATTTTAAAAGAAAATGCACATTTTTGTAAATGGTTTGCCTTTGATAGGAAACTCCAATTTTTCTCTGTAACTGCTTACATTAAAAAAAATTTTTTTTTTTATTTTCGTTTCCTTACAGTCGTGCACTATTTTGTGTCCTTGCCCAATTATGTTCTTTTTTTATGAAAGAATGCAGATTTAATCGAAAATCATTTTGCTGAAAAGTAATAATGTAAGTACTTGTGAAATTACATTAATAATACAACCAATGTTTAATCTGAGCGTGCATTGGTAACATTTTTTGTTTTTAGTACCCCATTTTAGAATAAGAATAATCAATATAAAATAAAATTGTTTTGATTGATTTTTTTTAAATATTATTTTTTGATAAAGGCCTTTATGGTTTAAAAATTGTTTATCCAATGAAACCTATTTTTGGACTCTATTTCAAATATGTTCCGATATTTTTAAGATTAGTGCTGCACAAATTAACCTTTATTCGGATATATTCAGTCTAATGACACATTTGGACCAATTAACCTTCTTTAAAATATGTTGGGACTAATGACCCTTCGGACCAATAAAAATATATTCGAAATATTGAATGTTAGAACCAGTGACTTCATTTTCAAATACCTTCGGAACAAAGAACCTTCGGACATGTGAACCTTTTTTCAAATATTTTCAGACTAATGAACCTTTGGACTAATGAACCCTTTGTTGTCGAAAACCTTCAGACTAATGAACCTTCGGACTTGTGGACCTTTTCAACTTTTACTTCGAAATTATGAACCCTCAGATCTATGTGCCTTGGACTAGTGACCCCATATTCTTTGAACTTTCGAATCTTTGGAACAATGGAACTTTGGACTAAAATGTTCGGATTTATGAACCTTCGGACAAATGAACATTCGGAACATCAAGCAGTTACCGTTCTGGTTTTCCCGATCTTACATACAAATAGTGCTGCCATTTTGATGGACATCGTACACTTCAGAATGACGTGTGTTGATCTGTTGTCTGCAGTATGTGCACAAAATGAAATGCTTCCCGTTGCTGTTGTGTTTCACAAAGTCAAACTCCGTCAACCAGGAGTTCTGAAATTTTGTTTTTCTGTGCTTTGTTTGCTTTGCTGATAGCTTGTTGCTTCCTGAATCACAGGAAATGCATTTTGACATTTTGCCTTAAAAAATGAATCACACTTGAACACTAAACCGACGACTGAAATAATCATACTTTGCGTTTATATATGGGGTAAAATCCGACTTCAAACAAAACGTTGCCTCTTTTCACAAACTTGCCAATAATCTTTAATAAAGATGGCTTAAACAATTTCATTCAAGGCAATGATGTGTAATAACTTTGGTTTTTCAACGCATCTCTTTGATTTACCTATGACCAAATATGAATTGGGTTGTTCCACTTTGTGAATTTTACCTATGCAAATTAGCACAATGGGCTCCCCAACAACAATGGTAGTTGTTTATACCATACCACCTTCCTTTAATTGCCTCTGTGACAATTAGCTGTATAAACTGCCTCAAGGATAGTTTTTACATTAACTCTAAGCAGGACTGTATACCGTTTATACATGTTACATGTTACGGGCATATATTGAGGTGGTGGGTTTTTCCCCCCGAAGATTACTGAAAATCGTTTTAGCGGGGTTTGGGAGTAAACAATCGTGTTTTTAGCGTGACACCGTGTTATGGCAGGTATGTTTAAATGATGACTTATAAAAAATAAAATAAAAATTATATAAAAAAAAAATACTAAGTAGAATTTGACAGAAAGCATCATAGCATGAAGGGCTATTAAGTTTTCACACATTATTTAAATCTGCCATCAAATATGGTTGCTGTTACCAAAATTAGAACGACTTGTAATAGCTTCCTCTAAAAAGCTACAGTACTTAACATAATTTGACCAAATTTTACAGAAAGTATGCTAGCTTGAAGGTCTTTCATTTTTATACAAATGGTGCCAATTGACCATCAAATGTAGCTGCCATTTCTAAAAGTAAAAAAAGCATTTACACACCTTTATCTATAAAACAAAAAAATTTAAGAGAAATTGACCAACTTGGCATAGTAGCCTTTCAATATTGGACAAATGATGCTGATGTGCTATAAAATATAGAAGAAGATATAAAAAAAAATAGAGTAACCTTGAAACAATTGTTTTCTTAACATATGCAATCAACAGCATTCCAAGAAATTTTGTCCGAAATCATCCTACTAACCCAGATTTCTTGGTCTGCTGCTCATGCATTTGGCTATGAGGCAGATGTTGACAAGGTGAGCGATCTCAGGCCCACTTGAGCTTCTTGTTTAGATTAAGATTACTGTTAAAGATTTTTACTTTCATGCTAAATAAAAGGTGGGATAGACAAAAATGTAGTCTCTTGTAACAATAATAATGATGACAACAACAGCAGCAGCAACAACAACAGTAACAAAAGCAATGCAGTATCATGTATACTATCTTTAAACATCACCCTCAGCTTGAAATGAATTTTCTTTAGATGTAGTCACTAAAAATAATATTGATAATATTTAAAGAAAATTGGACTTAAAAAAAGCAACAGGTGACAAACATCTTTTAAAAATACTACCTTGCTGTAAACCAGTAATATTGAAACCTTTGAAAAAATGTGTAAATATAGTCATTGCATGGTGATATGTAATTTGTGTTGTTGAGATTTGATATATTTGAAGCTTTGTTTAATTTATTATTTATAGCCGGTAGAAAGAGTTCATAAAAGCTTGAGCTTTTACTTTGTTTTAACATGTACCAAATCGAGATAAAAATTACATGACGTGGATGTTCCGCTTCAAACTGGTCCGTACTGTTTCAGAATTAGGTACTACCTCATAGCTCTTCGCCAGTAAGAATTGATAAAGTGTGGTAACAACGGAGACAACAATTGACAGTTTCTCTCTAAAAATAGGTAAAAACGACATATTTACCTGTTTATGGTGTAAATATTTGTTTAAAAATGGTGAAAATAAGTTGCAAGGCATAAAGTCATTTTTTAAAAGTGAATTTGAAGTTAACTGATCAAATTCCTATAAAACATATTGAAACATGAAGAATCTGTCATCCTCGAAAATACATGATAATGAAACTCGTTGTTAATAGTTTTATTTTGTATAGCCACAAACCCATTGCGATCAGGATATTGAAGGCAAGCATATGCTCTTCGAATTCGATTTTAAGAGAAACAGTGTCTTTACAGAAAGCACATCTACCTGCGTAGAGGGTCTGCACCAATTGCACGGAGCTGGTTACCACACGATTGTTGCAGTACTTATTCTTGACTCAGTGCATTACAGTTTAAACTAACAGAAGAAGCATTTAGCGTACAGTGTAAGGTATACTTTGTTTATTCAACTAACCAAAATACTACATAGAATCAGGAATCAGTGACGATCATTTAGTAACTGGTTCCGTGTGGCAACTGGCACAGGTCATATAGGGACTACCATAACGACCCAATGGTTTTATTTTGAACGTATTTAAAATATTTAATTATAATGACTACATAACAGACATTTTTCTTAACAGTGGAAGTAATCATTTAGTTGTCATGCTGCCAACATATACTTATGAGTTTGCTCATGCGTATGTGGAAGGTTGAAAGCTAAATAAAAGGTTGAAACTTATCTCTGAAACATTTTATCATTGGAAAATAAATGATAATTCAGTTTTTATAAAACAATTTTAGAGTACTACTACTGCAACATTTGTGTATTAAAAAGCACAAAATTAAAACAGTTGGTATACCAGGAAGAGAAACCTCAATGAGATTTTTAGAGATCAACCTCATGCCGAGGCAGGTTTTAAGAGCTGTGATGGGGTGGCTAAGTTAGTGCTCAATGTGGAGGTAGGGTGGTGGTGGCTGAAAGCAACTGAAACGATGTCAAAAAATGGACATTATAACCCTAAGTTACTTCAGTAAATCTGCTACTGATTTAATTTTGCAGAAATCATTTGCACTAAGGTAACATATTATAATAAGTGTAGGATATAACATAGTTTGGGGTGTATCTCTGATACACAGAGCAAGAAGCATGAGTGTTTTTTCAAAAAAAATTCTTTCTTAATGAATTTGTATGTCCCATACGTTTCTGACCAAGAAATTTATATTTTTAGGCTATATCTTTTATCACATAATAGTTTCCTTTCTATGAATTGTATAATTTCCTTAAATGTATGTGCCCAGTGAATTATGAAAACAGACAGTGTAATGAAGACATACTTCCAAGACACAGCAATGTCTGCCATTATTACCCCTTAGCAGGTTCACTTACAGTTTCAAACTGATTTTATGAAGAAAACAATGCAAGCAAAAACAGTTAAAATCTTCAAAATATACATTTAGAAATTGCTTTCAACATTTCTATTTTTAAAACACATATTGTTTTTTACATATAGATGATTTAGTTTTGAAACACAAGTTAAGTTTTCATCATCATATGATAACTTGCGGAAATCAGGCAGCGATATCTTGTGGGGGGAAAGAGTTAATTGGTCAGTCAGCTATTAAAACACATGCCTGTGAATGTGCAAGAATTTGTTTTGCTGACACAATTGATATGAACACCTGCCAAGGCATCATACAATCCAATTTACCTGGGGCTTAACAACTACTTGGCTGAGTTGAGGGAGCATCTCAAAAGCAAAAAACTACTGTCACTCGGTGTAGATCTAAAAACAAAATGACAGGGTGAAGTTGTTTTCGCTTTCCTAATAGAAGAAGGTGAAGTTTAAATTTATTCGGCGACTTAGTTGCCCACTTCGCCTGGTAGTGTGACCCCAGGTATTATGGTATTTATCACACACCATGAAAACTTTCTTACTGACAGCATGTGACCCAAAGGATCATGACTGGCTCCAACATAGGAAAGGGTGTTGGCAGTATCATACTATATCACAGATTACAAACCCAAATTTTCAGGCTCTCATTCATTCTAAAATTTAGAACCAAAATGGAAAATCCTCAGAACCATTTTCGGGATTGTTATAATCATTCTCACTTTTATTTTGATTTGCTTGATATGGACCTATGCTGGAAGTTATTTGTTAATGTGTGTACTGTGTTAATGTGTGTGCTGTATTAATGTGTGTACTTTGTTAATGTGTGTACTGAGGATATTCCCTGGAAAACTAGAAGGTGTCGGTGCAAATTAATACACATTGATATAGTTGTGCCTTAAACTCTCTCTTGATTCATGTAGCACTGATATCAAAGGATTTTTCTAATAGCGAGATAGACAATACTATCAAGATTTTGGGCTGGTGCTTTCATCATAAGAGCTTCTTGAAAAATGGAAGAAAGGTCAAAAGACTTACCATATATACTTGCATATAAGCCAGGTCCAAATGCAAACAACATAGACCCTGATCTGCGATTGCATAATGTGCCAGCAGATCAGGGTCTATGTTGTTTGTTCTACTGATTAGTTCTTGCAAACTGCATAGACCCAGATCTGCTGGCGCATTATGTGACGGCAGATCTGGGTCTATGCAATTTGCAGTTGGTATCGGTTTATACGCGAGTATCGTTGGTACTTTATCGTTGGATGAAAATGCATAAAAATAAAGCCAGCATTTCTGATTTTACCATGACTTTTTCTTATTTAAATTCTTTACTTTTGTGAAAAAGTAACTGAAGAGAACTGTTGTAGTGGACATTTTTTAATGATTTTGTATCTCTACATTATTATTTACTACCACATGTATTTTCTCATTTTTTGAGAATTTGATCTTGTGACAATATTACAAAATTAGTTAAAGCATTGCTCCTTTGTGTTTATAGTCTAATTTAAAATGCCTGCTTTCCCCTCTCTATTTTTGATTTTGTTCTGCATTTGATTGATGTGTTTACAATGCAAATTAGGTAAACGTTTTTGCAAAATGAGTGATAGCTGCAGATTGGGGAAGGGGGGGGGGGGACCTCTAGGGTCAGCAAATCAAAAGAGGAGAGGATTGACATTTATTTTAGCCTCAATTTTGCTTTGAGTAAAGTTAACCGTTCTTAATGAAAATGATTGAGTGATTTTGTAAGTAGATAATTGAAATTCTTAAATCTGACTGAGAGAGTTGAGCTGTATGACATAAGAGATGTATGATTTATGTGTTTACTCTAGCAAAGTAATTGCTACTTTTCATGCATTCAGTTATTCTTATAGATAAGGAAAAAAAGCTTCAAACATATGTGAAATGAATGGCAAAATTCATGTCAAAAACCTCTTAACCTAGATGAGGGATAGAGCAAAAATCTCACAGAAAATCACAAATGTTTTAAAAAATATTCCCAATTCCAGTTCCAACAGACCAGTGTAACAAAAAATGAACAGTAGGTAGATATCACTTGATTGGTTTTATTTTGACTGCTCAGTTTTAGGACCCTAGGATTTTCACCAGCTATAATAAAATTTAATTTAGTCTAGCATCTAGTTTATATCAAGTGTCCTACAGAAACACTTTTCATTGTTATAGACACCAATAAAACAAGCGAAAATATACATATACATGTCAAATCATTTTCTGTCATCCAAGAATCGGCTTATTTCTCTAATTGTATTTCATCAGAAAGTACAAAATGCCAAAGAAAGGAAAGAAGGGAGGAAAAGGAAAGAAAAAGGGCAAGAGGAAGGTTAAGGCCAAAGGACCAGCTAATGCAGATGTTATTGTCCAGAGATTGTTGAAATGCTATGAGAGAAACTGTGTTGTGACAGAGTCACAAATGTGCTATACCATCAGAAAAGCCTTGCAAGACTGCATTGAAAATGGTGCAATATTAACAAGGGTGAGCCTTAATTATTTATGACTAGGTTTGTTGTGCTGGATTTAATTTAAATTGTTCCTATTCTGATATTTTAATCTCTTTTCTTGCCAAGAGATCTTGTAATCAAAACATAATTCAATCATAGGGCAGGTTTACTGCAAACCTCTCCATTAAAGAACTGAAAACTTTTAAAATCATAACCTCAGAATCCCATAAAAGATACCTTAAAGTAATATTTTATTTTCCTTTTGTAAACCATTCGCATTTGCAAATACCTCATATGAATAGTATTTAATTGCATTTTAATGTTGTATTCATTTCTTTGTCTGAGCCATGCCATTCAAAATTAATACTTGCTTCATGACACAGCATTTTCTCATTATAATGTTGATTCCATGAAGAATATTGTAATGAGGGAATGTTGTACTATGTACTTCATTATAAGGTGGTTTCATTAGAAGGTAGTATGTTCCATGACTTCCATGAAAAACATTGTAATAAGGGAGTGTTGTACCATGTACTTCATTATAAGCTGGTTTCATTAGAAGGTGGTATACACCATGGCTTCCAATAACAACATTATAATGAGGTAGTGTTGTACCATGTACTTCATTATAAGGTGGTTTCATTAGAAGGTAGTATGTTCCATGACTTCCATGAAAAACATTGTAATGAGGAAGTGCTGTACTATGTACTTCATTATAAGCTGGTTTCACTAGAAGGTAGTACAGTATACTACATGACTTCCAATAACAACATTATAATGAGGGAGTGCTGTGTTGAGTTTTTACATTGTGATTCTTCTAAAGAGGACCTCTGTTCTCTGAGTAAGATTTAGGACCATTATTTCAAGTAATTCTTCAATATTATTCCAAGCTCATTGATTTGAAAGATGATATCCATTGGTCTAAGCATTCCTGAATTCCATATTTTCATGATTAATTATATGAAAAGTATATTAAATTTAAAATCTCATTCTAAAGCAAAATTTTTATCAGCATAGAGAAACTGGGAGTCCATACACTAACTTTGGAGGAGTTTTGCCATTTGTTAAAAGATTTGCTCCGTTATAATTATCCAGCATCTTTAACTTATATTGACACAATATAATATACACTTTTTTTTATGTCCACTCATTCTTTAGTCTCAGAAATGGTGAAACAATATACTTTTCCATTTTTTTTTGGTTTCATCTGATGTTCAACTGTTAATAAAACTTAAATTCTATGTAAAAAGTGATTATTGAGGAATTTTGAAAAATAATATTTGTTTCTTGTAATCTAATACTAACATTTTGATGCATTTAAAAAAAAAAAATCAGAGTGATTGGCCATTGGACACCTTCTGTTATCTTCATCTATTACTCCATAATGCAAACTATGTGCAGCCATTAGTCTAGAGCTGAATCAAATAGCATATTTTCCTGTTTGAATATTTGGTTGAATGTGTTCAGATTGGATATAAATATTTGTTGATATTAGTAAAGTTATCAAATCCATTCTCTTTTCTTTTTTTTTTTACTTTGGCACTTATTACTTCCCCCCACCAAGCAGCATTGAAAATAGTGTAAACTCAGTCATATAAATCTAAGTAAAATACATTGTAGGGGTCTTGAGTAAAATTTTGGAGGAATCAGACTAAAAATTTAATTAAATTAGGTGTTTCATTTTCCTGTTTAACTTCAAACCCAGTATGACCATAAATGTTCTGTTAGGGCTGAAGCCTGAGGGTAAAGAAGGGCAGAAACTTGATTAACTGTTCAGTTAAATGTGATTATCTCAAAAATTTATATGTGAAGTGATTTGTTCACAATCAAAATGGCAGGCACATATGGCCAATTTAATTTAATGAAATTTGGATAGATTTATTGCAAGTGTATGGAATTTGTCATATATGCTGGACATGTCATCACAATGGGACTGACATTTCAACTGACTATAAAATGCCCAAATTGGATACTGGAAGTTTCTGCTAAGTCATAAGAAACTCATATTAAAACTTGATAAATAATTGTTTTAACTTAAACTGATACACGGGTATTGACTTCATGTTATGTATTGGATGTACAGTACAATAAGTGTGAAATGGCCTAAAGGCTTCTATAAATGTTATGATGTAACCTTTACCAGGGCCAGATACCAGGAAACTAATTACATGCTTCAATAAAGTTTGGGAGTAGACCATTTGGTTTCAAGAGTTAAGAGGGACTCCCAACAGACAGTTAAGTTTTTTCCAAAAGTCATAGGAAAGAAAAATTCAAATAATCCCTTCAGAAATGAAAATATATGCTGCTGACTATGGTTTTGTACTAATGCAAAAACAGAGTTAGAAGCTATATTGTAACAGCAGACTTCTAGATCCATGCAGCTGAAGTAGTTCTCTTTCAAAGTCAGTTGGCCTATGTACATCTTAGTAATGGGAAGTTGACATCAACATGACTTTAAAACTTGAATAAAAGACACAAATTAATTCAGAAACATATAGGAATTATCTTTATCAGATAAGATGATTGGGAGGGGGGGAGGGGGTAAGGGTGGGTGGGGGGTAAAGGTATGCTAGATTAACTACTGTAACAGCTGCTCCTGATGGAACAAATATCTGGCAACAGAGCATACATTTTTCAGAGCTCTAGTTGATTGATACGTAAAGTCTGTTTTGACTTGAATATGATCCCCTACTTTATACCATGTTCTTCATAAGGTTTTCATATTACATGTAATCTTTTCAAGAGTGCCTCAATGACAGTGAATAGACGTGACAATTTTGTGAGAAATGTGACAGTCTGTAATTTTGACAATATGATTACCTTGTGAGTCAGAGTTTGAATTTCAGGTGATTTAGTTCGTTTCTTTTACAGCATGCTGCCAAACTTGCCATAAAAACAAATGTTCAAAAACCAATTGTCTTTTCAAGTATTCAAAAGAAGTAATCTGATTCAGTTGTTAAGTTAGTTGTTTCAGCGCTAGCAGCCATATTGGAAGATGCTGCTGGCAAGGATTGTTTAAGTTATGAAGATCATCCACTCTGATGTATATTTCTCTGACATATGCTTAAGTGCTATGATGCAAATTCCTGACTGTTACACCATGCCTATAAATTAAAGTGGCTGCCATATTGGTAATAAAATACATTCTGTTCCAATCAGATTCATATGGTCTCGGCTGTGGACAGTTTTTAGACATATATGATTCTTAATTACTAGTGATATAAATCAAACTTTTAGGTTTCTACTATTTTTAGTTGGATAAAACATTTTATAATGAAATTTGAAAAATGTCAAAAACAACAAAAAGAAGAACATCTCTATAGGGAATTAAACAAGTTTCATGTTAGTGTATGTAAATAGTGTCCCCTCTCCTTAAGCTTTTGGCATCACTGCCTACTCTAAAAATTGTTTCTACTTTCAGTTTTAATTTTGACACTGTCATATCTCCTTCATTAAAAAAAAGTCAGTTCCTGTCTGTAGCAATTATTAGTCTGAACATAGACAAGATTTCTGAAAGTCAGTTATAATTTTATAGCCTGAAGAGAGAGCAAAATTTACTGAAATATAATGACACTTAATTTTTACATTATTTCAGTTCATCTTGGAGGCAGTAACAGTGGAGAAGGAAGGGGACGTACCCGTGTTGCTAGAACCTTTGTTGGCAGCTCTGCGCCAGGAGAGATACACCTTCATTAAAGATCTTCACATCTGGAAATACCCCATGTCTTATGAAAATACTGCAACCCTGGTTTGTATATTTGATATTTTACCATATATACTCACTTATAAGTTGAGACCAAACAACATGAACCCTGATCTGCTGTTGCATAATGTCTGTTCTATTGATTACTCCTAACAAACTGCATAGACCCAGACCTGTAGGTGCATAATGTGACTCACACTTCTTTTAGAATAGTCTGATTGCTATACCAATCCATTTATCTATCTACAGTAAAACATAAATTATCCAGACCTATCATGGGACATAGATTTCATTCAGATAATAAGTTGTCTGGATGATCAAAGTTTGGTTTAAAAGTTAAAACTGTGAATGGAAGTATCTGGATTCAATTGATCAATAATCATATGTTTGACTATATGTATTAGTAATTGAGTAAATACTAATGCTTTTTAGACATTTTACATGTTTAAGAGCATGATGGAATGATAACTTAGGTGTGATGGATGGTCATTTTATGTGTGGTCTTGTGAACACAAGTGTCCAACGGCTTTGATCAAGATGAACTTGGCTGACATGGATTCTATTTACACCTGTGCTGGTAGGTGATTAACCTTTATCACCCACTGAACACTGATTGACAAATAATTACACAAGCATCTACTACAAAATCTCTTTAATTGGACATTTATGAATCTTTAATCCTGCTTGATTAGCATGGCATTTCAGTGTAGTAAATTACATATAATCATAGTGGCACTCACTTAGCAACAGTTAGGTGTAAAAATAAAATAACACTGTGATTATAATTGTGTGGGATTATATTCCATTATACTTGCTTCTGATTTATATTACTCTCTTTATTGTTGGCATCATGATTGTCAGATTAGTTTAATTTAAAGCTACATGTACATTCAAATATTTAGAAATTTTGGTGGACATGGTAGTAGTCAATATGAGCAAATACTCTGGATAAATGGCATGCAGATATTTGATATTTTACTGTATCTGTCGGCCTATCTATCTATCAAAAAAAGGTTTAACAGGAAAGCATGAGCAGAGTTGGTGACTCTTAAGCTTGAGGTTGGGACTCTTGGAAAATGGGAGGGGTAGTCAGGTAGTCAAGCTGATCCAGAGTTTCTGTTGAGAGCCCTGAATTGCTATGGATAGGCAACAAATCCCTTCTAATTCAACTCTAAGGTCCAGCAAATCTTAAATGAGCTCAGTGGATACAAGTATTCTAGGTCTGGGTTATCATACACTTAAGCCTAGAGCTGAAGGGCCACCATAATTATAGGTCTGGGTTATGATATATTTAAGTCGATCAGTGAACTATTGTGCGATATTATTAATTTGTGTGTATTTTTTTTCAAAGATGCTATTACAAATTCTGTACAACAGATAACTTTGGGCTTCTAAATGTAAACTGGGCTTCTAGCTTCTTTTCTAGTAACGTGTTGGGCTCCCTTCTGATTTTGAAATTTGTTGGACCATGAACTTTAAATCAAATAATGGGGGCCCCCTGCAGTCTTAGGGATGTAGAATATGCCAGATAATGGGGCCACCTGCAGTCTTAGGGATGTAGAATATGTCAGATAACAGGGGACCCTGCAGTCTTAGGGATGTAGAATAGGCCATATAATTGGGGCCCCCTACAGTCTTAGGGATGCAGAATAGGCCATATAATAGGGCCACCTGCAGTCTTAGGGATGTAGAATGGGCCATATAACAGGGGATCCTGCAGTCTTAGGGATGTAGAATAGGTCAGATAACGGGGGACCCCTGCAGTCTTAGGGATGTAGAATAGGCCAGATAATGGGGCCCTCTGCAGTCTTAGGGATGTAGAATAAGCCAGATAATGGGGCCCTCTGCAGTCTTAGGGATGTAGAATAGGCCAGATAATGGGGCCCTCTGCAGTCTTAGGGATGTAGAATAGGCCATATAACAGGGGACCCTGCAGTCTTAGGGATGTAGAATAGGCCAGATAACAGGGCCCTCTGCAGTCTTAGGGATGTAGAATAGGCCAGATAACAGGGCACCCTGCAGTCTTAGGGATGTAGAATAGGCCAGAGGCATCTTCCATTAATTGTAAGAGCCAACTAATGGAGGAAATCCTATTGCTATGGGATTTGTCATGTGATGATGCTCCAGCTTGAAAGGTCTTAAACTTTTATACAAGAGAGTGTTTTATATAAAAAATTTGACTTTTAAATTTGTATTTGCAGGATTTGACTATATTTTGCCTTATATTGCTTTTAGGGATACCAAAAACTTACTTGGCACGATATATATATCTGAACCAAACAAGGTCTAAGTGATTCAGGTACTTGTGAGGTAATTCTGATGATCAGGAATTGGTAAGGTGCCAGTCATCCTGTAAAGGATTCATAAAATTCAGTTTTGTATTGGGCTGCATGTTAATGTTTCATGCATATTTGCATGAGAAGCCTATTGGAGCTTGACCTAGCAGCCTGCCTGCTGAAATTTGCACAAAATCATTTTACTGTTTCAATCAAGTTAGAGTATTAATGAAGGCCCATTTACATATATGTTTTGCACACCCTGGTATGGCTATTTGCAAAGTTAAGTGGTCGACCATTCAGTGTTCTTTGTTTATTTGAAGTCTACTTGTTTCTTCATGCAAAAGACAACTTTATTCCAAAATAAGAGTCATGGAGAGTACATTGTGTAAATTGTTGAAATGTATTGTTCAATATACCTACTGTATATAGTGGTCACTCACTGTAACGCTGTTCAAGGCAACTGTAAAAAAGTACTGTGATATATGTGACAGAACAGAGAGGTCACCTTAGGACAGATCAGGATATTTGCCAAATTTGGTCAGAAGTTTTGACTTTAGATGACAACTGTTGAACAATTTCCTTTTTTATATTAAAATATGCACATCATCTCATCACATCAGTCATACTGTTCATATATGTAGTGCAAACGCTCATAGCCTTTCTTAGCAGATCATTTCCTTGATTGTATTTGTGGCAGTCCTCATCATTGTTGATCTCAACACTTAGGAGATGATGTATCGTTATTGGTTTGAGATTTCCACTGCAGTCAGCCTGAATTTTCCTCAGAATATAAAATGTCCTTTCAGTGTATGCAATGGAATGTGGCAATGTTAGTTTAAATTGTTTTCTGCCTGTGGGTAGATTCAGGCTGCTGATTGCCTGCCAGAACTACTCAAGATTGGTGCTAATTGGGTCAAATTTGGGAAGTTCTTAAAATCGTCTTTACAGGAATGGCAGAATGCATATTTATGTCCCTTTGAACTTGATTCCCAGAACTGAAATTCCTGTTTCCATCCATTACTGAATTTTGTGTGATATTTCAGTTGCTTAGATTTTGGCATTTTAGCATTGGGTGTTAACGCATGCTTAGATATCTTGACAAATGTTAAATACAAAGCCAAACCAACCTGTTTTATGCCACATGAGCTGTTTAGTAATAACTAACCCAACCATAATCCATTAATGCCTTGAATCCTGTCCAAATTACTTCTGATCACACATAGTATAATCCATCTTGATAAATTTTAAACACTGATACCAAACTGACCCTGCCGAAAGAATCAAAGTAATGTTAATTGGTTTATGCTGCTTGTGCTTTTTAGTAATTCAATGATAATCCATTAATGTTTTTAATCCTTTCTGAATTACTACTGATAACACATAATATAATGTAGAGATTTCTTTTATGTTATTGTATGTTGAATTAGAAATTAAACTGTCATGCTCTAAGGGTAAGCCAGTTCACAGTCACATGATCACAGGAAGTATTTACCTTAAATATACTGCATTGGAAGCAAAGTGTAAAAAAAAAAACTGAAAAATGTCTGTTCCTGAATTTTTTAATAATAATTTTGAGTACATGAGAGATTTCAGTGAGTGACATAAGACACCCCTCATTTCAGGAGGAAAACCCACCCAGCCAGGAGCTTCACATGTATGACTGTAATATATGTGATGTGACCCTTATACTTGGGTATATTCAGTTCAACCATTTGAATAGGATCCATGACCATACCTGTGTTATATCAGAGATTCTGTGTGCTACTGAGGTGCCATATAGTGAGAGACTACTGTATCTCCTATAATAAGCCCATTTTCAGTGTTAAATTCATCCCCCATATGTAGAAAATGTTTGTGATTTTCTTTTCTGAGGCTTCATTCATTGATAAGACCACCCCCACTTGTCACAAAACCGGGTAGTTGGCTATACTGGACTTATCATAGGAAAGACAATGTCAAATGAATGAAATTTAAACTCATATGAATTGAAATTTAGAGATTATTAATAACTGCTTTAGTCATATACTTTTATGATAAATTGTGTATTGTTATAGGCATTATTGTTGGAGAAACCATTTTATCCAATCCGCCAGCTAGAGATGATGGACTGCCTACTAGATGCTGATTCGGCACTGCGGTTGTCCAGAACCTTCAAGATGACTGAGGTCCTCACCATGATAAATCTAGACTACAATGAGTAAGTATAGCCTTTGAAGCAACATAGTCCAAATAGTATCAAGGTCCTCACCATGATAAATCTAGACTACAACGAGTAAGTATAGCCTTTGAAGCAACCTAGTCCACGATAAATCTAGACTACAATGAGTAAGTATAGCCTTTGAATCAACCTAGTCCACGATAAATCTAGACTACAATGAGTAAGTATAGCTTTTGAAGCAACCTAGTCCATGATCAATCTAGACTACAATGAGTAAGTATAGCCTTTGAAGCAACCTAGTCCATGATAAATCTAGACTACAATGAGTAAGTATAGCCTTTGAAGCAACCTAGTCCATGATAAATCTAGACTACAATGAGTAAGTATAGCCTTTGAAGCTACGTAGTCCAAACAGTGTCAAGGTCCTCACCATGATAAATCTAGACTACAATGAGTAAGTATAGTCTTTGAAGCAACCTAGTCCGATAAGTGTAAAAATATATTCTCAGGCCTGAATTAAAAAAATGTTGATTTGCTTTTTACTGACCAATTTGATTGAAACTATGTAACCTGAAATTTGTTTACTGTGAATTTGTTCATCAGTGCATCAGAATTTTTTTTCTCCCAAACCAGATACAGCTTTTATACTGTACTTTATCCCAATCTTTTAGGTGTTTTTGCATTTATTTATGTCTTTTCAATGCTGAATCAAGCATTTGGGAAGGCACATACAATGTGCAGAAAGTCATTCTGACAAGCATAGGAAGTTGAGGTCCTGCTGTGTTACTGGGGAGAAGTGACTCAGTAACAATAAACAAGTTTAGTTTCAATAAATTACCTCAGGAAGACATTTGTGATCAAGTTTTAGGGCAGATATAAATGATGATGTTGACTGTGCCCTTGACAAAAGGTCCCTTACTGTAAGCCTCAAGATTGTCAGTGTCTGCAGTTCAATAAACATATCTAGCCCATTATGAAGACTTTTTGCACACAATTCATGAATTTATAAAAAAAGAACTATTTGAAGCACTTAAATTCACTGTCAGTGTTTTGGATCCAGAGGAGGACAGAATGTAGCTACAAGGCTGAACAATCAGGACCAAATCCTCTGCTGATGCTAATTGAGAAGGTCCAGGAAACCGGCCCAACTAAAAGATGAGGCAGACCTCAGGTCCTAGTTTCAGTCAAATTCTAAACATTTTCCCAAAGTGAGATTTTACTTCATCCTGCTCACAATACTTTAGCCAACTGTGGTTTCATTGAGACAGAGATAATGGAAATGATAAAAAAATAACTCATTGGTCCAATTATGTACATAAGGGAATAATTTTTATCTTGAATTTAAAGAAAAAATGAGAAACTCCTACAATTTTCATCAGACTTAGAAAAAAACAATTTTATAGTGAGTTGATGATATTATTACTGAAATCAAATTCTTAATATTGGCTGAATTAAAAATGAAAATTTAATTGCTGAATCCTAAGTAATAAGAACAAAATTTGAAAATCTTAAATTTTAGGAAGAAAATTTGAGATGTTGAGATGTTTAGTGAAACTGGATCCAGATTCACAGGTATTATCTATTGTACAGACCAAATCATAACATCAGTCATGATTAAATCAAGCAGATAAACAATACAGAAATAATGAATAAACAATAGAAATATTTTAATAAGATTGACATGTCTGGGGAAAAAAAGGTGGACTTCTGGTAACCCGACCTAGCCTATTTGAATGGTCTTGACCCTATAACTTTTGTTGGCATACACAAACAACAACCAGTACCGACCATGCCTTGCTTTTCACTTATGAAACAGTAACATTTTTCTTGGGAAGAAGACATTGTTATTTTGTGACTTGATTTCTTTTTTGGTATGTGGCAGTGTTTTGAGAGCAATAATACAAAAGAAAATATAGACAAAATTAGTTCTTCTTACCCTATGTGTTTTACATCATTACCAGAAACACACATATTTCTATTATGGCCTTGTCATTTACCTAGATTAATACATTGTACTTATGCTAAGCATATCAAAGCTTTAGCCGGTGCTCATTACCTTGACAAACCACGCTGAGTCAGTGAAGCATTGATTACTTTATAGTCACAAAGAAGTATCAAATACTGTGATTTAAAATGAGTAATCAACAAAGAATCAAGGTTTTTTTCCAAAGAAGTAAATAAATTGCATATTTGATACAGTAACTTATTCTTTAGTTTCACAATATGTATCAATGTTACCATAATACAGTATTTTGCACAGCTTGAAAGTATTCATAACACAGTAGATAAACAAGTCACCAGTCTCTCTTGTGTATTTCCAGTTGATTGACAGAACAAAAACTTACCCTTATCAGGGTTTGTAAACATTAGTTATTTCATAAATAAGGCTTGTAACAGTGTAATTACAATTCAGCGAATTCAGTATTTCAGAAGAATGTGACATGTGTGAGCAGCTTTAGTGCCATGATCCTCTCATCAGAATGACCTGGATTTCTTTAATTATTTTTTTTGTTCTACTGTAAAACATGCATCCTGTCCTGAAAATAGGAAAAATGGTATAAAAAGTGCACATTATAAATACCAAAATATTATAGTTAAAAACTCTAGTAATGTTGAGCCCATTAAGGTTTTGTGTAATTCTGCATTTTTTTTTCTTTTCAAAAATGTGTTTATCTTGACCCTGCACTTGAACATACAGATTCCATAATACTTGAAGAGACTGGTTGGTGACCCATGTGGACATGCAATATACCTCTCTCTTTTAGCTTTGTTGCAATTTCCAAAGCTTGCTAACATGCTATGTAGTATAACTGTCAGGATCAGAGAGTGTCTGGCACAAAATGCTAAAATACTAGAATATGATCCTCACACACAACTTAATGACACAATTTTTAAAAAAAAAATCACCCTACCTACCTGTCAAGTCCTAATAGGCTAGGTTAGTAAAGGAAAAAAAACAATTTGTATATGTCTACCTTTTGATGGAGTATATTATGCAATGACCACGTCTGTCCATCTGTCTGTCTATATGTCTGTATATTAAAATTTCCTTGTCTGCATGATAACTTCATTTCTACTTTTGCCAGACTTGATATGAAAATTCTTATTGATGAAAGAAAGAAGTCTATCAGTTCTGGGTTCAAAAGGTCAAATTGCAAGATCTCTGTGACTGAAAGAAGAAAAGTGGTTTCTGCACAATTACATTAGTTCTACTTCACATACCTGGATCAAACTTTGTGGATGGCTTGCACTTGGAGTAAGGAAGAAGATTATCAATTTTGGGGTCAAATGGTCAAATGCCAATGTTACTGTGGCTGAAAAAAGAAAAATGGTTTCTGCACAAAAATTTCAGTTCTTGACTGTGTACCTTCACCAAAGCCAGGGATGACTTACATGCTGGGTAAGAAAGAAGCTTAAAAATGGCAAAAGTCAAGGTCGCCATGACTGAAAACAAATGATTTTTGCAATATATCTTAACTTCTAGACCACATACTTTGAGCAAAGTTTTTGTATGGTTTGCAGTTAAGGTATAGAAGAGGCCTATTGATTTGGGAATCAAAAGGTCAAATGTGAAGGTCATTGTGGCTCAAAGAAAAATGGGGTTTTACAGAATAACTCTTGTTGTTGAATAAGTTCCTTGACCAAACTTTGCAGACAGCTTGCACTTAGGGTAATAAAAAAACCCTGTAGATTCTGGGGTCTAAAGGGGTCAGAGGTCATGGTCATTGTAAATCTAATATGAAAATAATGGTTTCTGTACAGTAAGTTTGGTTTAAAACTGCATACCATGACCATAGATCCAAGTCACTGAAACTCACTGGTCAGTAATCTCCAGGGTCAACCATGTCCTACAAGTGTCTACATAAAGAACTATTAAACATGGGGTGGGTGTATAATGTGCCATTCATGGTACTCTTTTTGAATTTAGGCCTCTTGCTCAGATTCAGACCTTGACTCAAAACTGACATCTGATTGGTTAATGCTAAATAATTGACCAATCAGACATCAGAATTGTTACTTCACTCTAGGTTTGAGAATACTTGAATAATTTGTATGGTCTGATTATTTTTATCATAACAAAACCAGACTGAAACACATGAAAAGTACCTTGGGAATGACTTATGTTGCCATCGCAATAAGAAGATCTTATAAGTCCATTGCGTTTTTCAGTAGGTATATTATTTATGATACAAGTTGTAGCTTCAGATATATTGTGTTATTTCATGTCTCATGTTTAAGATTCATTGTATCACATCACTACATTAGAATTTGCATAACTTGGTGATTTGACTATACCATGTTTCTATGGGTTACCATACATGCTTGCACATAAGTCAGATCCAACTCCAAACAGCATAGACCCAGATCTGCCATTACATAATGTGCCAGAAGATCTGGGTATATGCTGTTTGTTAGGAGCAGTTAGTAGAACAAACAGCATAGACCCTGATATTCCAGCTTATTGTGCAAAAGCCAATACCAACTGCAAACTGCATAGACCCAGATCTGCCAATGCACAATGCGCCGGCAGATCTGGGTCTATACAGTTTGTAAGGACTAATCAGTAAAATAAACAACATAGACCCTGATCTGCCAGCACATTATATGATAGCAGATCAGGGTCTATGTTGTTTGCAGTTGGATTTGACTTATATTTTAGTATATATGGTATTTTATTGCATAACATGAATTTTACGACATGGCATTTTAAGGCTAATATATGTAAACATGTTGTAATACATTACTATGATAATGTATTCATACTAAGTTTATTGTGGTTCTTTTTTCAGGTTTGGAGATGAAGGTTGCAAGAATTTATGTAAGGGTTTAGAAAACAACACTACAATATTGTCACTGAGTCTCTGTTTCTGTGATCTTGGGGTTGAAAGTGGGCAATACCTGGGGAACATTGTATCTACAACAGCACTTAGGTAAATATACATGATTTTTTTCTTGCCTCCATCAGTAGTTAGACATGATTTTTGTCTTGCCTCCATCAGTAGTTAGACATGATTTTTGTCTTGCCTCCATCAGTAGTTAGACATGATTTTTGTCTTGCCTCCATCAGTAGTTAGACATGATGTTTGTCTTGTCTCCATCAGTAGTTAGACATGATTTTTGTCTTGCCTCCATCAGTAGTTAGACATGATTTTTGTCTTGCCTTCATCAGTAGTTAGACATGATTTTTGTCTTGCCTCCATCAGCAGTTAGACATAGGTATCAACAGTTCTTGTCATATTGCAAAGCAACTCTAATGATGTCTATCTATCTGTCCATCAGCTTGTTTATGTGTCGAGCATCAACATTTATGTTAAGCTTTGCATTTGACCCAGTTTCTCACAGAGTTATGTAACTTGATATGTAGAGAGGGCATGAAGAGTGTGACATACATTGTTTAAGATTAGATCATTGTGACCTATTTATAATGCTCCAGTGATTTGCATTAAGGTTTGCAGAGTCATATAACTTGATAATTATATAAATGCATTATTGGGAGTAATACTCCCTATTCAGACAAAGTTACATCACTGTGACCTATATTTCATGCTTTAATGATTTGCATTAAAGTTTTGTGATTAGCTCAGTTTATCAAAAACTATTGCCTGTAGAATTTTATAGCTAGAGATGTAGAAGTGTAATAAGGATTACTACACAGACAAGTTTATCAAAAACTATTGCCTGTAGAATTTTATAGCTAGAGATGTAGAAGTGTAATAAGGATTACTACACAGACAAAATTAGGTTGCTATACCCTATATTTTATACTGTTTAACTCATTTTCTGTTGCCTGCAGACAATTATCTTCTAAATAGTGATACTAAAGGTACCATGAATTTAAAGATCCAAGGAGCAAGGATTTTTTTTCTTTAAATGGAAACGACAGAATCCCTTCCCCAATTCACAAAATTTAAATATGAATGAAAAAAGCATTTTTTTAAATATCATGAAATTGATACCAATGAAAATAAATGAATTGACAGTACATCATTATCAACCTTGTAGAGAATTATACCTTGATGGTAACAACCTACAGTGTGAAGGAACCATTGAGATTATTAAATTGTGTGCAGAACAGGCAGAGTATGAGGGATACCAGAGGGCAGAGGAGTTGCAGAAAAAGGCTGAGGAGGAGGCAGCCAAACTACAGAAAGGTAAAATTCAGAGTTCTTAAAATCATGTATAAATCTTAAAACAAGGGATTCATGGAACATCTTTCCTTTTTTTTTCTTTCTTGTTTGGCCTAATTCTACTGCCTTACTGTTAGTCACTATAAAGTAAATTCCCCTTTTCGAGCTAAATAAGTGTATGCAGTGGTTTCCCTCTTATGAAGTCACCCCTACTGCACTAAAAAGGTGACCTTACAAAAGGAGAAGTCTCTCTTGAGGGTGGAGTTGCATAATGGTAAAGTTATACTATATTGGTATCGAGCAAGGTGGCCTCTGATTAGGGGGTGGCCTTTTACAATAGGGTCCTCTCAAGAGGGGGACCACTGTACATACTTTTCGATTGGGACTTTGAAATGTTTCTAAGTTATGGTCTAGGGACAAGTCGCAAGTGAGTAGTGAGAAACCCAGGGTCCAGTGCTGGTTGCATAAATGAATTAGCATTTTCATGCCAAAGAAAAGTGTATATATGGTGATAGGGTTGGGATCTTGAAGGTTTCCAAGTTATGACCCAAGGGCATGGCCCCAGATATAGGGACAGACCCAGGGGGACCCAGAGGCAATACTGTTTTAAAAAGAAAGTTGACTGTCTACCCTTGGATTATTCCAAAGATAAAAGCATACATCATAACAAATAAGCATTGAATTCTTTGAAAATATGTAGAAATTTTGGGGCATGCTTTAGAATTTACTTAATGGGAAATAAAGCAATCCTGGCTCCTGAAACATTAAATGTACCAAGTTTCTTCAGATATTTTTAGAGTTATGGGCTTGCACACAATTAACATTGAGTTGATGCAGATACCAATGACATCTGCATTATCTCCAATAAAGAGATCATATCCTCACTTATTAATTCTTCGCTAGTTTTGGTTTGCAATGTATACAAACAAGACATGAGGATAAAACAATCACTAGATGTGGAAGATTAAATAGCAGATTAAATAAAATGAAGACTTATATTATTGTCTCTAATTAAGGGAGATTAGTGGTTTTTCAGCTATGTTGGAAGTTTATTGTGTGCACCCAAGGGTTACATGCAAGGAAGATAGTTGTTGTATTGCTTTGTCTAATGAAAACACTAAACCCTTGTTCAAAAGTAACATCCATCATTCTTGTTATTTACACCTAACAACTGTATTTCACTTACTGATTTTACTATAGTTAAAATGTCCACATGTGAAATGAAGTGTCACTTTATGAATGAAAACAAGTAAGTTTTGTATTTGATCTTATAATTTTACACTCTTGTAATGTTCATTTCTTTAATCTCTTGTTTTATTCTCATTTGTTGGTGCATTTACAGATTTCATAATTCTCCTTTTTGTCACTTTCCTTGTAGATTCATATTTTTTTTATTCATTCATTAATTCCTTAACTTACTCTCTCACTCTGTTCCTTCATCTGTTTGTTCATTCATTTGTTTGTGCATTCTTTTTATAATTCATATTAATTTAAAGGATGGTTAGTGATATTGCAAATTGAATTAATTAGATCATTAAGTTAAAATAATTCAGAAATAAATAGCTATTAAAGCCTTGGCACACATAGTGATAATTAAATTGATACTGCCTATGTAGAAACATAATTGTGGAAGATATTTTGTGAAAAAATTGTGCTTCGAAAATTAGAGAATCTCAAATTGTCTTTTATAAATTAAGTAATTTTGCATAAATGCACATCTTTCTCTCTCTCTTCACAATAGGCAGTATTTACCTAGATCAACCATGTCTTATTTGTCAAATTGAGAAAAAAACACAGAAATTTGTCTCAAAACTTGTATCTTTCTCTAAATAAGAATTGCTTTTCACAACTAAAGATGATGCATTTTTGCAGAGATAGCCAAGAACATTTAGAAGGCCACAAAACAGCTTCACAAATTCAATGATTTTCTGTAAAGAGATTAATATAATATAATTCTTAATGAAAATTAATATTCTAGTGCATTTTATGATAATTTTACTAGTGAAGTGTCTCTTCAAACTTTCCTGGCAATTATGTTCTACATCAAAATATTAGTGACATAATGAACATGGCAGTCTTTTCAATTTCTCTTTTTTTGGAATCATATTGTTCTTCAGACAAATACTGGAAGACTTTTTTAGATGTTCTTTTTATCATTTACATGAGGTGAAAAATCACGTACCTCAATTCATTGAAACTATATTAGTGAAAGCATAAAAGATCATTATTAAAAAAGTGATAAAATATCAGTTTGATCACAGAGTTGCAGGTGAAAAAGTTTATTGATTGGAACAATTCAGTGCATAAAACTGGACCATGCTGGCCTCCATTATAGCAACAAATAACCAAATGATGCTGGTACACCCCCAGGGGGCCATGCAATAACAGATTGCAGTTAAAAATTTGCTTGCCCCAATGATGTCATACATATTTGGCATGCTGGAAGTAAACAGAACTCATGATTGAGCCACGAGTAAAGTATTATGTAAAAAAATGTTCTTTTGGCTCTATCATTTAATGAGTCATATCGGATGACAAAATAAAACATTTATAACTCAAGAATCTCATATAATATAGTTTGTATATACGCTAATGATTGCCTTGAAGCTGTCACTGAAGCCCTTTCATTAAAGAGTTTTCATTCAATAGAAATAAGTGACTAACAATCCTCAGATATAGCAAGTTTGGCATGGGGTATGTTTTTGTGAAATGCAAAAAAAAAAAAAAATCTGAACTCCAACACTTGTTATGTCTGTTTGTGATAGCATTTTAGTGTGTATGTAAAAAGAAATCTTTCATTTCTTTTGATTAGCTGTCTGTACAAATAACAGTCACAGAGACTTTATTTTCTAAACTGTCTTTTTGTCTCAAATAAAGCTATTGGCAATGTTTGTATTAGACAAGTTTAGTGGCTTGTGCCAGTATTTATTTCTTCTCATTAAATCAAAAAAGCTTTTGGCAGCATCATCAGATACATGTATAACTTCAGGTTTGCTTTATATTTGACTTATTTCTCCTCTCCTTATTTCATTTTTTTGGGGTACTCGAAGAAAAATTAACATGTCTTTTGACTCTTTTTCTTTTGTGTTGATTAGTTTTCATAATGACTGGTTGTGCATAATCAATATTTATCTTGTTTTTCTGAGCAGACCATGGCGATATTGAGTCCATGATGTCAGGAGGGGGTAGGTTGTGTCCAGGAGCATATAACGATTATTATCAAGCCAGTCCATATCTATTATCACTGCCTAGATGTTTTTGTAACCTATTACTGAGAAGTCACTTCTTTTCATGGGGTACCAATTTTCATGGATTTCATAAATGCTACAAACTAAAATTTTAAAGACCCACAAACCAATGATCATTCTGTGTCAACAATAGGGCTTATTTCACAATCCAAGAATTCAAATACCAACGACAATGTCATTTATTTTTTTGAGAACTTTGAAAATGGATACCCATGAAAACAAATGAATTCCCAGCATGCAGTGTTTTTGCAAGAAAAATAATGTAACAAATTCTTACAATATCAGACTGGTTTCACTGGTGTTTTGGTGTGTTTGGTTTTGTTAAGTCCGCTAGTTTTGAATATGAAAAGGTCACATGACAATTGAGAGAAGTTGTTGGTTTTAAAGCAACTTTTTTGTCTGTAGTAAAAACAAAATATTAATTTGTTTTTTTATCCATGGAAAATATATAAGCAGTTTACTGGGCTTTAATGTTTGCCAGAACACTTGAGAAAGAATTTGCAAGCTTCATCTGTGACAGTGAGGTTCAAAACCTTTCTCATTTTCCTGTCAAAACATGAAAACAATTTATTGAATGTTATTGACTTTTCCAAATAATTATAAACATCTATTATTTATGTCTTGCCCTTTGCAAGAAAAATTCATAATGAAGGTAAAAGAAATAGTGAAATCATAGTATTAGAGATGAACTTTGAACTTTATGGATTTAAAATTATTCTAACTCTGTCTGATTGTTAGAAGAGAGGTGTAATCCAGTGATTGTAGTCATTTTCTTCATATACACTGTAGATGTTGTGACATTTCTACACATAATTTGAAATGTGAAAATAAAACCATAGAAAAGGAGACCATTTTGTCATAAGAATGAACTTGATTAAAGCTGCAATGTTTATATATTTTGTTGTTATATTTCTTGCTGAAATTCACACAATCTCTTTGAATTCCATAAAATAGTCTTTCAAAAATTTTTGTTACTGTGGTAAACATATATGCTGTATTAATTTTAAGGTAGATTAGTGTTAATGAGGCAGCAATTAATTAATTAATTAGTGAAGCAGTTCTGTTGACACATGAAATAGCTACTTTCTTAAATGTGCATCCATATCTATCTTCAAAACAAAAATCATACTTTAAAACGGTCATTTAGAAGTAAAATTATGTTTTTATTACCATACGTAGCTCAGGGTTGTTGCCAATGTGTTTACGTTCGTTTGTTTTCCACCATTCTGTTGGACTGTTTTTTCATATTTGGAAATCATGTACCATATATACTTGCGTATAATCCAATACCAACTGCAAACTGCATAGACCCAGATCTGCCATTGCATAATGCACTGGCAGATCTGGGTCTGTGCAGTTTGTATGGACTAATCAGTAGAACAAACAACATAGACCCTGATCTGCCGGTGCATTATGCAACAGCAGATTAAGGTCTATGTTGTTTGCATTTGGATCTGGATTATACGCGAGTATAGACGGTAATAGACTGAAGTAATTGTGAAATCTTAAAACTCCATGAGAATAAATCAGTTTGAAATTAATTTTATTTGTTAATTAATGTTACTGGAAATTTATGAAAGGATTAATTCAGGCAAGTTATATAGAATGTCTAGATTTTAGCCAGTTCTAAACTTGTGAGAAAATAAAAACATTGCAGCTTTAAACAAAGTGGATAAGAAAGTTACTAGATTTGAAAAGGAGCATGTTATTATGAAGACTGTTATGGATGTAGAAAGAGCAGTGTGTTTCAAATACTGCCACAATGTCACATTTATATCTTGCACCTTTTTTGTGTGACTTATTGCCATAACCATGAGTGTAATGCAGTAAAAATGGATTTTTTGAAGATGAACTAACAGTGATGAAATATTTTGGTGATTAATTTCATTAATACATAATTATACATTAGTTTTCAGTTGCTTTTGTGTGCACATACAATAACTGCTTTTAGGTGGCTAAAATTTTGTGTGCATTAACTTATGGTTTTATACAAATAAGTTACTGGTCTCTGCTGTGATGAAGGGAATTTAGGTTACACAGATAAAATAGAACTAAAAATTGAAAATAATGACTAATGTGCATAATTATGTATTTTGAAAACAAAATAGGATATTTTTTATTACATGTCGTCAATTTCACCACTTTGGATAAGACTATCAGTTATCACTGAACTACAAGGACTAGTAAATTTAAACAAGTTGTATGTGACCCCACCCCCTCCCTCTTTGTTTCCCTTCCATTTTATTCAGACTAGGCTAAAGAACTAGTCTTCTTCAACCAGACTCATGTGTGGCTTCATGAGTTCTTCACCATATGAGGGTCTGGTGATAAACCATCATTGATCACTGTTGCTGATAGAAGGCACCTCTGTCAAACTTGGTAGAAGTGAAACTTCAAATAAATATCTCCATATCTCTAAATTGCTCCAATCATTCAAGCAAAATAATATTAAAAACTTAAAATTATAAAATTTAACACCTCTGTTGATGCAGCAGCATGTCCCAATCAGCCAATGAAAATGTTCATATTTAGGTGAAATTTGACCTCATCTTATCATCACAGTGATGTAAGACATCGCCTCATTCATCAGCCAATGAAATCGCTATTCCAAGTTTTGGAAAACCATGTTTTGGCATTATGAGAAAACTCAGTTTTTCTTACCAAACCCTGTGAAGTGAATTACATTTTTTTTTTTTACCAGACCCTTGTTTTCCAAAGTTCTCACACAGCCATGCAAGAATTTATTTGAACAAGACTACTTGAAGATCATAACAATTTGTTTGAAAATGAACTCAGACTTTGAGCTAAAATCTGTAAATTAAAACTCACTGTTAGAGTCTGAAACTTGCTGTTAGAGTCCACTAATTTCTTTGAAATTTTATAGAAATAAGGAATATTGTACTTGGATAAAAACCTATAGATCTCATTATGGTAAGTCTGTCAATGAGATGGTTTTCAAAATGTTTAGTCTGACGATAAACTCGTGTTTAAAAGTTTTGTAACATGTTGGCTAGCCCTTGTAATCTTAAAACTCTGAGCTAGAGTTGTAGATTGAATTTCGTCTCTCAGCCAATCAGAAATGATTTTTCAAAAGTATAATGCATTTTTGTTGGTTCATGCAAAATCTGAAACTCTCATACAAGTTTTATATGATCTCCAGGCTAGAAAGATAAAATTATGGGAAGTTTGGTGTCAAAGGGCAACAAAAAATCACAACGTCTCAGAACTTATTAAGATTGAGAAATTTCTTAAAAGGATATAAAGAATAAATTTCCATTAAGAGCATACCCCTGTGTTCAAAAACTTTTTGATGTAAGAGGTAGAGTTATAGTAAAACCTGTCTTGAAAGACCACTGCTATGAGAGACCACCTTCTTGAGAGAACAGATTCTCACTGCACGGATCTATTTATTATATAGTGTTATGTCTTGTTATGAGAGACCACTTGTCTTGAGAGACCATTATTTGTTGGCAGAAGGTCTTTCAAGACAGGTTTTACTGTAATACAATCACGAGCATTACCAAAGAATATGACTGGGACAGTTACAATCTATTGTATCATAGTATGATAATGAACTTTGAAGACAGATAATCCAGTCTACCAGTGTAAAAGATAGAATTTTAGGCCAGAGTTACTGATTCTATACTGTTGTCTCTAGTTTTACATACAAACAATATTTGTTCCCATATTTTGTCAGTACTCGCAGTATCATCATGAAGTTGACTTATTCACTAGAACCAATTTATAATGAAATAAGATTTTCAGATAAATAACAATCACAGATCTAGGTCCAATTACATTATAAAATACATCATATATTTTGTTACTTTAATAAATTCAATTTATTATGATCACTTTTGACACATTCCAGAGGTTCATTATAAATGATTTTCAACTGTACATTATAACTTTACCACATTTCAGTCTTTGGATAAGATATGATATTCCTAGTTCACTGACTGCAAGTTAACAAAATTGTGATGATTTTATATTTATTATATCAGAGAGATCCGATTCCTGGAATACACTAAATTTGAAAAAATTGTTTCAGTTCCTATCATAAGATCATAATATCATGCTTAGAAGAAATCTGCACATGTTGTACCTTAGGTAGAGATTTATGTTGAGATTGCTAAATGAAGTACACTGTACCTGTGTTATCAATGTGTATATACTGTGCTAATATTGGTAGAGCTAAGGAAATTTCTAAATTTCTAGGAAATTTCTAAACAGATGATTTCTAAACAGATGAACTATAAGAGAAGAAGAAAAAGAAGAGAAGAATATACTTAACTAAATTTCAATTAATGTGTCAACTGTTTTGTACCATTTATACTTGCTTATAAGTCGAGTCCAATTGCAAATTGATAGACCAAGATCTGCCATTGCAAAATGTACTGGCGGATTTGTGTCTATGCAGTTTGTTAGGATTAATCAGTAGAACAAACAACATAAACCCTGATCTACTGCTGCATTATGTGACAGCAGATCAGGGTCTATGTTGTTTGCTGTTTTAATCAACTTATAAGCGAGTATATATGGTACTGTGAATTGACTATCTTTTGTTGGGTACCAATTTTTGTGTATTGTGGTTGTTACAAATGATAACCACAGATTTAGTGATCCAACAAAGAATGACACTGCTATGGAAACAATAAGACCCCTTTCCCAAACCCACAAATTAAAGTACCAATTAAAATGTAATTTTTATGTGAAAGCACACAAGTTGATATACTGTACCAATGTAAAGCACACAAGTTGATATACTGTACCCATGTAAGACACACAAGTTGATATACTGTACCCATGTAAAGCGCACAAGTTGATATACTGTACCCATGTAAGACACACAAGCTCATATACTGCACCCATGTAAAACACAAAAGTTTATACACTATATCCATGTAAGACACACAAGTTGATTTATTATATACTCATTTTTTTCTCCATTAACTTAGCATTGTCAGAATCGTGCAGTATTTCTCCATACTGCACAGCTTCATACTGCACGACACATGTGTCTAAAAATAATATTCTGCTCGGAACTACTTTTTATTGTGAACAAACAATGTACGCAAATGTAGCAGACACTGAAGCTTTTGCTTTATTAGATTTGTCTGTGGATGAACTAAGCAAGCTGTTTGAGAGTACAGATGATAAAGCTGACGATGTGGATGAATTCATTGAGTCACAAAAGAAACTTTCAACCAAGCAAGTGGATGAACGTGATATTGACAATGTCCAGTGGTGGCTTTATGACAACAAACGTGAGACATGCAGTATTGAAAATATCATTCTGATAATTGAAACACTTATTTAGCCTATGGTTCAGACTATGAATCGTGTTCTCTAGAGTCTATAAAAAAAATAGCATAAAAAGGCATCTTAAGACCAAATGATATTCTGTTTCTCTCAGAGACAACCAATTTTACAAGTCCAAGCACTTAATTTGAAAAAATACAACTTAAGAAGGCGGATTTTGGTATAAAAGCAAGTGCCTCTTGGAGCCAATAAGCCACGATAATGAAGAAGCCTTATTTTCCACTGATGAAATGGGCTCTCACACCTCAGCTGGTTTGCAATTTTGCCTTTTTTAATTTTTTGAGAAAATGTTTGGATTTATAGTAAAAGTCATATAGGTCATGTAGCTGGGGTCCATCCAACAAAGATCATGCAAGTGACAGTACATATAAATATGTCATCTATAGCTGGTAATAAGAATGACAATAAATGTACTTACTTTTCTGCATCTTGAATTTCTTCAAAATGTACTTTCTGATCCATGGCACGAAATTGCACTGCAATCTATACTACATTTCCAACAGAAATCACATTCCAAAGGAGAATTTATTGCACTCCAAAATGAAATGAATTTGATATTCCCTAACAAAAATATTTAATCCTGCATCTTCTTGAGAATTTAAACTAAAAGAATTTCATATTTTGTCCACCTTATGATTCCAAACTATCAATGGCAGAACAGTAACATGTGTAGCTTGCTGTTGAGGCCAGTCCCTCTAGCTACATGTATCTTGTACGTAATCGACCCAGCTAATAACGCAAGTCCACCACAACTAAAAGAGCAGAATTTAGTTAAATCGACAGAAAAACAAAATTCCTCCATTCCAGATCAACTGGGAAAGTTGTTTCAAGGCGCAGTCATTCACAATATGACTCAAAATTTCAATTTTAAGTAGACCAGAATGAGATTTTTTTTAAACGAATGACTGAGCACGCGGTACTCTACCAAGTTCAATGGTCACTGGGCGGTTCCATGTGCGCATGAATACTGTTACTGTGTATTTGTTTAACTATGGTTGTGTATTTACTTTGCAATATAGCAGAAATTCAGTTACTTTGTTTCTTGTAGTGTGTTCTTTTTATTATTCAGCATTAGGTAGAAAAGCAAAATGAGTATATAATAAAAAGGTTACTATATTTGTATATGAAAATATGAACTCATTTTTTTGAGCTATACTGCACTCCTGACATCGTGCAGTAGAGCTAAAAAAACTTGTTCATATTTTCCCATACAAATGCAGTAACCTATAAATACTGTACTCATGTAAAACACACAAGTTGATACACTGTACCCATGCATAAACACAAAAGTTAATTAGATCCTTGTACTCAACAGAGTCTTGTAAGTAAACTGCAGTAGTTAGGAATCATCTTCTCTTTGTCTATATCATGGGACACATAATGTACACCAGTATAATGTGGCCTTGTCAATATCATGGGACACTTTCTTGTAATGTACCCCAGTATAATGTGGCCTTGTCAATATCATGGGACACTTGTAATGTACCCAAATATAATGTGGCTCTGTCTATATCATGGGACACTTTCTTGTAATGTACCCCAGTATAATATGGCCTTGTCAATATCATGGGACACTCTCTTGTAATGTACCCCAGTATAATGTGGCCCTGTCTATATCATGGGACACTTTCTTGTAATCTACCCCAATGTAATGTGGCCTTGTCAATACCATGGGGCACTCTCTTGTAATGTACCCCAGTATAATGTGGCCTCATATTTATCACCATACACTCATCTGAACAGCTTTATAATGATGGACCAGTATTTATTCCAATTTAGATCAAATCAGCAGAAATAAATCTAGGCAAAAAATAATCCAGATTTATGGTAGCTTAAACTGAAAATGAGTATAATTGTTGGATAAAAAACTTTGCTACTTTTTTGTAGAGAAGGAGTCTAAGTCTCGATTTGGGAGTGCTGTGAGTGGAGGAGAGAGTGGAAAAGATGAGAAGTCTGATACAGCAGAAGTAAATGATGAGAAGAAAAAGAAGAAAAAAGGTTGGTCAATAAGAAATATATATTGTGTGTATTTGTAGTGGTGGATTCTTGCAAAAATAAATTCTGTTAAAATGTATCAACTTATATATAAATTAAGCTCCCTATATCTGCAATTGCTAAAATATAACTTGCAAAAATGTAAAATGCACCAAATTTATGATGAAATCACTAGCTTTTTCTTCCACAAAAAATACACATCATATGGTATTAATATGCTATGCAAGACTTTATTTTGTCTTTCTTGACTTGTTCTGCTTTGTTTTATCATAAAACTATGTTTTAAATCTGCTCATACTATGACAAAAAATGCAGTAGCCTAATACATTACATTAAAGGTCATCTAGGTCAGAGGTCATTAGGGGTGAAAATACATTATGCTCACTCAATGCAGTGTTCCTTCGGATTCACTACAAAATCACAATGTGAAAAATAGGCATGGATTATTTATATCACTATACATTCAATCTTAAATCCATTTTATTTAGTAAACAGTTATAATTATTGAGATCTTATCTAAATGAAGACTGGGCTGCTTAAAAATGGCTAGTATTATGTACTGGTAGCATGGAAAACAATATGTCTCTACCAAATGGTCACTCCTTTCATAGACATTTTTAACTTGATGGTCAGATGCTCCCATCAAGTTGGCATAGCATGGAATTTATCCAATATTTCAACTCTGGTTGTAACAGATTTAAAAAAATATTATTTGCCTTTAGAATTGTAAATATTTTCGATACAGTCAAGCAAATATACTTCAGGCAAACAACATTCTGGGTGAATTAACATGTACCGTATATACTCGCTTATAAGTCAAGTCCAACTGCAAACAATAGAGACCCTGATCTGTTGTCGCATAATGTGCCGGCAGATCAGGGTCTATTTTGTTTGTTCTACTGAATACACCTAACAAATTGCATAGACCCAGATCTGCCAGCACATTATGAGATGGTGGACTTGACTTATAAGTGAGTATATATGGTATCTATGTTCTTCCAGGTATTACTATAGTAACTGCATTTTCTAAAAATAGTTGCATTTGAATGAGATGACTTAAAGTGACCTTTATGGAACTGGATGAATCACAACTATTTGCTAAATATCATCCTGTATAAAACCCAAGAGGCTGAACTCAGTAAAGATTTTATTTTCTGTTCAGACTTTAATGCTGCTCTCCTTGTGATGCAAGTAACATTCTTCACCGGTTAGCAAATTGTTAGGAAAAATCAGAGAAAAAAAATATTAACGATTTTTTTAGGGACTACAGCAGGATGCAATAACAGCCGATTGGCCCAATTAGTGTAGTGATACCTTCTAGCCTTAGTTTACAAATTTAATTTGGCATGCTTTTCTGCAATTAAGACCAGATTTGCATGAATTGCCATGTATTGCTCACAGTGAGCTATTTTTCTTGACCGTTCATGTCTCTCAACTTGCGCCACTCATTAACAGCCCTTACACTGGGATTGCTTGCATAATGCTACTTAGTGCCAGCCTTACTAAACACGGCCCTGTTTTACCATATATGGCCTCTCACATTTGGAAGTCTTCCACTGATGTAATACAAAATTGGTTAGAATGGCAATCAGAAAGTTCAAGAGCATATTAATTTTCATATTCCTCCTCCTTACACACCATACAGTTTATGCATTTTTTCATGTCAGGAAGAAAACTTATAAAACTTAAGAACAAATTAGTAATAATAGCATTTTTGAAGCATTAAAGTGAATTAAGACCTGCAGTTATGTACAGCATATTATACTAATTTTCTTCTTTTGCATTTACAGGGAAGAAGGGAAAGAAGAAGAAAAAGAAAGAGCCCCCTCCCCCACCTCGTGTTGGTCCTTGGATACAAAAGCTCCATCTAGCAGACAATGGAATAGACAACCTCCAGTTTGGTTCAAAATTCACACCATTGATATGTATCAGGATATTCAAAAAGTATAACTTAATTTGTCATCTTTTGAAATATGTGTCACAAAAAATAACAATTTGTCATCTTTTGAAATATTTTGTGTCTTAATACCTGACAGTTAATACATATTAATCTTTAATCTTCATTTTAAAGGCGTATTGAAAATAGAAACATGCAAGGGATCATGGTAATCGTCAAACATCTTAGTCACTAGATCTAAGGTGACATGGGATAACCATTGAAAATGCGTGTCTGATGACATTGAGGGATAGTGTTGGCATTGAGCTACTGAAGGTTGGTTTGAATAATGGAATAATTTTCATCCATTATTTAGCAATATTCTTCTTTTATTTAGTAAGACATGTATAGGGTAAAAGTTGCACAGGGTCACAAGAAAAATTCAGACCATGAAACATGACACCTTCTCATCACAACTTGTATTAAAACAGGCACAAAAAGCTTTCTATTGGTGTATCATAGATATGTGCCTAGGGTGGGTATCCCAAAACAGAGGTCCCAACAGGGTTCCTCCCCCTTCCTCCAATATGTTATAGGCTGTGGAGTTTATTTTTGTAAGTCCCCATCATTTGCCATGATTTCTTTATTCTTTAACTCAGCTATTATGTGTTTGCTCAGTTTAGCTTACATCAAGGTTCAGTGATGTAACTCTGTTGGTAATGATCCAAGGGTCATGGGTCAGCTACCTTGATGTGTTCTTGGGAAAGGCATTTAGCTTCCATTTCATCAGAATGATATAGCCAAAACTGTGCTGAAAGTTACGTTAAAAACCAAACCAAACCAAAACCAAACACATTCAAGTTCAAAATTGTTTTTTTTTCTTTTTCTTGTGTGTACAAAATCAGCTCACATCAAGGTTCAAACTTTAGTTTTTTTGTCTGGGTGTACACGTGTGCCAGCTTTCAAAATTTGCATGCACAGCAATTAAATTCTTATGCAAACTGGACTGAAGTTTTAGGTGCACAGGCCCAAAACTGGCTTCATTGGGCACCAATGTAATTCAGACCCTTTGACAATAATTATAATTAACCAAATTATGTATACTGACTTCAGTAACTGTCAAGAAAAGATTAATCAGCATTTTTCTTTAATTTTACTCAGATGCATAGTCCTATTACATCTTTTCAGTTTTCACACTAAACGTGTTGCTTGTTTCAGATGAAAGGTAAAGTTAGTAATGCTTATATCAGAAATAATTTCTTTGATAAGCATTCTCTATCCATTTGATCAACTTTGGTAAGCATTCTCTATCAATTTGACAGACTTTGGTAAGCATTCTCTATCAATTTGACAGACTTTGGTAAGCATTCTCTATCAATTTGACAGGCTTTGGTAAGCATTCTTTATCAATTTGACAGACTTTGGTAAGCATTCTCTATCAATTTGACAGACTTTAGTAAGCATTCTCTGTCAATTTGACAGACTTTAGTAAGCATTCTCTGTCAATTTGACACACTTTAGTAAGCATTCTCTGTCAATTTGATGGACTTAAGAATGTTCTTTGACTGATATTGTGAATCCACTAATTTGTGTGGGGTAAAAATTTTCATGGGGCACCAATGTTCATTGATTTCTTGGCTGGTACAAACCATGAGTTTAATGACCCAAGGAACAATGATCATTCAGTGGAAACAATAGAACCTCGCCCCCATTTCATGAATTTAGGTACCAATGAAAATGTAAACTTTCACAAAAGCACAAAATTTGATACCCACAAAAATACATTACTTTTCACATCAAATTTTAAAAACTGAGGACATCAACTTGCTGAATATTCTAGCTTTTCCTCCTAATTTCTAATACAGTAATATTACTAATTCCTATTTTTTGCTCACCATTGTAGGTTGCTGATGTATTCCGACTGTTTAGAAGAGCTGGATTTAGAAGATAACCTTATAGGTGACCTAGCTGCCAGAGAAATAGTTGAGGCTCTAGAATATAGAAAGGAAGGTAAGGGAATTAAAATGTTGTATTGTTGCTGTTGAAAAGTTTTATTGTGGTGCAATCAGTTGTTTCCTTCTCACTTCTGCTATGAACAAAATGCAGAACTTGCTCACTTCCCAATCTTTGTTCCTCTTTTTAAAGTACATAATTGCTAAGCAAAAAACAATTTGAATGGAGTTATCAAAATCTCACCTGCAGTGAAGAGTTTGAATATTGAGCAAGCTATTTTGATAGTTACATAAAGGTAAAAAATATGCATTGATTTAGCATTAAAAAAATTGTCATTTTAAAACAAATTAAAAATGTAGAAATGTGAATGTAAAAGTTTTCTTTCTTGTGTTTTCTGAAAAAGAGTTGAACATATTTTCTGTATGAAGTCATAAACTGTGTTACAAGGAGAAGGGCAGAGCTATTTCTTGTAAAAATAAAGAAAGGTACCTTCAAAATGTTACATTAACCTTATATACTTGCATATAAGCCAATACCAACTGCAAACTGCATAGACCCAGATCTGCCATCGCATAATGCGGCGGCAGATCTTTGTCTATGCAGTTTGTAAGGACTAATCAGTAGAACAAACAACATAGACCCTGATTTGCTGGCGCATTATGCGACGGCAGATCAGGGTCTATGTTGTTTATATTTGGACCCAGATTATCCACGAGTATATACGGCAGTTATCATTATATAACTCAGGGTACTAGATAGCTTAGTCTACACTTGGCATACTTGATAATCATATTTCAAGTAAATTAGAATTACTACTTTTTCAGAAAAACTTTCTGGAGTAAAGCTCAAGGCAACCCATAGACTTAGTGCAGAAACATTCAGTGCTTTGGCCAAACTTGGTGCTGGTTTGAAGAAAAAGAAGAAAAAGGGAAAGAAGGTTGGTATTAGCAGGTGTATCACTTGTTATATATATATTGATGTGTGGAAAGTGTGGCATAAGGGTAATGTGCCATATAAACTTAGATAAATCAGTTTTAAAAATCACATGCTGTATTTCCCTAAGTATACTTGACTCCTGACAGAAATTGATGAAACGAATCCATAAGTGCCTGTAAAGCTGGGTTACCCAAATATGAAAGTGCCTTCCCTGGGTATTACTGCTATGTTTGTTTTGATGGTACAGCCTCATTCTAGACCTAACCTAAACACATGGATACACCTATTGTATGTGCCAATGTGTAGACCAGATAGTGTTAATTGGAGCCAAAGTCACTTTTTGGTCTTGCCTGTCAAGCATAGGTGAGACAATGGTAACACTTTTCCTACAGTGTTGTCATTGTTGTGTCATACATGTCAAGGTTTGGGGCATAGGTGTCAGGTTTATCACATTTAGCTCAGTTTCTCTGACACTGTTGTAAGTGGAGTAAAGAACTTGATAGGTGTATACAATATGGATGGTTCTGCTCATCACAGGCAAAAAGAGGTCACAGTGGCCTAATTTTCATGCTCCAGTATGTTTTTGCATTTAGAGCAGGCAGGACATTTCATCTGCAGAATCCTTGTGTTTTGTTGTTTTTGCTATCAAGTCATGCACATCCATAATTTTCAATAATCCATTTATCTTTTCCTTTACTTTTTTTTAATGAGTTTAGAGTTGTACAAATTCATGTTGCATAGCTACTCTTATTCAAATATATTGGACTAGGGAAGTTTAGTAGGCACATTGTTTAAACAAAATATGCCACAAAAATGGCCTAGATAGCTGCTTCTCAGATGAACAAAGCAAATAGCTATACCACATCACCATTTTCAACCCATTTATCCTACCCAAACTCATCCTACTCCAGAAATAGCTATACCAAATCACTATTTTCAATCCATTTATCCTACCCAAACTCATCCTTTTCCAGAAAGAGGGTTGGTTAAGTCAAGTTGTAGAAAGATTACTCTAAATTCAGAATTTTTTGTTGGGTAACAATTTTCATGGATTTGATAATTGCAAAATACCACAAATTTTAAAACCCCAACAAAAAATGATTTCTCTGTGGAAACACTATGATCCATTCCCAAATACACAAATTTAAGTATGAAAATATGTCCTATTTAATTCCCATCAAAATCAAGATTCCACAAAAATAAATAGTACCTACAAAAATAAATGAGTTCACAGTAGTCTATACCTATGCTGTTTATTTCTGGTTCAGTTACTATACATACTTGCTTATAAGTCATGTCTAACTTCAAACAACATAGACCCTGATCTACCATTGCATAATGCACTGGCAGATTAGGTCTATGTTGTTTGTTCTACTGATTACTCCTAACAAACTGCATAAACCCAGATCTTACAGTGCATTATGCAATGGCAGATCAGGGTCTTTGTAGTTTTCAGTTTGATTTGACTTATAAGAGAGTATATATAGTACTAATATGACTTATAAGAGAGTATATACAGTACTAATAAGTTGATATATGCAAAGAGACTGATGTGTATATTAAGATGTTTTGTGCACTTCACAGAGTTGAAATTTGACTCTGAATTAACCAGGGCTATTGAATTGACTATTGAATTGCAAATACAGAATGTTAGAAATGGACCAGGATTACTCACATCACCCAGATGTAGCTTACTCAGTTGAAATAATTGTCTCTCACCACTTACCACAAAATATATCCTGTCATGGTAAAATAGCTCCTAAAAAACACACAGACACACTTACATATGTAAAGGACACTATAATACATGCTATTGCTTATTGTCTTTCTTTTATTTGCAGAAAAAGAAATGAAATGGGAATACAATGAAGGACTGTTTTGTCTTTGCTTTGTACTGAAAGCTCAAATATATGGAGTGTGTTGTCAGTTATTTTCATACAGCAGCAGAATGGACTATGGAGCACATTAGGAACAACAAGTAGGATATTTACAGGCACAGAAGAGACCAGACAGTTAGTCTAAACCTAGTCATTTTGTCTTGATCTTCAAAATGGTGTTTCTCTCACTAAGGAAATTTGCAGCCACTTGCACTTTTTTGTATGAGTTACATACCTGGTATACCTCCATCACTTTTGTATGAGTTACACACCTGGTATGCCTCTAGCACTTTTGTGTGAGTGATGTACTTGGTATACCTCCAGCACTTTTGTGTGAGTGATGTACCTGGTATACCTTCAGCAATTTTGTGTGAGTGATGTACCTGGTATACCTCCAGCACTTTTGTGTGAGTGATGTACCTGGTATACCTCCAGCACTTTTGTGTGAGTGATGTACCTGGTATACCTTCAGCAATTTTGTGTGAGTGATGTACCTGGTATACCTCCAGCACTTTTGTGTGAGTGATGTACCTGGTATACCTCCAGCACTTTTGTGTGAGTGATGTACCTGGTATACCTCCAGCACTTTTATGTGAGTGATGTACCTGGTATACCTCCAACACTTCAGGATTCTCTTGATTTTTAAACTGGTCTAGTGAATCAAGATGTCCAGATTTCAAAATAAGCTTATACATGTAGTGTTATTATTTAAAAAAAACAATTATAACACGTCAGATCTATCTATAATGTACACTAAAGGAATGATACAGCTTTTGTCCTTTGTTGACAGGTGTCCTTTTTACAAATCTTTAATATCTAAGAAAAATTAAGAAAAGAGATTGTTAAATGTTGTCTTTTTTACAAACAGGCCCAAATTTAACCAATATAAGTCTTAAAGTTAAGTCTAGACTTAAGAAATTTGATTGGTTAGTTTTTAAAAAGATTTAAATTTCAGCCAATCAAATTGTTGGATTTTAGACCTTAAGTTTAAGTCCAGACTTAAGTTCTGTTAGTGAAATACTGGTCAGGTATCCTTTACATGGAGATTTCACTAAGGCAGGTTTTATTGTATTTAAATTGGGAGATTAATTCTAATTCATATGCATGATTATTTTGTATTTAAGAGTTTAGCTGCATTGTATTATTCTTTTAAAAATGCTCATAGTTGAAAATATCAAATGAAGGAGGCTATGAGCAATAACTTTTGCTTTGGAGAACATTTTGTGCATTTTTGTACCATTTTCTAAAAGGCCTAATTTCTAGCATTTTAATTCTGAGATTTTGGCAGAAATGGAGTTGATAAAATGTAAAATCATTGCATTCTAAGTATCAGGGGACCTTCCATCCCCTGCAGATTTGTAATAAGCATTTTTGTTGCACTTTTCCATGCCTCACCATGACAGTGGTAGGGGCATATAGTGTTACCTATGTCTGTTTGTCCATCCAAGACATCTTGGTTAAGTTTTGCATTTAGTTTATTCAGGCACTGTGTTTGGTCTTCTGTGTTTGATGTGTGAGATCATTCAGGCACCATGATGGGTCTTATGTGTTTCATGAATTCATTTCTTGTTCTTAAAAAGGATGCCTTAAGAAATGTGAGAATATACCTTTACAATAGATCTTGAGTGGGATCAGCAATCTCATATAATGTTATAGATTTCAACATATCCATTTGTCATAAGTTGTCATATCAAATCACAATCTTTCTAAGTTTTGTTATCAGTGACTTATTTCTTAGCTGAAGTAAAATGTAATATTTTTGAAGTCATTTTACTTATGGTAGAAAATGTGGGAACTATGTGATTTTACCCAGCAGTCTGTGAATAAATGTATTAGTTTATACATGCAGTGTGTTCCACAATTCCTCCTACACTGTTTAGCTATGAACTTCTAATCTTTAGGATATGCTTTGCAAAGGTATGGAAGAAAGATGTTGTAGATGTATACAAGGTTCATACAATTTGTATTCATCCCGGGCACAGGGGGTTAACAAATGAACAAGAACCAAAAATATGAGAACAGTTCTTCTTTATTTTGGATCTGGTAGTGTTATGCCAAATCGTTAGTTTACAATGGTTTTGATGGAACCAGGTTAAAGTTTGATTTACCTTGGTGATAATAAATTTGCTCTCTTTAATTTAGTTTAATTGATCTTACTTCCACTTATCAAGCTATTGTATACTCTGTTATTTTTCATACACGTCTCTTATTAGACCTCCTGTAAACAGTTTGAGATGGGGAGGGGGTATACTCGAGCTAGCTTGTACGTCGATGCATTACAGTTTTGTCTACTCAATATTTCCTGAACCTTTTGAGATATCTATATGAAACTTGGTACAGTTTTATATCATGACAGGACATTTTGCCCTGTATCAGAATTTTAAGAGTTATTCCCATTTTTATTACAAATTGTGACCATCAGTCTGTCAGTCACACTCTCGTCATGTTAATATCTCCAGAACCATTTGAAATACCTTCATGAAACTTTGTTTGCACTTATATTTGTAAAAAACTTGGAGGGTATGAATAATTACAGACAGTAAGGTTTTACAATTATATGATTATATGTTGAATGTGAACAAATTATATGTTGAATGTGAACAAATTATATGTTGAATGTGAACAAAATATATGGCGAATGAGAATAAATTATATGTTGAATGTGAATAAATTATATGCTGAATGTAAAGAATTATATGTTGAATGAGAACAAATTATATGTTGAATGTTAACAAATTATATGCCAAATGAGAACAAATTATATGTTGAATGAGAACAAATTATATGTTCAGTGTGAACAAATTATATGCTGAATGTGAACAAAATATATGCTGAACGAGAACAAATTATATGCTGAATGTAAAGAATTATATGCTGAATGTAAAGAAATTATATGCTGAATATAAAGAAACTATATGCTGAATGTAAAGAAATTATACATTGAGTGTAAAGAAATTATATGCTAAATGTGAACTATCTATTGCCATTTATTCAGAAGTTTATCTATTTATCTGTCAATCAAATTGATCCCAATCATTATGATTTGAATGGTTTGTATCAGATTAAAAAGACAGTGTTGTGTATGTGGTTTATGACCTCTGGTAAGTTTTCTGCTCTGACATTTTGTTCAGATCATGATATGTACCCAAGTTGGTTCAGTTTCACATGAAAGTAACAAATTTTTATCTACATTTGTTTGCGAAAAAAAAGATATAGAAGTCAGTTGCTGTAACAAATGGATTAATGTGTCAAGATATGAACCATTTTTCCTAGTAAGGTGTTTTTTTAGCAAAGCATACCTTATTGTCTAATGCAGAATTTTGACCTCTTGATTTAGATTCTAAGCTTGAATATCAAGGTCAATGACATTTCAAGATCTTACATGAATCCCAGATCACTCAGATCTGGAAGTTTAATAACATTTACCAGCATAAATTTCAACATCTAAGTTCATCCATTTCTGAGCACATCCAATAAAAGAAAGGTCGCTAGCAGAGTCAAGATACACTCCAAGATCCAACCTTTCAGGATTTGTGAATATACAATCTGGCTTATGAAGTTTTGTTTGTATTGGTTTTAACACCATTTTTTACCCATATATTGGCTATATCAATGGGAGGTAAGTGCCTTTCCCAAGAACACACTAAGGCAGGGGACCTAGGCTGGCCTGGGTGGGTATCGAACCTTCAACCTTTGGATTACAAGTCCAATGCTGTACATACCCTTGGCCCATCGAGTAAACAAGTCTCCACTTACTGGTTTATTTAGCTGTTTAAGTGCAAATACATACATACTTGTGTTATTTTTTTTGATAAGTATTCAAATATGGTTGGAAAACATAGCTGATGGGTTTCAATGATTGTAGTTGTTATTTTACCAGTATATACTTGCGTATAATCCAGGTCCAAATGCAAACAACATAGACCCTGATCTGCTGGCGCATAATGCAGATCAGGGTTTGTGTTGTTTGTTCTACTGATTAGTCCTTACAAACTGCATAGACCCAGATTTGCCAGTGCATTATGCAATGGCAGATCTGGGTCTATGCAGTTTGCAGTTGGTATTAGCTTATACACGAGTGTATATGGTAATTATTCTGCTGTATCAGACAAGTATTAGTCTAGTGGTCTAGGAATTTGGTAACATTTTGTACTGACTTGGACCTTGGTGATAATAGAAAGCATCCTAATCAAGAGATCAAAGATTGGTGTTGGGCCTAATAAATTTGTCAAAAAGTTGTGGTTGGACTTACCAGGCAACATATACTTTTTAAGTATCGGCTTTAATTTTGTAGGCTTATGATCAATCATGAGTTTATCATCACATAAATATAGTAATGGTATGTTTTAGTTTTTTTTTGCACCCTTGCAATTTAACCTTAATTTCTTTCAATGTTAAAGGGAGGGAGATAAGTACAGCATATCTCTGCTATTGGAAAATGGAATTTTGCAAACTACTTGTATGCTTATTAAAGACAATCCAGAATTGCCCTTAGCAACAAAATTATGATGAAACTATACAGATGGCATATGGCTACAGCTTGTCTCTCATGGCAACACAAATAGGATACTCTGTTATCATGGCTGTGCAATGTAAAACTTAGACTTGTTCAATTGTTTAAAAATTACCTCCAGATATTAAACATTAGTAAGTGCACATATCACCAGAGAGTAAGATATAACATCTGTAATGTAGTAATTATTTTTATTCAGAAATTTGTTTGCCAGATAGATGCGAGAGAAATGTATTTTGTTGTGACTCTATTTGACAAGCATGTTGTGAATCAATGCACCCTGAAAGGCTTCTAAATATATGAATGGATTGAATGGTTGCAGTACCTGTACTTAATACACGTCCTCATTATAAATAATAATTACTTTCAATAACCAGTCAGGATGCTTTTTTGGTCTACAATAGCTATTAGTACTTTACTCTAAAATCTAAAATTGTGTAGTTTGATACATGAAATAGAATATTTAGTACCTTATTTTTAATTCAAAGTTCAAAACTTATTATTGTAACTAACAAGTTGCTGGGCACTTCTTCTACAATAGTGTAGCACTTTACTTTGTCCAAAATGTTGTAGTTACATTTCATAAAATATAATATTTTATACAGTATTGTTTTAAAATCCATCTTTTAATACAAATTGATTGTTGACTAATTTTTTTGTCATTAAACAGTTTAATATAATTATAGAATCTATCATTGTTTTATATTTTAACTCATATTATACCATGCAAATGTATTTGCTGAAGTTTATGAAAAAAAATGTAATGTCTGATTGTAAAAATATTTTTTGACTGTGATAATATTAATATGTATCAAATAGAGTAAAGAAGAGTATAAGAAATCAACTATCATGTTAATATTACTTAATCCCATCACAATCTTGTCATGATTTTATTTGCCTCACATGTACAGTGGTCTCTCTCTCTCTCTCTAAAGCCTCTCATTATACTACTGCTCCTTTTATAATGTGGGTATGGTCCCATTAGACTAGAACAGTGGTTCCCAACCTGTGGGCAGCAAACAGTGGTTCCCAGGGGGTCTGCAGGGTTATTCCAAGGGGTCTGCGAATTCACATAGTTTTGCAGCAAGTATTGCTCCTCCAGCCAGCTCTTGCTTTTCTCTGTTATCCCAGTCGCTGCGAGCAGGGTATATTCGAATTTAGCACACCATGCTGCTAAATGTTTATCCCCACCACACCAAGTCGAGTCCAGCTGCAAATAACATAGACCATGATCAGTTGTTGCATAATGAGCCAGCAGATGAGGATCCATGTTGCTTGTTCTACTAATTGCTCCTAATAAACTATATAGTCCCAGATCAGCTGGCACATTAAGTGACGGCTTATCTTGCCCTGTGCAGTTTGCAGTGGGACTTGATTTATAAGCGAGTATGTATGGTACTAATATAAATGCTATGAGCACGGATGGTAGTGAATTAACATAAAATGTACACCTAACTGAACAGTACAGACCCAGATCTGCCATTGCATAATGCACCTGTTTAAATATTTATTTTGTTTGGAAGTAACATTTATAATTGTTGCGACATATGCACAGTATATATATTAATCTAAAATTTGTACAGTATTAAATAATGAACAGTTTTACTAGATTATTTTTATTTAAAAATGTAATAAAGAATAAATATATTATTTTTATTAACAAATGTAATTGAAAATAAAGATATTATTTTTATTTAACAATGTAATAAAAAATAAATATAATATTACAAATGATCTGGTCGATTAGATTGATCCTCTGTTATAAAATGAGATGTGTCATTCCTGAATATTTTAATTCTGGCATACAGCTAATTCTGAAGAGTTGGGTGTAGTGTTCTTTAATAATAATAATAATAATAATAATAATATCTTTATTTCATGAGGGTAACTCAGTTATTTGTCCAAATAATCTCCCTTGAGGCCCTCTACTGTATAGAAAAAAAAATTACCAAGTATTATCAGCCGTAAAGTATATTCATTCAAGGTTTCTCTGTCTTGATAATAAGTATTTACAAGTAAATACATCTACATATACATACTAAAATACATCATGAAATGAGGAGGATTTAATTGAATATATAAATTATTGCTTCATTCCTCCAGATGGTAAATGGAGTTCAATGACTTCATCAGTCTGACAAATGTGTTTTTGTGTTATACATGTATACAAATATAAAGAAGTTGTTGATATCATGACCTACAAACAATGCCATAATTGACATAAGAATGATGTCATATTATTTATTTACAAAATAGTTTGAAAGTATAATCTTCCTTCCTGAAAAGCATCCATCATGATGATGCGAAAGTGCTTAGATGAATAAAGTATGAACATATTACTGATTTCCTGTTGAATAAACAATATACTTTTTGTATATATGAACTGGCACATGGACTTATTCACTTTTTTCATTCACACACATATATATATATATTACATTTTATACACACTTTCAAGAGTATGCTCATATATAAGACACAAAACAAGCAAATAATACATTTTAATAGTAGAATTACAATAAATCCAAAAACTTGATCTATAACTTAAAAAAAACAAAAACAACTTATAAACAGTTGTAAAGATATTTTTCTCCATAATTGCTTAATATGTAGGTTTGAAATCTTGCATGTTCACTTTTTTTGGGATTTAATTGAATCAGCAGATTGAATGTGAGCAGGAAATGAGTTCCATATTTTGGTCCCCAAATACTGTAGAGTTCCTCTGAATTGTTCAATGCATGGTTTTGGTAATTCAAAATGTTTGTTAAAATTTGATCTTAGATTATAAGTAGAAGTTTTGTTGAATAATTTAGTTATGTACTCTCCTTTAATACATTTAAAAACCGCAACTGCTTTCAGAAAATCTATTCTTTCATTTATTCTTAACCATTTTAATTCTGTGAACAAGTAAAATGATAGTGCATCAAAGGGGGCATCAAGAATCAACTGAGCAGATCACTTTTAAATCCTGTATATTCTGTTGATTTGGGAAGTAGTACAATTTCCCTATCTGGTTGAACAGTAGTCAATCATTGGATGTATGTAAGCATTAGAGTAAAGAATTCTTGAGTCGTTTGGTAGTTGCTTTTTAATTATACTAAGCAATGACATTTTAGATGTGATGGACCTTCATAAACTGTCTACAATGTACTTACTTTCCTTACTTGAGACTTCTGTCAATGCTTGCACCTAAAAGCTTCTGATCCTTTACATTTTCAATTGCAGTGTTATTAATGTTCAGTGACAGATATTTCTTTTCTAATGGCTTTTTAGATGTTCCCATAAGCATGCATTTTTCTCTTAAATTACTTATTTCCATTTTATTTTGTTTCAACTGCTCCTCAGTTGACTTAGTTTGCATTCCAGGGTAAAGACATTGTTATTTGATGAAGAGAATATTGCATCATCTGCAAACATGTCAGTATTTCTATGTTGAGTACAGACTGGAAGAGCTAACCATATTATGTAACCAATTTTTTACACTTACAGCCTAGGATTCTTTCATCAAATTTTCATGAAATTTATTCAAGCCAAAAACAATTTGCACCACAGTTATTTTGTATCGTTTTCAAAAGATAAACTCATAAAAATGCTATGCTAATGAGTGGATGTTGCTATGGTACCTATGTTCTGTCAGCAGGTCAGTAAACTTTCTGATTTAAGGATTTGCTTCCACCACTAATTATTATGGCTGTCCTTGTTAAAAATAGGCATTTGTCTGCCTAGAAAAAAAATGGTTATTGACAGAAAACATGTAAATTGTGAAACTTTGATGAAAATTATTAAAAGAAATATTGGAGTTCTAAAGATTGGAAATTGTACATGTATAGCCAAAATTGTCAAGACGACCTGCTTGGTTGGACAAATTATTGCCTGACTACCACACTGGAGGCATGTTTAAAATTTATGAATATTAGTGCTTTGTACAACAAAATTCTTTATTAGTGAGAAGTACATCGGTGCATTCTCTCAACGTACTTCCCATTCACTTCTACGCACTTTCTCAGTCTGATTATCCAATTATTAAATGCCATTTTGTATTCACTTTATGGTATAAATGGTGTTCATACACTAGAAAACTGCACTTTCAACCACATGACAGCTGTCAAATCATCTGCACCTCAGCAAATCTTTGATAACAGGATTCACAAAAAAATCACTTGGCTGCATATATCAGTAAATACACTGAATCTCAACTCATTTCAGAGGCACGTATCTACAAATATTGCACAACAGAAAACCTCCATGTAAAGCAAAATTACATGTTCTGAACAAAATCAGCATTATGCACATTTAAAAAAAAAAGATTTTCTTTGCATATTTTTTAACTCACAGATATATATATATATATATATATATATATATATATATATATATATATATATATATATATATATATATATATCATCTTGATTTGGTCATGTCCATCGTCATTCTGAATGTCTCTACTTCTGTCCAGTTGTCCCAAGTTCATGTAAGCATGATTATTAAAGAAAACAAAAACAATGTAGACAAATAAAATTTGGTAGGCATAATTGATTCCATATGTAGACGACCCAATTGCATTTTTAGGCAATTACATACATTTTTTCAATTTAGTGACCATTTTTTCAATTTTATGGCTTGGAATTTGTTGACAAAAACCTTGTAGGCTATTGTTGTTTGTCCTTCGAGTTAAAGATGATCATACATCACTAACTGGTTTGGTTTCTGTGAATACGTAAGTGGCTGATCAGGCCAATTTGTGTTCAGGACAGTCTGTGGCACACTTGACAGGAGATGACGCTTGGGTTTTGCTTGATCAATAGAGAACGTGTTGCAGTTCTGAGATTTACGCTGTTCATGCTTCTGCACTGCCACTGCAATTCTCCTCAGTTCAAGGTCTGTAGCTTCAGTGTGATTGAGACTGTACCAAGTGGAGCAATCCTGTGAGATCTTCCCAAGACTCCGGGTCAATGTTGAAGTGTTTCAAGGATGACTTGAGGGAGTCTTTGAAGTGTTTCTTCTGACCACCCTGAGATCACTTTCCCTCCTGCTCGCCATAGATCTTCTTTGGAAGTCGCTCTTCTGACATCCTGATGGCATATGGCTTGCCCATCATAACTGTGATTTCATCAGCAGAGTGTGGATGCTTGGAATGCCTGCCCGTGTGAGAACCTCAGTGTCTGGAACCCTGTTTTGCCATCTTATATTCATCAGTTTCCTCAGGCAGCCCATGTGAAAATGGAGCAGGGTCGGCAACACAATGGCTTTGTAGACCTTGAGTTTTGTTTGTAGACTGATGCCTCTGTGCTTCCACATATTTGCGCATAGTCTGCCAAAGGCCACACTTGCTTTAGCAATTCTGGCATTGGTTTCCTCATTGATGTGGAGTGCAGGTGACAATGTGCTGCCAAGATAGGTGAATTTGTTCACTGCCAGGAGGGTTTGACCATTTACTGTGATGGTAGGCTCTACGTAAGGCTTTCCTGGTGCAGGTTGGTGTATCACCTTTGTTTTAATGATATATTTGTTTGCAATAAGAATATTTTTGCAGATTTTGCAATAAATTTGAATATATATAACAAAACTTGTCGATACTATTAGAATTTATTCGGTCACTATGTGTTCTTTGCAGCAATATTAATAAACACACTCACGCACACAAACACCAAATGAGCGATTCTTTGAATAAAAATGTCGATACAATACAGATTTAAGATAGTATTTTGCGGGGATTAAACTGGAAGTATTTTAGAAATCCTTGCACACCTTTGTAAGAGTTTTTTTAGACCAAAATATTTCAAAATAGACCCTATATAGGAAGGATACTAGCAAATTATTCTATGCGTCATTGCAAATCGACGTACCTTTGTGGAGTACAAGCTGGCAGGTGGTTCTATATTAGCATACTAAAACGTGTCATTTTACAAAAGATACAAAATGAACAGAGATTTGGACATAGGCACTGACAGAAATATTGTTTTTTGCAACTTCTAATCTGCGGCCAACTAAACAAAAAATTTAACTTCAATGTCTGCTGTGAGTTCATGTATTTTTGTGGCTATACATTTTCGTGGTTTTCTATAAAATCACGTTTTCGCCAATACTTACAATTTTGGATCAGAGAATGGTTCACTTTTGTCTTCACAAATAAATTAATGTTTACTGGGTCTTTAAATTTGTGAGTTGTTGCAACTTCGAAATCCACCAAACACTTATCGCAGAAATAGAAGTAGGTTTTACAATATTTTAAATGATTTAGTACACAGTTAAGATCTCATGACACCAAGTATACATCATTTATTTTTATTTCAAACCTGGCTACAGTCCTAACTATGAGTATAAAAGCTCATATAATAAATAAATTAATAAACTTAATAAACTTTTCACATGACGAGTTATTGGACATTTTTCAGCAAAGCTAATGGGCTTCGTGACCACTATTACCGGCCTTCTGTCTCAATTACCGTGTATGCGCATCGAATTGCCAACAAGACAGACACAGATCTGATGAATGTCAATTAAACACGAAAAGAATTCCGATTATTACGTGTTCCAAAGTGTTGTCCAGATAGGGAGTGTTAAACAACAGTTTGTTGACCCTCAGGTCAGTCACGTTTGCAGCTGTCCTCAATGTCGTTTTTTTATTGGGGAGGGGGGTTGTTGTTGTTAGTTTGGTTTTGCTTTTTATTTTAATAGAGTAAAGTGAATCAATGAGTAACGACGCATTGGAACTTTAAAATCAAACATTACTATTTCAATGCCTTTAGATGCTCTTAGCAAATGCAGTGGAAAATGCGGTAAAAATGAAGGAGTGTTTCCGCAAAACTTGAAGGAGAAAAGTCTTTGCAAGCAGTGGTGTCATAAGTAAATCAAGATCGTCTCCTTGGTAATGGTTTTCTTTCCTTATTCGCTTTCTTTCTACTGTTTGCAATTATAAATGAAAGAACCTTCTAAGACATATATGTGTTTATTAATTACAATGAAGAAATGTGAAATTGCCTAGTTTCCTAGCTACCGAATCTATTATTTTCTACACAAAAACCTCTACTATTAATGTCTTGATCTGCATCAAGATTTATAAGTCAGAAATATTAACTTTTTTGTCGAGTTAGCTAGGATATAGATCATGACTTATCAATTTGTATCAGGAGGCGGGAGTTAATCTGCAATCAAAGTCATATGATGGAGAATCGAGTGTGGACTTTGTGTAAATTTAATATTTACCTTTGTACCTCCACACTAACTCACTCACAAAAACTCACTCATGCACTCTCTGCCTTCCTTCCTTATGTACTCGCTTATTATCTTAGCTGCACTACGTGAAGATAGTCTTTCGTACCTTTAAAAGGAATCGAGGACAGGTATATGGATACATTTTAAGTGCTGAGAATCTGCACCCAAGTGGCCTGACGGAACCGGTTGACGCACGATGTTTACTTATTCTGGTTTCTGTGGAGTATTGTCAGTTACAGCAGAGAAATACGTTCCTTGTGTTTCTGTGGATAGCAGTCACCGCCGAATTAACATGAATGAAGTGACGCAGTATGAAATGAAATGATTTAAACCGAGAAATGGAATGATAAATTCAGATTCAAAATTAAATACAGTCATAATGAAATATGCTGCAATATTACACTTTTTTCAATATGAAACAAAATTAAGTACAAGAAAATGGAATGATTTACCAAAACCAAACTGAATGGTCAACTGATATTCAGAATGAAATAATCGGATGATAATCAAAGTTGTATGTCTTAAAAAATCAATGTTGTCTTACGTAGATTGTCCATCTGTTTACCAAACACGGAATTATTCCTGAGTTTGAAAAATATCCTTTACAAGGTAATTGGCTGCTTTTTATCCCAGATTTGTATGCAAATTTATATAATATTTTACCCATGGTTCTTAGTCGAATAATACGATTCTGTGTACTTTCTTTAGTTCTTACTAAACATACATCTTCAAATTACAACAGTAGATAACTTATCTCTTTGTTTTTCAAGGTGCAGAATAACTTCGGCAATAACAGGTCTGACCCTTTTGTCCCCTATTAATTTCTTTTGATATGGTATTAAATCACATGTTCGTTGGATTAGTTATTTTAAGGTGCTAACGGGTAGTTTTTTAAATAGTCGTGTAGATGTGTTGATATCTCTAAATCTACGTCCAAAATGCTACCAAAGCTTTCGTCATCTCTCCAAGACATTACATAGTGTTTGACGACTTTGATTTGTTGTTTGGTTGGCCATTTAAATTTCTTGACAGGCATACATTGATAATTTGCCAATCCTACACATTGTTAGGATTTAGCCACAGAGCGAATGACTTTGACTTGGACGCAGACCTATCGCATTCTCCTTTATCTCTCATTTTACCTTCACCATCGACATACCACTGAAGATTTGCTTGATCGTTTTTATGTGGTATCATGCTAAAACCTCATCTAATTCCAGGCGTTTTCATCAGGGACAATCATAATATGTAAGTAATTTTATTCGAATTTACTTATTTTAAAATTCGCATCACGTGCTAGTCGCAGTGCACTGAACTATGCTGGATATAGTTTGTATTTATTCATGCAGATATTCCTAAACTCTTCAAAAATGTCACACAACATTAAAGTATCTTTATCCAAATAGCTGTCATGTAAGTCACCAAGAGATTTAAATTTGAAAAGTTTCATGGCATATTTTGCATACTGGTCGTCCTCCTCTTTTATCCCTCATCCTAAGAGACTGAAATACAATTTTTCGAATATTGGTATTTAGCTTTCTTAAACCTTTTCAAATTATATATGTGCTTGTATGGGTAAATTAATTTTCTTGAATATATAGCTTACATGTTTTTATTTGATTGTCCCGTGAATCGAAAACAATTTAGGAAAATGATTGTTTACAAAAACTTCCGCGCCATCCTATTTAAATCTATCGACTATTAAATATTCTTACTAAAGGAAATGTATGTATCATAATAACGCGGTATTATTGTCACTTGTCATCAGGGTAGTTTTTCAACAAAGTCTCTTGATACACAGTTGAGAATCATAGCCTGACACATGGTGGGTAAAGACTGAGATATACTTTAGATGTCTGTAATTTTAATCACACCCGTTATGTGCAGAACCTCACTTCTTGCCAGCCAAATGACAGCGATCCTTTAATTTGTTGCTTTTATTTTCCTATCACAACTATGACATATGTTGGTGGAACTAAAATGTATGTTATCTCCTTTTGTGAATATCATTTCCGCCAGCGTCGTTTAGTCAATAATCTTCGTCCATAGTTTCAGCAATTTTCTTCACAGGCTCATAAAACTTTTTAATGAAGTCTGTTCCTCTGTATACTCTAGGTGCATAATCCGAGTGTATTGGTTTACTGTGAAGACTGTATATGTTGGGCTGTTAGTACTCTTCATATTTGATTAGTCTTGTTTGCAGTGTTTTTTGGCTCCATAAACCTTCGAAATCGTAGTGTAGATAATATAGAACGGTTAGCTGATGTTGGTAGAATTTGAATTTCACAAACACAACTCTCGTCATGCATTAAGTCTATTGAGCTAAGCACTTCTCGAAAAATTACTTTTCACTGGCGTGTTTGTTTATCTGAGATGACGCCAATATTGGTAATTCCTTTTCCGCAGTTATGATATCTGTCTCCATTAAATACAATTAACATGTCTATGTGACTGTTTCTTACACTTTCTGTCACTCTAACTGGTTTTATGATATGTGTACAATTTCGTATGCATTCACATATGCGTTGAATTCATTGTCAAATTGATCAGTGTCGTTTATTTTGATTAGGTAGTTATGAAACGAATGTTAATATCTGTCAAGATTATATTTAGAGGCTCTATATGGTTGATCTCTTGATGTACTTATCCAAGATTTATTTTCTTTACTTTTCAACATTAATAGCAACACTGTTGTCTGTCACGAAAAATTTACTCCAGAAAATAATAAAAACCAATAATAATTTTAAAAATTGGTCATTTTAGATATTATCTTCCTCACCTTGGCTGGCATCTATCAGCATGTAACGCTAAATATTCTACCCTACCAAGCGACTAATTTGTATCTTTATTATTTTCTGTAGTATTTCAAGTAGACAATCAAATACATTTTGCATTTAATTTATGTTTATGAATTTAAAGTCTTTAGTCTGTGATAAATATCTGTCTATAAATATTAAGTTATACAATTTAAGTTATAAATTTTAAAGTGACAAATGTTACAATTTACAATATTTTAGCAGGTTTCAAACTGTTAAGAGAATCGTCATATCTATTATATTTTTTTTTCTTTTCATCTTCAAAAACGTTTCAACTTTATACAAAAATATTCTTTGTCGTATAGCGACAACTACTCATCGTAAAATATTCTTTGTCGTATAGCGACAACTACTCATCGTACAATATTTTTTGTCGTATAGCGACAACTACTCATCGTACAATATTTTTTGTCGTATAGCGACAACTACTCATCGTAAAATATTCTTTGTCGTATAGCGACAACTACTCATCGTACAATATTTTTTGTCGTGTAGCGACAACTACTCATCGTAACATCTTCGCCCCCTTTAAGCCTTCCATTTTATATACAACTGGATCACCTAATATCCCTACTTGTGAGAATATCTTCGGCAAAATTAGGTAGATGCATTTTTTCAAAGATAGATTTATATTTTGAAATCGTGGCCGTTTAACCTATATTATATTTATATGTTCAATATGCATCAGTTGTAATGTAACTAAATATGTTGATCTATGCTCTAGATATGTTGTGTAGAGTCCTGGTTTCAAATTCAGTCATATCTGATGACCTGCGATAAGAGCTGATGTATGTATTGATGAATGTAGACATCGCATCTATCCAATTTCTAGTTTCCTTTTGTGTAAAATGTTTCCACATTTTTGTTTTTAGCATTATATAAAACGTTTCTATTATATGGGCCTTTCTATCTCTGGAAACATAAATGTATTCGATATTTCCTATTTTTGCAGCAACTTAATGTTGCTTTTGCAAAATCTGTTCCCTTCATCGAACTGTATTTTTCTGGTTATCACTCTCTACATATTTCTCTAAATACACGATATATGTTATCCCCTATTTTAGACGGCACGTTCTCAATCCATGCATATTTGGATTAAATATCTATTATAGTCAAATTGTACTTATTATCCTGATCGTATGATTGCATGTATACAATGTATGACTGCCATTGAGATTCAACGTTATTTACACAAATCTTTTAGTACGGAAATCTTTCTCTCGCTTGTTTGTTTAATGTATAGGTAGATTATTGAGCCAAACTTTGTTTAAATTTACTGTAATCTTATTTGTTTTATTCCAAAATTTGATTGATATTTGTCTAGACATTCTTGATCATTAAATAATTACCTTGAATACTCTTCTTTATTAGTCATTTATTTGAAAATTATTGTCGCATTTTAATTAAGCTCCATTATAATACAGTCTGCGTTTATATAAAAAAAGCGATAGACTTCTTTTCCTTTTTTTTTTTTGTTGTTGTTGTTTTGATAATTTGTACTGAGATTATAAATAGGCAAAAATATATATTACATAGTTTACATTTAACAGATTATATTGCGATTAAAACAGCTTACCAACAGTTCAACCTTTAAACACTTTTCACTTTTAATAACTTCTACTAACTTTTCCATCATCTCTTTCAACCTCTTAGTCCAATAAATGATTCCATACATGTACTAAATTTGGCTTTTTCTCACGTTGAATTTATTAGAGGCAACTCTTAAATTAGTGATTAGATAGAGCGTAGTAGCTATTTTCCTCTCTATGATTTTTAAAATACATATCAAATATCCTTATAAATGTTTAAATAAGGTTTAGTATGTTTTCAGACCGAATATACTTTCTTTTATAAACAACGGTATTTTCTTGCATACACACAGATCAAACGAATAATCTCGAATATGATGTCAACAGTGTTTGACTATTGTATGATAAAACTGGGTATAAAATAAAATCGTATGATCCACCTCCTATAAATAATTTAAAACTTAACATTATTAAATGTCATACTTACAAACTTATGCCCAAATCGAAGTAAAACTCCACAAATGTCTTTTGGCTCACACTAGTCCAACATCAAATGACGCATATATAGAGTAAGAAACTATAAACTCTATCCGTAGTCATCTAATGTATAATTTTACATGTACGATGTAAACAACCACCCGAGTACTGAATGCAAGTCCTTAGCTATTGTTTGGTTCTATAAAGCATTAGCGTAACGTGATTAAATAACCGATCGCGCTACGGGTTAACAAATACACTTAACTATATGGCTCAATAGCGGAAGTGATTTAGTCAGTAACAAAACTCTATGACAGCAATACAATTTACATCCCTCTTTTGCAACAGTCACATTTTGTAGCTTCCATTTATTTTGTTGGAGTAAAGTTGCAATAGCCAAAGTAGCAGAAATAGGAAGTAGAAAGACGGTCGATAATTGCCAATCTCAATCTACTGACCTATTTGTATATTTTCAAGGGTATGGTCCCAGTTATAAAGTAGCCCCCAGTCGAAAAGTAGCTGGGCATTATCAAGTATCTTACTATTTATTTCTGAAGGTCGATAAACTAAGGGATGTAGGCAGTAGTTGTAACTTTTAGTGCGACTTTTCTAGAAGAGATGCTCTGTAAACTCCTGTGGATGATGGCCATCAGATGCGCTTGAAATTGACCGAAAAGTATGAAAACAATTTTACTTCAAAATTATACCAAAGAGAAAGAAGGAGAATATCGTATACAATTCAGTGTGAATGTAAAATTCTTTTATTCTGGTATAGAACACAAAGACTGAGCATGGTATAATGACATCTCAGTTCTATTTCATATTGCATGATACCTGGGATGAGCTAAAACATTAATACATTTCGATTTTAATGTTTTCAATTTACAGTTAACCATGATTTTAAAATTACTATTAACATGCATAGAAATATTCTATTCCTGAAATTTTCGGAAAGTTTTACCTGTAAAATTCAACAGTTTTCTTCGGAATTATACTATCAAGCTCTGGCAAGAATTTAATGGAAAGTCAATAAACTACAGTCCCGTTACCAATTTTATTGAAAATTGAACGAAAATAAATTCAAGCGTTTATCAAAGATAAGACTGAAAAGGTTTGGGCAGAAGAACGTGGTCAATAAGGTGAACAACTCCATTAGATACTGCCAAGTCACGCTCCACTATCTGACCACTGTTGATGAAAATTTTCCCTGTAAAAGTACAAAGTCAGAGGTCATCCACAATAATGCAAACAGTGAACGTATAACAAAATAGTTGTTTTTTTTCCTTTAAAATTTTGTTTTTGTTTATATTTTGGATGGAGAAGAAAAACTAGTGCGCAAACTTTTGAAAGTCATTCCAGAAACGTTTTCACACTTCCTCAGTCTGAATGATCTCAATTCATATTTGTTCTTTCTTTCATACGTGAATATAAGGAGTGTCATATAAGATTGCGCCGACTTGAACAATAAATCTGTATGACCCGGGCTAGATTTCCAACAGGGGATGAATCATAATTCCCCATCCTATATGATAATATTCTTTAACACATATGCACCCCCCCACACACACACATCTATCTATCTAGCTCTCTCTCTCATGTATATATATATATATATATATATATATATATCTATATATATATCAATATATATATACACATCTCTCTCTCTCTCTCTCTCTCTCTCTCTCTCTCTCTCTCTATATATATATATATATATATATATATATATATATATATATATATGTATACATTGTTATGTATATTGAATTTATAATATGTGTCCATGAGGTAAGTTGTATTTTAGTCATTTTGCAAACAACATATTTACTGCATTTGAGTTCAAGGTCAGACTTGTTTACATAGCGTTTAGTACTTAGATTGGAACTTTCCATGGCTTATGTAAGAAAAGTCACGTACGCAGAGAAAATGTTCCATTAGAGTTACTCATATCCTAGAACATTCTGTCACGTGACTCATATATATATATATATATATATATATATATATATATATATATATATATATATATATATATATTAGCGGACAATATTTCATTCTTGTTAAAATGGTCAGTCTATGAAGAATCATATTAATAATCAGATGTTTATAGTTGTGTTGTGAAAATTCAGAAAGGAATATTATGTATTTGAAATATTCATTGAAATTACCAAAAGTGCTCATTCTCATATTGGATTAATACTTGACTTTGGGATTTATGTGAATTTATTCATAGATATTCTGGATTACATCATTCAGCCGTATCAGAACATTCAAGACTACTGACACATCAGGAGATTCAAGGCTACTGGAATTCATTTGGAATCTTCTATATTTAGGACTTGTGATTAGGACACTTAGGATTATTGGATTATTTGGATTTTAATTCACGTTACTGTAAGTGTCTTTTGAATTTTCACTTTAATTGTCTAGAAATAAATTGCTTGTTGATTTTACTTACATTGTTTGTTTCACTTTCTTTCTGTTACATTATTTTAAGATATAGTCCCATAACTATAACTATAACTATATATATATATATATATATATATATATATATATAAATATATATATATATATATATATATATATATATATATATATTCAGTTGTATATTGAACAATATCATAAGACGGAGGAGACATACTAAATGAAGGAACAGAAACAAGAGGAGAGAAATATAAATCCGACAAAGAATCAACTATATTTTATGTATGAAGATATCGGGCAAATATAACCAATGTTAATGAAAACGCACGCGCACACACACATATAAGCTTCTTTTACTCCAGAAATTAGCCAGCAGGAACATATATTGTTCTGCCTTATCATAATGAGGTTTCTTTATATGTCTGGCTAATGGCCAGCTTGAATATACAATGAAACACTTTTTATCCAAAGAATGGTTAAAGGTGATGCATTAACTGCTTTTACAGAGATATATAGTGATAGTCAATATTTATTTATTTATTTATTTATTTATATACATGTATTTATTAAAGTATTTGTGGCCTCTGACTCATGGTTCACTCGAACATAACAGACATAAATATAATACAGGGTGCTGATGCATGGCGAATGTAAGACGTTTGACACAGTAACATAATTACAATGCAATAAGTAAACTGAATACAACAAGCAGCATATATTAGTGCAAAATTACAGTCTAGCTGCCATTATTAAGAGATAATGCAATGAAGCGTTGATATTTTATGATAAAATTTCTGGATTTATACCACTAGTGAAATTTTCTCTTTTTCTAAAGGCTAACTACTTTTATTGACATCAGTTGTTAGAACTTCCTTTTAGCTGTTGCAGTAAAATAATATCAAATTACAATACATTATGATACTTACCATTATATTCCGTTACTCCAAGCCACCTTGGATAGAAAATAGTCGGCAGCGCTTCGTTATTCATCATTCCGACACTCCAAACAGTGGTGTTCAACATGTGGTACTTTAGCACCTCTGGAAAAGAATTTCGATATCACAAATGTGTTACTATCGGACTAGAAAACACCAGAGCACCACAGTTCTTGTGCAAATGGGTGAACATATATGGCCATGGATAAATACATAAAAAAGGAAAATAGCTGAATATTATGAAGGAGACACCTCGCTCTGAGTTAACAGATACAATTTAATTCACTTTAATTATTTACACACACACACACACACACACACACACACACACACACACACACACACACACGACCGAATAACTACGTGATAGTGTCCAAAGTAAGCAAGAATTCAAATTCATTCCAATGGAAAATTTAACAATATTATGCAGAGAAATACTCAAATTCAGTTCATGGTTATCCGTTCTGGAGAAATAAAGACACAAGAAAGTAACTCGAAACATTGATACATCTCAAAATGCACCTCTAGAGAGTTCTTTCTCAGCCAAGAGAAACAAATGTTGCACTTTGCCTGAACACCAGGTAAGGCAGGGCAAGTAGCTATAGTGTAGGTCTTTTAGCATTGCTTGTTGTGTTGTCAACTGTGATCCTGAATCGTGGAAAATTTAGAAAGCTTGTGAAAAACGAACTGATGTATGTTGTGATTCTCAATCTTTTTTCGCAATTAAACATTCAAGACAAAAGAAACTGTGATTGACTTTATCCTAGAGTGTTTTATTCATTTAGCTTTGATTATAAGGAAAGAAAGTTTTTTTTTTTTTTAATTATCAATGATAAGGCTTCCAAAATTTCCCAAAAAAATATATTTTCCAAAGAAACTGACTCTCAATGAAACAAATATGGTTTAAATATTGTTAAACTTTCATAGCATATGCAACTGTCTTTATCTTGTGCAATGTGACAGTAAATTAAATATGTATGCACGAAGCGTTAACGGAGTCAAATCCTACCTTTCGGTGTTAAAAAAGACATAAACTGTTTTCTGAAATTGAAGAGTAGCTATCTACAAAAAGGCGCATGATTCGGTGCCTACAACGACAATACAAAGAGAGCTGACCAGTTTTGATTTATACTCTTTTTTTCCTAAAATCTAGTCTAGATGCTTTTAGTGTGACGTTCGAAATATTGTGATATTTTCAGTTTTAAAATCGTAGTAAACTACTATCACACCAGATAGTTTTAGCTCATCATTTTGAAAAGAACTTGAAAACAAAAATAAGCGGCCAGGACTAATTTGAAGAAACGATTAATCAATTTAAACACTATATTGTAATGAAAAGATGATGATGCAAACATATATATTTCTCTTTTTGAAATGAAAGATAGCAAAAAGAGTGTATAATGAATCGTGAGTAGATATGAGATTGAACCATGGTACATCTATATCGGTGAACGGTAATGTAATTGATTCTGTCTTACATATTGAGATGCACTGGTATTGAAGGCAGCGGTTTTCAGAAAGGAAATATAAATCTGTAATGCATTCAATATCACACCAACCATGTCAGTATCAAGAGGCAATTTATATTTTTTTACAAGTTTAGATGGGACAAAAGTGTGGTCAAAGCCATTTGTGTTACAAAGAAAATAAAAACAGGAGAATACAAAATGTTGATTTTGTTTCTTTCAAACATAAATGATAGAACCCATTGTATTTTTTTCAGTTTTAAACCCAACTGAATATACAGATTCAGATTACTGTAGTGAATAACATTATTTTTATTTTCAATGTACGTAACATTTTTCAAACTGATGATTTTTACTCTTGTAATCACCAGTCAACTTCTTTTGCAAGGGAGATATATCATAATTTAAACTGTAATTCATTTTTCTGGTGCTAACGAATATTGCCTGAAATAGCCATGCATATTAAATGGAATCTACAAATATACTTCGAAAATGAAACCAGTATCGTGCTGTACGTCTGTGTTAAAGGGACAATAGTAGTCATCTGTTATGTTGAACAGATTGTTTCTACCCATCTATTTTGTTCATTGGTTGCATTGGTAAAGTCCGTTACCCGTCTGGTTGTGTCTTTTCCTAATTCTCATTATTAAGTCTAATTGTACTTTTACAGAATCAAATTGTTAAATTTTTTTATTGTTGATCTTCTTCAAATATGGTTAAATCTCTTTGAAAATTCATAAAATCTTGACTGTAACCGATGTAAAATTAAACTTTTCTTAAATGAATGTATTTTAGTGATACTTTTGTTTAGATTTTTGCTTATCTATGAAGCACAATTCTTTTCTAGTGATACGTATTAAAGGGGTTTGCAAATTGTTTCTAAGTTGCTAGTGTTCATCGATTACAGAAGGTTTCATTTTGATTTATTTAAGTATGATACGTTTTAATATATATCAAACTATTTTTATTTATTACGTAAAATTATTTAAAGATATATTTCACTATTTTTGCATACATTATTAAATATATAACCATTGAATTGTGTCATACTATTGAGGAAAATGCACACCACATCGTCTATACATTTCTTCTCATGAGTGTAGTTATATTGGAACTGCACCACACACTATCGCATTCGGTAGGTCACGTTTTCTGTACGATATATTTATCTACGCTCCGTAATTGTACTTTGTGCCCTGTGTATTGGTACACATAGTGACTGTGTGATGTAGCTTTGCGCGTTAGCCACACAATGAGTTTTTTCTGCATGCCTTTTTTTATTTTTAGATGTGACTTCATATAGTGAGGTTTCTGCGTGCACACATAGTAACTGTGTCAAGCGGCTCTTGTGCGTCAGCCGCACAATGCAAATATTTATGACATGTTCTTTTCCTTGCATGCCTTTTCTTAAACCCTTCTCTAATCGCGGGATCTTATTTGGATCTGAGATTATATTTGCTATCGTTTTTATGTAGTGGCCTGTCTGTAGACACTGAGACGATTCTCACATTATATAGAAAAACCAAAGACTTCCGGTTGTAAAATACAACACTTTTATGTTTGCACTAAAGACCTTACTTACTAAAACTGTGATATAATAAGGCTTATACAGAATGGAAAACAATATTTAGATATTACAACAGTAGTTTATGCATGCATTAGACTTAGCGGTACTACGTAATCAGATTTGCTGATTTTCGAAACCATAGTTGTAGTAAGATTTCAATCAGTTGCTGCAAGATTTTTTCTTTTTGCTCAGTGCAGCGTATTTTCAAATAGTGGTGAGAAACATATCCATGTAATGCATAAGTATATTCTCTCTAATTACACTAGAATGTAAAGCAATTTTACAGTCTTTCTAATCGATCAGACCAGAATCACATTTATTTTATAGAATAAATATTTTATACACAACTAAATTATACCCTAAAACAATTTAATAGTATTGCTAATTGTTCAGACCTGAGAATATAGAAAACTATTTCGTGAATAATGACTTGCTGCAGCCGGAAACAGTAAGTATATACGTATGGAAATTGTTGCAAACGATACTGTATTGATTTGTGCTTTTGTGTACCAATTATAATGATTGGTTCATAAATCTTGTCGTCTCGGAAGGAGATGTGGTCAGAAGGAACATCGTATCACCAAAGAGATGATAATACACAAACATATCAGTGGTTCCACGTATCAAAGTGTAAAACAACATCAATGATGCTATGATCTAGGGTCCTGGAAGTATGTTATTCTCGAAAATAATATGAGCGGTTATGCCTATGGTCACAGGCAACTCATTATTTTATGAACAACGGAACCAGCCTATTTATGGTGGTATATTAAATACCTTATTCAAAAGACTGAAGGTAGCTGATTGCCTGGAAATAATTACCAGAAGAGATCAGCATAATTTTTCAGGAGAAGCATGCATATGGGTAAATTGTACGGTTTACTAGCCTTGAACCTAAGACCATTTTAATGTTATCGCTATCGCTGCACGGGTACCACTGTATGCAAACGGGGAGATATCACAGGGATGGATTTATATAGTGAGCACCAACAAGGGAATTATTGTACAAAACTAGGTGAGCACCAATCATTTTCATCATTTTAAAAGTTTCCTTTTGGATAGATCATTCATAAGATGTTAGGGCGATTTGACATTCTTACCACAAAAGTGTAATAATTTGGACAAATATTAACGTCACTGTCTATGGGAATTGAATTAGTTGTCCGTGCCCATATATACGTGAAAGACAGCACTAATTAATACTACGATCCAAGGATCTGGGGATATATTTGCTTTCTAAAAAATATTTGAGTGGTTCAGAAATATATGTGAATACAACATTGTGAAATGCAAGCAAAACCTAACATAACTGTGTGACGTAATCTGTTTTACTAGTCCATTTCTCTTGTATCTGCATTACTTTTCACTGTTTAAAGTACATTCAGCTCATTCCTGGCCATACTTTGCTGTGGTGCTTTACGGCACAGCATCACAAGTAGGTTATTTAGATTCTTATCTTGTCTGAAGGAAAGTGCATGATAAGCAGCTGCAAAACACAATGTGGCACCATGTTTAGATCAAATCTTTCTTGCTTCAGCACAGGTACAGTTCGGGTCATATCCACTGGACATTATACATTTCAAACCTCTAAAAAGGAAAAGAAATGAAAAAACAAACATGCACAGTGTTTGAATTTCTGCATCCCAAAATGCTCAGCGCATTCATTCACTCAAGCCATGGGCTGAACTGCTTAGTGTACGAAACAAACGGCAGATGGTTACGCTAATATCAAATGATCAAACACGCTGTGTAGCAAACATGTTGTAATCACACTATATAAAAATCAGCGAATTAGATGCTTAAAAGGCAGGCAACTGTTCTTTTAAAGTCAGAGATCTTCCAAGATAAACACTTCCGAGTTGAGTTATTGTTTGCTTTAAATTCCATACTTTCTTCAGTATCAGCCTTAACTGCAAAGGAACTGTTCTAAAACACACACACACACACACACACACACACACACACAGAGATTGAAGATATTTCATCACAACGTAAGAGGATGTAGACATGCAGATAAAGACATACCTTTTGTGCAATTTCTCCATAATTCCATTTTTCACAGTGGGCATAAGAGTCGACAATATTTAGATGAGTAACGTTATCTTGCCACCACTTAATAGTCACATCGTTTTCCTAACAAATTATTTCAAATCATTGAAGAAGATGATCTTTATTAGTTTGTTTTCTATTGTACTTGCTGAAACAAATAGTTTGGAGAAAAATGTTTATTTATATAAGATGAAGTAGTAATGTGGGCTGGTATTGGGGCACAAGTCGAACTAACATTACGCCGTAGGTTAACAGGCTCGGGCCAATATGGAGCACAAGGGAAATTTAACATTATGAGTCGATATGGGTTACAGGGGAAATTTATCATGGTGGGTCGTTATAGAGTAAGAGGGGAATTTAACATTACGCCTCCATTTTGAAAATGTATGGGACACAAGGACAATTTAACATGTTGGATCGATATGGGGCACAAGGAAAATTTTAATTACGCCCCTGTGTTGAAAATGTATGGGACACAATGAAAAGTTAACATTGTGGGTCGATGTGGGGCACATGGGAAATTAAACATTACGCCTCCATGTTTAAAACATTTATCGGGAATAAGGGAAATGTTAAATAGTGATCTACTATCCAACACTTAGTCAATTACTATCCAACACCTAGTCATCTACAATTCAACACCTAGTGATCTACTATTCAACACCTAGGTATAAACTATTCAACACCCACATATGTTATCCAACACGTCTTGTGTAGTGACCAATCCTCAGTCATCTACTATCCAACAACTATTGATCTACTATCCAATATCCCACACACACTATCCAATACGATGTGTATAATGACCAAAACCCCACACCTACTAACCAACGATAAGTGTTGTATGTAAAAGAAGGGGGATGAAATCACGCACTATCACGCATAAGAGGATAGGAGTGTTTATACACACACTATACGTACATACACACACATTCTATCACACGCCATAGGGTAGGCGTCTTTATATACACATTATACCCACAAACTCACTATCACACAAGATAGGTAAGAGGTTTAAATTTTATTTTTTTATGAATAGACATAGACATATACAAACATACAAGAGGGGACAATGATTGAATAGTATCTCTATTCTAAGAAAATTTTGTGGCCCTGAAAATGGCCGTTAAGATGGTTAGCTAAAGAGGTTAACACAGCTGGCACCGCCGCTTCACTGTTCTTCTCCGCAAGTTTCTTTCTACAGCCGGTCCATAGACCAATACTCTCCTGAGGGATCCACGCCTTTCCACATATACTCTTCCAAATAGTTGTGTATGTTATGCGTGTGATTGCCCACGTTACATTGACATACAAAGGGTACTCCAGATTAAACAGAAGGCTCTAAATGATGGTGGAGAATTCAATGTTTGTCCACAACGTGTTGCGTTGTCTTGAGAACAGATGACAATGATTGGGAGGTTCCTCCAATCAGAACACGTGGATCATAATTCAGTCGGTGCGTTTTTATTATATCTTCCAATCTGAATACGAGCGTTCCTACGATTTAATAGTGGGGGCGTTCAGTACACATGGCTGAAACGAAGACAATGTGTAGGGGTGCGTGTGCAGTGAATACCTCTTATACTTGGAGTGATAGGACGGCTACTGCTGCTATTGCGAGTATTCTTCCAGAGGAAAATTACTTCAATTTCAAACCTTTCCAAAAATAAACCAGAAACCAAGCGACGACGACGTTCTGTGTCGCCTCATACGCTGAGAGAAATGTTAGCCGAAGTTCGCGTTAGTGATTTTAAAGAAGACACGAGTGTTCCGGATCTAATACCATCTACCTCCACCACAAGACAGAGAGAGTCAAGATCAGCCTAGAAAGAAAGTCGTTCTGTAGCCCCTGAAGATTATTTTCACATTCGAGCCATACGCAAAGTCACTTTCAGAAAGTTGAGAGCTACTGCCTAGACGTACACGGTCAAATTTGAACAGGTTGCGTCTTAAGTCCCCGCAAAGAAATCAGCTGTCTTCATTACGGATTTATTGGAGTCAATGTTAAAGGAATTGAAAGACCGTGCCAAACCTCAAGAACAAGATCGCTTAAGACTGTCAATCAATCATGACATTTTGAAATCTGCAGTGTGGATCGAGTTTAGTAAAATTGCAAAATTAGCTTCTTCCAAACTCTTAGACAAAATTACACATGTCCAACAATCCAATAATGAGTTTGACATGACCGATGGAAAAGTCACTTTTCACATAACACACGTTTGACCTCCAATAGGGAGCGGTGGACGACGCAAAGTTTTATTGGTGGATCAATTTCCTAGTACCAAGCGATGTATCCTTCCAGATTACCAACTATCAAAATAAAATGTGATTAGTCTGTGCTATCGTGGTGGCTCGAACTTATGCAGAGACAACCGATACAGCAGAATGGAAAAGAGTATGGGAGAGCATTATGAAATCGGACAGAAACAGAACCAAAAAGCGGCGAGAAGCAGAATTCCTTTTAGAACAAGCAAGCATTTCGAAACAGACTGTGTGTGGAGTTCCTGAAATGCAAAATCTTCAAGACATGCGGGCTCCTCCTTATATGCTAAAAGTGTACCCCCAAGTCGTTCGTACTGATCTCGTGCTTCGAGGACCTAATTTTCCAGGAAGAAAAATACACTCATATGTATCATCACTATAACCATTCGATGATATTACTAGTAGCGACAAATGGGACCATGGATTTGTTTGTGTTGACATAGCAAAATGTTCTTACCTGTGAGAGCTGTATGATTTGCCAGTAATTTGTTAAGCTCATCTGGCGGTAACTTTGCGAAGGCTTCATTTGTAGGTGCAAACAATGTGAAAGGTCCCCCTGAAGCAGACAAAAGAAATGTCGAATTACAGAGAAACCGATCTATAAAGGACACTACTCCAGGGACCATGCATTGTGTCATTTGTAAACAATTATACTCTATATAGAAGTAAAATATGTATATAAAATAATTCAAGAAGTTATTAAAGACAGGGCTAGGAGGAAAGAGGGAAAATTAACCCAGCTGTGTTTTTCTTTTTCCTCTGGGTGTGCCAGTAAATAGATTTGTGAATAGGCACCTGATTAATCAACAGTGTACCTGATTTTTTTATATAGCCTCACACCTGTATAGATACAACAACCCGATTTTTAAAATCCTGTCTTTAAACATTGTCCTCGTTAAGCAGGTATCTTTTACGTGGAAATGTCTGTACATCTCTGGTAAGATAGGTACTATGGCCATGAGCGGATTCTCTCATATATCGATTATAAGATAAATTTAACGGATTTTGAATCGTAGATTACTATATATCATACACATCAGATATATTCTGCAAACCAATATTGTAAACGTATTTTTCCAGGGTATCTTTTTTCCAAACCTCGTCAAACTATCTCATTCCACTAGCCCCGCCCACACTTCTTAGATATAAATTAAAAGAACATTGTATCCAGACCAAACCACTTCCTTTCAAAACCAAAGATTAAAATTCTCCATTTTAAACGGAGTAGGGTGAGATATATTTTTTGAAGTATCAACCCTTTTATTAAGCAGCCAACTCCGGAATGAGAGAAAAGATGACCTCCTTTGGGTGATTTTTTTTATATAAAGGTCTTACATCTATAAAAATTTCGTGAAAGGAATCTTTAAAAAGTCAGTTTTTAAGACAATTAACTTTTGAAAAAGGTTAGACTCTACATTCACGTAATGAAAGGCAGGATGACATATCTTGCGTTTTCATTTATAAAACAGTGGATATAATATATAAAGTGGATTAGGACGCTGGTGTATGAGAGCTAGACGATGGGTGCCGTTATTCGTATCACGGGTTCGATTCCTGCTTGGAACGAATGATAATAATTTCCTAATCTGTTTGGTTATATTGATGTCATTCTATATAAAGAACAAAGCAGGGTCTGACTTTGTCTAGGATAGTTAAGTTTGAAAACGCATAGTCTATTTTAGTTAAAAAACCCCCCAGCTTTTACATTTTGAGTACAATGGAGTAAGTTCCTAATTTATCGCTTAAACGATAGCGTTTTGATAAAAATACTTTGCAAAAACAAATTGCGATGGTACTCGCAAGTGTCGCATGGTAAGTTTATCCTCAAAAACACAAATTAGTCCTTGATATTTACAAAATAAAAATAATGATTTCTTTCACGATTTATTTCGTTTTCAATTAGGGGTGCAATCTCACTCTTTGGGGACTATTGCGAACATATAGGTGTCAATTTGTAACTATAATTGCATGTATATGCCTTGCATTTCTAAAAAGAAATCAAGTGTGGGTTTGTGCTTAGCTAGTGACTGTGGTTCCTGATGCAGAGAGAGAGAGAGAGAGAGAGAGAGAGAGAGAGAGAGAGAGAGAGAGAGAGAGAGAGAGAGAGAGAGAGAGAGAGATTTACTTTGAAACCTGTCAATGCGGATAATCCAGATGGGACATTAATTTAAAGTCCCAAATATGTTCCTACACATCCTCATTGCATAATTTCCCGAATAATTAGAACACTTCCGAATTAAGAAATGCGAGGAAAAAATGGTCACAAATATAAAATTAATCTAATCTACAAACTACAGACAGCTTAGATAAGGTAGACTCATCCTCATCTCAAACAAATTAATACATTCCAAATTACAAATCAAAGCCCATTTCCTTCCAAGCGCTTGTGATAACAAAAAGAGGTTATATTTGTTAATTGTCCTTAATGAGTTTTAATCCATTCCTTCGGGCGAGTAAAGTCATTCACATTTACCTATCCCATTTAATTACATCGTCATTCCTAATTAGTATGCAAATGATATGTAGCACTAAAGTTACGAGTAGTATCGTGCCTGGAATTGTATTTTTAAAAATGACCGTAAATTCTCGTGCATCACATCATCAACATCGGAGTCATCCGTTGTTACGTCAAAACTTAAACAAAGCCAAAGAAGAGAAAAGAGCATAGAAGAAAAGTCTGAGGCAGAGACCTCGAGAGCACAGTATAAACGAGTTCCACGGTCGAGGTCATAAAGGCTTGTTCTGTGAAGAGTTTAAAGACATATAGAAATAAAACTGTTTCGAGTTGTGGAAACTCACGCTTTTTACATGCTCAAGAGGAAAGTGATAAATAGTCATTGATAAGTAAGGACACCTCAGAACAGATTCACACCAGAACCGAACTAAGAAATGGCGTGAATCGCGCTTAACTTGGCTTCGGGTCTTTGTTTATAAATGGTTTATCTCTAGATAGATGTCGTAAATAACTGATAATCTTTCTCTAATCAAATTTAGAGCACACGTTTCTCGAGACTCTAGCTTTAGCTTCTTGTATGGAACCTTATCTCTCTAAGAACCAAGATTGAACTATTTCATTCAGCTTACGCTGTTCTCGCAAGCTTATTTGAATCACATAAATCCATATTCCAGTGATATATACTTAGTACGTATATTGAACTAATATAATGCCACTGCTAGACTACTTCATACGGCATGCATAACTGTGACAAGCCCAACTATCCATAACAAATCATTAGCTGCTCACGGACTATATTGAGCTGGCCTTGTACTTATCTACTGACACGTTATTCCGTATCTACAGAAAGCAATAGATGATTCACTAAAACGGTCACCGCGAATCTACGATGCCCTACCTATATCACGATAATAAGTTTTCTCTAACTGCGTACAGGGGAAGTCAGTATTACCGATCTACCTTACTCTCTCTACGCAATGACGGGTTGGCAGGGAACGCGATTTGGCTTATAGATAAGCGACGATCTTCCACAGTGCAAAGGAGAGGGGGGGGGGGGGACGCCAAATTGGAGATTGCACAGAAGACCTCTGCTATAGGCTTCAATAAGTTTTGTTGTGCAATGAGTGTGAAGTATGGATGTGTCTTGTACTCCCAATATTGCATCTTTATCATTGGCTTTCATCAGAGACGCACAACAACATTTCTGGTTTGTTGGGGCTAATCCTGATTGTTATGGTCTTTTGCTTTGTGGTTTAGTTGACTGTTGTTGGGCGATAAGAGTAAAGTGTCTTCCCTAAGAAAACAACATGTAGATTGAACCTGGTATTCCTGCGTATGAATCCAGGACGCTAACCACTGAGCTACCGCTTCTGTACGCATAACATGTTCACCCAAACATATGACTATATCATTTTCCAGGCATTTTATACTATTTTAGGAAAGGCTGTCTAAATTCTTTCATTTGATTAACACAAAACCAAATGCACCTGAGACAATCAAATTACTGCAGAATAACTAAATCTATCGAATGCAGATTTTGGGACGGATTTCATTCGCACAGGATTCCACACAACTCACTAAAAAGATATTGAAAGGATCAAAACAAGTGGACAATTATCTACTTGAATAATTCCCCTATCAAGCTGCATTTTTGCAACACTCAAACCGCACATTACTGATCTATGAAGGTTTTTATCATTTTTCGTGCCGAAAGGACAAAGCAAACATTTTGAGGACTGTTATCAACTTTATGTTTACTTCTTTGTTCTTTCACTTCAGAAAAGTACAGCAAATAGAGACTTAAGTTTCAAGTCGTACCGAGAACGATATGGTTTCTTGTTTTTGAAGCGACTTATTTTTTGACATGGAAAACGCAGGAACCTTATAGTTCAGCGCAAGAATGAGTGTCTTTAGTTTCATAAAGTTCATTTACCCAACTTCAACTCATCACATACCCCAAATGATAGATTGATCTATAGATAGATCGATAGACAAAGAGACAGACAAGCAAATATATAATAGAGCTTCTTCCATCTTATAATGCAAGCGAAATTTAAGAGTGAGGAAACTCTGTAAATCACAGATAGGTAGACTGATTGGTTGTTTGATAGATGCAATAAAAGTGACTGAGCTATAAACGTACGTGTAGGTCTAACTAACAAAAAATAAAAGTTTTCTTTTACCCAGTAAGTAATCCACGAGATCAACTAAGCTCAGGGCTGACATCATTGTAGATGTTGACTTTAGCATTGCAATCAGGACCGGGAGGTTCGTCATAGGAACCGGATATAGAACTCTGTCTACCACGTGCACAACCCCATTCTCCGCAATTTTATCTGGAACTGTGATACTGCTTCCTTCCGCGGTTAATAGCTGAAGAAAATTATATATATATATATATATATATATATATATATATATATATATATATATATATATATATATATATTCAGAACTAGAACAATTATGGATGTCATTACATCATGATATAGTAAAGTGTTTCTAAAAATATCATTTACATTGCTGAGCTGCAATATGTTTTCGTGTGTTTCGTGTGTATTTAATTTTTGTTCGCATGTTGTTTACTTGTGTTGTTAGCCTCTGAGAATCGGATCTGTAGATTCAGAAAGCGCTCAGTCGGACCAAAATTGTTTGTCTCTGGGCACTGTGTTTTGTACTATATTTACATTTTTTAATGAGAGAAAGAGGTAAATAATCAAATGAAAAACCACAGGAAAATCAGCACCAAAGTGTGTAAAGTACATGTTGATTTTGCGTAGGTGTCAGAATAGCTTATCAAGAATAATCACATGTTGGCTCATATGTGTAAATATGTGTCTTTCCGTACGGTGAACCAAAATACCATAACCGTGCTCCAGACTAAAGATAAACGATGGTAAGCATGCGTGGTGAAAAACAACGATATCTAAGACCAGAAATTACAATAAACTACAATATGCACTAAGAATTATATCCTGATAAAGAAGGTAGAAGGTAGTAGTAACGGCAATATGTCATGAGAATCTAGTAACAGTATACTTAAAAAGAGATAATAATAATAATAATAATAATAATAATAATAATAATAATAATTTCATGTAAAGAGTCAATGAGTATTTACATAGGTACAAACTATTGCAAAGATTTGTGTACGGGTGATGATGCACTGAAATATTGACAAGACTGCACTGGGAAGGTTATTTTCATTTCTTCATTTAGACCAAGCTTCCCGTGAGTTCTCGGCTGCAGAATCTAGTATCGTTCCTTACGTGTGCGTTATGTATCAGTCCACCCAGGAGTAAACTCAATCAGTAGCATCTCGAGGGACTCTACTGTTATGGTTAACCAGTTTCGCATTGATTGCAAATGTGACTCTTTTGGTTCTTGCGGTTATTCTTTCGTTTTCTGAAATCAAAGGTTTCGCCAACATATGCTGGAGATAGATTACATTTTTGGCTCGACATCCTAAATTCTGGTTAATAGTAAGCTAACTGTTGTAGCCGAACTTCGGAACGATTTGTTCTCTGGCCTATGCATTCAGATTATGCAGCACTTGTCTTTGCAATTGTATGTATCCGTATCAGTGGTCGTGGCTGCAGTTGCATTGAATATACCAGATGGTTCTTGATATTTTTAGGTTTACACAAGAATTTCACAAAATATGCCCTTTTGAGGTTTGGAATATTCGATCTGGTGTCAATGCTTCTCAATGATCACCTGTAAGTTTGGGCATCGGGGTTGTAATTAATCACGAATGGGGTGTGTTTGTCGGTTTTCTTGGTTTTATATTTGAAAAGCAAACTTCTATCGAAGGTTCTGGTTTTGTCATAGCCTCATCATTCACAAAACATGTGTATTTTATGAGTCAGTGGAAAGAACGAGTGTGATATGAGTAGTTATATGTGGGTACTGGGGGTCTAGGGGGTCTCCTATGTTAAACACGGTCAAAATTTATAGGGTCTAGGGGAATTTAACATGGGACACTTTGGGGTCATACGAGAAATAGGAACAGGCGTGGGGCATTTGGGGTCATACACACACACACACTTTGAGATCACACACACACACACACACACACACACACACACACACAAATGGCAATAATGAAAAATAATCTTTTTCTTGAAAAATGGGTGGCCCTGAAAAAAGGCCGTTGGTTTTTTTTTTTTTTTGGTTTAACAGAGAAGACATCTCCTGGAGGATCTTCTTTTTCGGAGACTTCTACGGACTTCAGGTCCGTAGAAGAGCACCCGTTTCAAACATCCTTGTCTTTCGACATAAATACGTCTCTTCCATATAGAGGTCTCTGTGATCTTAGTAATGGCCATGAAGCTCGAACATACATAGGGAATTCTGGGTCAAACAACATCCCCGAGACGATAGTGGATGATTCCACACTTGTCCACATCTTTCTTCTTCTGGAGTGGTCTTGGAGAAAAAACCGGTGAAGCTTTACGAGACAAGCGGTGGTATATATACCCTACGATCGGATTGAAATGAATCGAAATGAACTATCAATCCAAACGTGCGTTACAAGCGGGTTGGTTTTTCTTCCAATGGGAAGAGAGCGGGGGTGTGACGTAATCTCGGGTATAAAGGTATCACAGCGTTCGTAGGGTTTTTACTTTTTGGACAGCCTAAATGGAGACCGCCAAGACTAGTATGTATTGGGGTGAGCCTGCAACGACTAATGCTGTGTTGAACTTCCAACCGGAAGAGTTTAATTTAGATTTTCTGTCTCAAGAATTTGAGCCTGAAACTACCACGACTGCTGCTGCTATATCAGCCTCTTTGCTGCCGGTCATGGATGATTTTAAAAAGAGGCAACAAGAAGAATTGGAAATATTTGTACAACGTCAGAGAGAGGAAAGGAGAAAGCGAGAAGAAGAACTAAGAAAGATAGAAGAGGAGAAGTGTGAAGGACAGAAGGAAAACAAAACGGTGAGTCTGTTACAAGACATTTTATCAGAGTTAAACCATCTGAGAAAGCTGTATGAGTATTCTTTAACTCAACCTAAGAGAAAAAGACCATCACGGGCGAAACATGCGAAGCCCATTACAACTGAGATGCTACCACCACCACCACCACCACCACCACCAGTGACTACCACCATAAGCATAACACCAGCAGTAGCAGCAGCATTAGCAGGATTTGGATTGGGTCGTGGTAAAGGACTACGACAATTGAAGTTGATTATGTAAAAACTTCATAAGTTTGTTTTAACCAAACAACAACAAAAACAAACACCCCAACGGTCCTTCTAAGGACCACCCAGATTTCTAGAAAAGAAATCAAATTGCCAAAAATCAAGTAAAACTTAAACAATTCCATTGTGTTGTATATAAGTGTGAGTGTGTGCGTGCGTGCATCTATACTCTAAAACAAAATAACACAAAATCACTTACTTTTTTTTCCAGTCTGGTGTATTCTGCCATTTTTTACAAAATAATTCACCAATAACATATAACACCACACTCCAAAAAAACAAAAAAAAAAAACAAAGTTCCTTTTTTTTCACTGTCTGTCTCTCTTGTTTTTCTTGAATTTCTTCTTCATAGGAATCCTGATCGTCACAGGAATCATATTTTCCTTTTCTTCTTCATTCTCACTGTCTTCCATTCTTCTCACTCTCTTCTTACTTTTCTTGATGATATGTTCTTCTTCTTCTTCTAGGTTTGAAGATCCTTCTTCTTCTTCCTCCCTCTCCTCTGGTAGATTTTCTTCTTCTTCTTTCTGAGGGCACTCCGAAGACCAATGTCCTTTTCCTTGACAATGATAACAGGTATCTTTCCCTTTATCTCTCTTTTCTTTTTCTTGACGTTGTGGACATTCTGGAGCCCAATGTCCTTTCTCTTGGCAGATATAACAAGTATCTTGACTTTTATCTCGAGAGGTAGAGGAGGAGTTGCCCTTAGTCTTATCGGTATACTTTCCAAGGACTCTCTGTAAAATTTTGATAGCCACAGCCGTCTGTTGTGCTGAAATTTTGTGCAGAAGGGTAAGGTTTTCTGACTTCTTCTCTTCCATCTTCACTGTTTGAAAGTGGAATCACGAATAGTGATTCTGAGGATAGGAAGGTCTCTCTATATATAGGGAGAGACCCCGTGTTAAACTTATGACAATTAAAACATACACCCCTTAACTCCAACAAAAAAAGGTAGTTACTAAACCCTGATATACAACCATACTATACAATCACGCACACGTAGGCAAGGGCACACTACTATACCCTCACACAAACATAACTATCACAAGAGAAGGGGTTTAAGTTTTAGTGTACAACACAGACAAAAACATACACAAACATAAAAATATTGGCATTGATGCAAGGTTGAAAACGTTGTAACGTAAGACTAGAGTTCCATTCCGATGGCACAGTGTCATTTTATCATCAATGGTCACTACTTTTCTGAGCTAACGAAAATAGATAACCATAATGTTCACAAAACCACTTTGTTATTGACCTTTATCCTGACTCGTGGACTATTTTGACTTTCTACTGTGAGCATAGTGCACAGAAATTAGCATCACTTGAACATTCTTATACATTATCAAAGATAAACATTAATTTCAATACATTGACTTACTAAAAGCTAGTAGTGGCTAAAGTTTACTAGCCTGCATACACGCCGTTTCGTACTGATTGACCTAGTCACGCGAACAACGTCTTTAGCTACTGTGAGCAGTGTACACAATGAAATATTGTCAAATGAACGCAGTAATAATTTTTAAAAACCTATGGTTTGCCTCAAACAGAGAGAAGGTTACTCTTTCTTTGAATTTCTGAAGACAAGGGTAAATTCTGTGATAGAAATGTTCATTGGCAAAATTGTTTTCATTCATCAGTTTTTTAAAAAGTCGTGTTACATACAATTCTTGTCGAATGATTGCAGTAGCATTTGTTGAATGCCTCCCAAATATTTAAGATAGGTTATGTTTTTTTGCTGCACACGCCTTGCGGCTACAAACAATGTTACAACATTTCCCAAAACCGAAGACGGGAGAACAGTAAAAACAAGTCTTGTTTTATCGACAGTCTAAAATGGATTGACTCAAAATAGGGCATGCATTGTTACAGTTTTACTGAACGCATGTTTTGGGCTCAAGAATGAGAGTGTAGAATAGGACGGGTTATAGAGTGCAGAATTAGATGGGTCATACTCGAGGCATTCTTACACCGTAAAGCTATGTGCTTGTTTTTTTTTTTTTTTTTTTGTTTGGTTTCCTTCGGAAAACGGTAGATCTAGAATTTTTTTCGTGACACATTGCAGTGCCAAAATAGGAACAAAGCTAAGATACCTGACATGCACAAGAACAACTAAACTCAAGATTTTTTATAATCCAACGATTGACCTATGAAAGAAAAATCGTTGTACAATTTTTAAGGGGTGCAAGTTTTTGAAAAATTTACAACACTAACGTCACATTTTACATAATCATTGTGACTACTGCCAACATTTGTGGAGAGGCATCTTAAAAACGGGAACAGATACCATGATCATTTCAATCGAAATCATTGTATAAGAAACTTAGTGTGTGTTTGTGAAACAGAGAGAATTGACATTACGACGGAGAGAGAGAAAGAGAGAGAGAGAGAAAGAGAGAATATTTTATTCCTACTTTTAAAAATATCACGACACTTATTTGTGGAGAGGCATCTTAAAAACGGGAACAGATACCATGATCATTTCAATCGAAATCATTGTATAAGAAACTTAGTGTGTGTTTGTGAAACAGAGAGAATTGACATTACGACGGAGAGAGAGAGAGAGAAAAAGAGAGAATATTTTATTCCTACTTTTAAAAATATCACGACACTTACGTTTTTTATGGTATATTTTCCTTAAGAAATTTCAAAAACACACATTCCATTTTTTTAAAATCACATCGATAGGAAAAAATCTTCTTTTTTCGGTAAAATATCACAAGATTGAATTGGAGACATAGTCTACTAAAATCCTTCTTTTGAAAACGTAGATGTAAAATTCTCACGAAATATTACATCCAAACGTTCCGTGATGTATGTTGACTTAAGGCTGATACAATTTCCATTGATCCCAAATTATACGATGGGGTTGTGCGTTAGCTTTTATTTTGTAAAGAGACTAACGGTCAGGCAGAGAAAAAACACGTCTATTCTTCTCACTGTGTCAATAGCAACTGAGGGCGATTCAAAACGAACGCGGTAAGAAAATATTTGTAGCCAATGAAATTACTTATAATGAGTGACGAAGTGTTTTGTTATAGATTCCAGACAGGCAGTGTGGCAAAAATAATGCCTTTGGCCTGGTTTTTTACGATTGCGGTGCAGACAGACTAGAGGGAATTTGCAATCATGTTAAGAATTTGTGTCCTGTAACATTTTTTCTCGCCACGCTAAATACTGAACTGTAACATTATTGGCTCGGGTTTTGAAACTGAAAAAAAAAAAATGTTGTCACTGAGTCATTTTGACATACACACACATAGGTAGGTAGAGTGAGAGAGAGAGAGAGAGAGAGAGAGAGAGAGAGAGAGAGAGAGAGAGAGAGAGAGAGAAGGGCTACACTATTTAGGGGTCGTATTTTTCAAACTAGTGAATTTGGAGACTTGCATGAAGTTACGATTTCTGGTACAGTTACAAGTTTTTGTGTCTTTGGAAAAAGGGCAAACATCGGATAGACATTTGTGTCGTGACACATGTAAAGTTGATAGTCTGTGCTAGTTTCAAAAACCACAAATCAATAACTGCATCTTCAAAGAATCAACATAGAACGAACTCCGACAACAGCAATAACAACTTTATTACCAAACCAAAGTAACTCTCAAATGCAAGCAAGATAACAAACACATCACTCCATGATCTCATGCTACAACCATTCCTAACCTGATATAGAACAACACCCAAATTCCGATATAGTTTTCAATCACGTCCGCTCAAAAACTGATTTCAATCCTACATGAAGCACTAAGCTACAGACACAGCATTCCACCCAAATTTCGATATAGTTTTCAATCACGTCCGCGCAAAAATTAATTTCAATCCCTTTCCAAACCACAAGATATACATACAACACAGAACCCGATTATCGCTATAGTTTTCAATTACGTCCCCACAATTTTTCAAACTAGTGAATTTGGAGACTTGCATGAAATTACGATTCTTGGTACAGTTACAAGTTTGTGTGTTTGGAAAATGGCAAAAACATCGGATAGACATTTGTGTCGTGACACATGTAAAGTTGAGAGTCTGTGCTAGTTTCAAAATTAACGTCCCATATCTTTCTATTGCTCCTAGACATTTCCATTTTTGGCAAATTTTAAGTCAAGCAAACCATTATCACAAACACAGGTAGAGACAGGGGGTATATATATATAGGGAGAGAGTCTATGTAAAACTCAATCAGATCCAAGTTGGACATCAAGATGAAAAGATCACGCAATCTCCATGAGAAAACAGAAGAAGAAGAAACGAAGAGGCCACGACGACGGAGACTTTCCGTCCCGCCTGAAACACCGCTCGCTGAAGTGCTAGCTCAAGTTCATGCTAGCGATTTCGAAGAAGAGATGAGTGAGCCTGAAACCAAAACTTCTACCCAACCCAAAGAATCCACCACCACGCCTGACCAAGAAAGTCCTACCGTGGCTCCCGAAAATTACTATCGGATTCGAGAGACTCAAAAAATAACGTCTCGAAAATTTAAAACTACAGCTTACACTCACACGGTTCACTTCAAAGACTTCAAGTCCGAAGTACCTCCCGAGAAAGCGGCGGGGTTCATTACCGATTTGTGAGGCTCTGTGTTACAGAACTTGAAACAACAATGTGGAGCCAAAGAAGATGATCGCTTGAGACTGGCCATCCATCATGACAACTTGAAGAGTCCCGTTTGGATCGAGTTCAGCACCCCGGCAGAATTAACGCCACACAAAGTCAGGTCCAAAATAGAACATGTGCAACAATCCAACGACAAGTTTACCATCACCGATGGAAAGGCGACACTCTACATGACACACGTTGCTCCACCTCGAGGAAGTGGACGAAGCAGAAAACCGTTACTGGTGGACGATCTTCGTACTACCAAACGCAGTGTCGTCCAAATTAACAATACTCAAGACCAGATGTGTTTGGCTCGAGCCATTGTGGTGGGGCGTACGTTTGCCGACAAGAACGAGAGTAAAGAATGGAAAAGAGCCTGGGAGAACATTCGACAATCGGACAGAGCCAAACAACGAAACGAAGCAGAACTCCTGTTACAACAAGCGGGGATCCCTAAAGAGACCGTGTGTGGCATTTCTCAAATGCAGAAACTTCAAGATGTTTTGGGTCCTCACTATACTTTGAAAGTTCACCCTCAAGAAGTGCGCGGAGATATGGTGTTTCGAGGCCCCGATTTCCCTGAAGGAAAATACATTCACCTCTATTACCATCAAGAACATTTTGATACGATCACTAGTATTACCGGATTTTTGGGACACTCTTACTACTGCGAGAAATGTGACAAAGGATTTAACAATCGGGAGCAACACATTCATTGTGGTCAGAGATGTCGGGGCTGTTTAGAAGACAAGCCATGCCTTCCTGAACAACAACAACACGTGCATTGTGAAACCTGTCGACGCCGTTTTGTCAGTACCTCTTGTTACCAACAGCATTGCAAGACACAAGGACACCAACAAAAATGTGCTTGCGACTTATTGAAATTATGTTCCACGTGTGGACAGCTAATTCGAACCAACAACCCCAAAGCACACATTTGTGCTGGCAAGAAAAAATGTTCTATTTGTCAACAGATCGTCGATTTTGATCATCGATGTTCTATTCAAAAGTTTCACAAGACAGAGAAGAAAGAAATAAAGAAGAACAAGAACCAAGTAGATTTCATCTTCTTTGATTTCGAATGCATGCAAGAAACAGGCATTCACATTCCTAGTTTCTGTGTGGCGCATCGGGCTTGTGATCAGTGTATTCAAGAATCGATTCATTTTCACTGTCCTCATTGTAGTCGGATTCCAGGAGGACGTGAAAAAATCTTTCGTGGAGTTAACACTTTGTCTGAGTTTGCTGAATGGGTTTTAGACAATACCACCCACGACAGCTGGAGCGAAGAAGACATTCAACGTTACGGAGATTCTCATCGGTATGCCACCGTCATAGCTCACAATTTTTCGGGATACGATGGGCAGTTTTTACTCAATTATTATTTGAACCATGGTACCGAACGACCTGAAGTCACCATGAACGGAAAAAAGCTCATCTACATGAAAGTAGGACAAGTGCAGTTTAAAGATTCTATGAGTTATTTGGCCATGCCTTTGAGTCGCATGCCAAAAACGTTTGGCATGACAGAAATGGCTAAAGGATACTTTCCTCACTTCTTCAACACGGAAGCTAATCAACATGCTGTCCTACCTCATTTGCCTGACCTTCATGATTACGACCCCGACGGAATGCGCCCCGAACAGCGAGAAGCTTTTCACACTTGGTACCGCGCTCACCAGACCGATCCATTTGACTTTCAAGAAGAGATGTTGAAGTATTGTCGATCTGATGTGGATATTTTAAGACGTTGTTGTGGAAAGTTTCGAGAGTTATTTCTCGATCACGGAGAGGTCGATCCTTTGAAAGATGCAGCCACCTTACCTAAGGCCTGTTCCTTAGTCTACAGGCAGAATTTCATGCCTGAGAACCAACTAGCCATCATTGACTCCAACACGTCTCTCTTTGCTAGTCGTCAATATTCGGTCAAAGCTTTACGTTGGTTTCATTACTTGTGTGAAAAAGAAGACAAATGGATACAACATGCTAGAAACGGAGGAGGAGAAAAGAAGATTGGAGGTTATTCCGTGGATGGTTTTGATTTAGAAAACCCGCACACAGTGTACGAGTTTCAGGGTTGTTTTTTTCATGGATGCCCTACTTGTTATCCTGATCGAGAGATGAAAGGCCCTTATTCAGATTCTACCATGGAACAGTTATACGAACAGACTTGCCAACGATGACTCAAGTTAGAAAGTCAAGGATACCAAGTGGTAGAAATGTGGGAGCACGAGTACGATCGACGTTTGAAAACCGATCCTGAATTTAAGAACATTACTCAAAGTTACGACGCGGCCGCCATCGAACCTTTAGATCCGCGCCACAGTTTATTTGGAGGACGAACCAATGCCACTCGCTTGCTGTACGACGTGAATGAATCCCAAGGAGAAGAAATCAAATACATTGACGTATGTTCTTTGTATCCTTGGGTGTGTAAATATGCTCGTTTTCCCACCGGTCACCCTGAAATTTTGACAGAACACATTGACGTGGAACACATTCGTCAATACGAAGGATTAATTAAATGTAAAGTCTTACCTCCGACAAACTTGTGCCATCCCATCTTGCCTCACCATTGTCAAGGAAAACTGATGTTTCCTTTATGCCGGACGTATGCTGAAACGTGCAACCAAGATCAGCCCTGTCACCACATGGAGGAAGAACGGTCTTTGACAGGAACGTGGGTTAGCGCCGAATTGTTTCGGGCACTGGATCGTGGATACCGTTTGTTGAAAGTATACGAAATCTGGCACTTTCCAACTACAGCCCAATACCAAAAGGACGACGCCACCAATCATCCAGGCATTTTCTCGGGGTACGTCAATCAGTTTTTAAAACTGAAACATGAAGCTAGTGGTTATCCTTCGTGGTGTCAGACTCCCGAAGACCAAGAACGATTCAAAGAAGAGTACCGTGACATCGAAGGCATCACTTTGGAAGAGGTGGAAAAAAATGAAGGAAAAAGATCGTTTGCCAAAGTGATGCTCAATTGCTTGTGGGGAAAAATGGCCCAACGTACGATCTTACCCAAAACGGAATACGTCACCGATCCTTATCGTTACTTTCAACTGGTGGACGACAAAAGTATACTAGTCAAACACGTCGAAATCGTCTGCGATGATTTGATCATAGTCAATTTTGAAGAAGAACCCAAGTTTGTCAAACCTGACAAGTTTAGCAACGTAGTCATTGCCGCCTACGTGACCGCTCATGCTCGTTTGAAATTGTACGACGAAGCGTTAGAAGTCTTGGGAGATCGTGTCCTGTACTTTGATACTGACAGTTGCATCTACATCCATCGCCCCGGTTACCCCCACCCTACCATTCAAGGAGATCGTTTAGGAGCCTGGACGGACGAGCACCCTCAAGACACCATTCTGAGTTTTGCCAGTGGTGGTCCTAAAAATTATGGGTACCGATACCGAGACCCTCAAGGTCAACTTCACAACTCCTGTAAAGTCAAAGGATTGACTCTCAACTATCGAACCAACCAAGTGGTGAACTTTGAGGTTTTAAAAAATGCTTTACTGTCTGGACAAGTGGAAGACTTTCGAGTACCCACGTTAGAACCTCACAAGATAGTACGACTACCTAATCATCAAATCGTTACTCGCCCTGTACAAAAAGTGTACAGCATTGTGTACCAAAAACGAGTGAGACTTCCAGACCACACCACTTTGCCTTACGGACACGCCAATCTTCGGTATAAAAAAGGGACCCCTTCCAAGCCTAACCATTCATTGCAAATACAGACGTCGACCTAGAAAGATGAATTTCACACAGAGAAACACCCCATATCCAACATCATCTACCTCTGTCTCCACAATACTGACAGAGCAAAGTTCGTCCAAGAAGGAAAATGATTCAGTCGTCCCTAAAGATTATTATCGCATTCGAGAGACTAACAAAGTGACTTCCAGAAAATTTAGAACCACCACTTATACGTACACAGTGAAATTTAAAGACTTCACGTCTGAAGTTCCAGTACAGAAAGCAGCAGGTTTCATTACGGACTTATTTGACTCATTGTTGGAGGAACTGAAAGGACAGTGCCAAGTCAAAGATCAAGATCGATTGAGTCTATCGATGTCTCACCACAGTTTGAAATCTCCTGTGTGGCTCGGCTTTAGTACACCGGCAGAATTAACTTCTTCCAAACTCTTGGACAAAATTCAAGACGCTCAATCCATGAGAGACAAATTTGACATCACCGATGGAAAAGTGACTATTCAAATGACACAGGTTTCACTTCCAAGTAAAGAAGACAGCTGTTGCACTTGATCTACTCTTCGTGCTTACCAAGAAGTGGGTATAGCATGTTGGATACACCCACAGATTTACGATTGAAAAGATGTACGTGACTGTAAAAGTCTTGGATTCAACGCTTGGACACAAGAGGTAGCTGACCATGACAGAACCGTGGTCTTCACTTGTTAAACGTATTCCGTGGAAGGAAGTCAACGATCGTGTTCAGACCTTAGAGGATTATAAACACTTGATACAAGAACTGTTTCCATGTGTGTCTTTGTGACTGCTTTTCTTTGATTTCGTTTTCCAGGACATTCGTGGTGGACTATTTTGGAGGAACAGTGTTGGTTATGGATTATTAATGAACGGTAGATGAAAAAAAAAAAACTATGACCATTCACACTTTATCGGAGCACGAAAGACAAATGGTGCTCCAAGTGTTGAGATTCGTGATGAACACGAATGGTGTACCTCTGTGTGAAGAAGACCAGTGAACTTTGATTTAAAGTTAAAAGTGACATTTTTTACTTGACGTGTTTTTGTGTTTCATGACTTGTAAATATGTTTCTGCGCTTTATAACTTGTAAATGTGTTTTTGTTTGTTGTTTGTTTTGTTTTACAAAAAAAAAAAAAAACAATAAACGTGTATGAAACGTATAAAATGTCTTGTGTCTTTTGTCTTCTTCTCAAAATTCTTCCTACCTCAGTCATGGCTACATCTTCTTCCTCGTCTGCCTCTTCTACTTCCTCTGTGGTCAAAGTGATTGACGAAAAGTTAGATCGTTCCAGTTGGGACGCTTTGTATCTGCGCCATCCATTTAACATGTTGATTGCTGGACCCAGTGGTTCTGGTAAAACCGAATTTGTCAAACGTTTGATCGAACAAAAAGCTGATTTGTTCGAACGTCCACCTCAACGTATTGTGTGGTGTTACAAAGAGTGGCAAAAGTCTTACACACTACTCCAAGAAAGTCATGGAGAAACCATTTCGTTTGTAGAAGCCATCCCTCGCGAAGACGATGGAATCGTGTCTGACGTGAGTCAACCCCATTTTGGTTATTTTTGATGACATGTTAGGAGAAGACGAAGAAGAAATTAAACTTTGGTTTACACGAAAAGGACACCATCGTAATGCTAGTATTGTCTACATTACTCAAAATTTATTTCAACAAAGTAAAACCTATCGGACCATTAGTCTGAACGCTCATTACGTGGTCTTGTTTAAAAGCCCCAGAGACAAATCTCAAGTGCAAGTGTTAGCCAAACAGTTAGGCATGCCTTGGCTGAATTATGCGTACGACGATGCCACTAAAAAAATTTTTAACTTTCCTTCTAAAAAATGTAAGTGTGGTGTGTGTTTGTATAGAGTGAACGTTTGGTGTATGTTTGATAAAAAAATTTAAAAAGGGTTGTGTGGTGTGTGTTTGTGTTTGATTTAAAAATAAAAATAAAAAAATTTAAAATGGTTGTGTGGTGTGTGTTTGCGTTTTATAAAAAATAAAAATAAAAAATTTTAAAAATGGTTGTGGTGTGTTTGTTTGTGTTTGATAAAAAATATATAATTAAAAAGGTGTTGTGTGTGTTTGTGTTTGATTTTAAAAAAATTTTGTATGTAGGGTGTGTTTGTGTTTGATAAAAAATAAAAATAAAAACTTTTGTATGTAGGGTGTGTTTGTGTTTGATAAAAAAAATAAAAATAAAAAATTTTGTATGTAGGGTGTGTTTGTGTTTGATAAAAAATAAAAATAAAAAATTTTGTATGTAGGGTGTTTGTGTTTGATTTAAAAAAAATTTTGTATGTAGAGTGTGTTTGTGTTTGATAAAAAATAAAAATAAAAACTTTTGTATGTAGGGTGTTTGTGTTTGATCAAAAAAAAAATAAAAATAAAAAATTTTGTATGTAGGGTGTGTTTGTGTTTGATAAAAAATAAAAATAAAAACTTTTGTATGTAGGGTGTTTGTGTTTGATTTAAAAAAAATTTTGTATGTAGGGTGTGTTTGTGTTTGATAAAAAATAAAAATAAAAACTTTTGTATGTAGGGTGTTTGTGTTTGATTTAAAAAAAATTTTGTATGTAGGGTGTGTTTGTGTTTGATAAAAAATAAAAATAAAAAATTTTGTATGCAGGGTGTTTGTGTTTGATTTTAAAAAAAATTTTGTATGTAGGGTGTGTTTGTGTTTTATTAAAAATAAAAATAAAAAATTATTAAAACTCTTTGTGGGTTATAATTTATTTCTAATAATGATTGAGAATAAATTTTGGAATGGATTGAAAATTGCAATTGTGGAGAGGTAATTGAAAACTATAGCGATAATCGGGTTCTGTGTTGTATGTATATCTTGTGGTTTGGAAAGGGATTGAAATTAATTTTTGCGCGGACGTGATTGAAAACTATATCGAAATTTGGGTGGAATGCTGTGTCTGTAGCTTAGTGCTTCATGTAGGATTGAAATCAGTTTTTGAGCGGACGTGATTGAAAACTATATCGGAATTTGGGTGTTGTTCTATATCAGGTTAGGAATGGTTGTAGCATGAGATCATGGAGTGATGTGTTTGTTATCTTGCTTGCATTTGAGAGTTACTTTGGTTTGGTAATAAAGTTGTTATTGCTGTTGTCGGAGTTCGTTCTATGTTGATTCTTTGAAGATGCAGTTATTGATTTGTGGTTTTTGAAACTAGCACAGACTATCAACTTTACATGTGTCACGACACAAATGTCTATCCGATGTTTGCCCTTTTTCCAAAGACACAAAAACTTGTAACTGTACCAGAAATCGTAACTTCATGCAAGTCTCCAAATTCACTAGTTTGAAAAATACGACCCCTAAATAGTGTAGCCCTTCTCTCTCTCTCTCTCTCTCTCTCTCTCTCTCTCTCTCTCTCTCTCTCTCTCTCTCTCTCTCTCTCTACCTACCTATGTGTGTGTATGTCAAAATGACTCAGTGACAACATTTTTTTTTTTTCAGTTTCAAAACCCGAGCCAATAATGTTACAGTTCAGTATTTAGCGTGGCGAGAAAAAATGTTACAGGACACAAATTCTTAACATGATTGCAAATTCCCTCTAGTCTGTCTGCACCGCAATCGTAAAAAACCAGGCCAAAGGCATTATTTTTGCCACACTGCCTGTCTGGAATCTATAACAAAACACTTCGTCACTCATTATAAGTAATTTCATTGGCTACAAATATTTTCTTACCGCGTTCGTTTTGAATCGCCCTCAGTTGCTATTGACACAGTGAGAAGAATAGACGTGTTTTTTCTCTGCCTGACCGTTAGTCTCTTTACAAAATAAAAGCTAACGCACAACCCCATCGTATAATTTGGGATCAATGGAAATTGTATCAGCCTTAAGTCAACATACATCACGGAACGTTTGGATGTAATATTTCGTGAGAATTTTACATCTACGTTTTCAAAAGAAGGATTTTAGTAGACTATGTCTCCAATTCAATCTTGTGATATTTTACCGAAAAAAGAAGATTTTTTCCTATCGATGTGATTTTAAAAAAATGGAATGTGTGTTTTTGAAATTTCTTAAGGAAAATATACCATAAAAAACGTAAGTGTCGTGATATTTTTAAAAGTAGGAATAAAATATTCTCTCTTTTTCTCTCTCTCTCTCTCCGTCGTAATGTCAATTCTCTCTGTTTCACAAACACACACTAAGTTTCTTATACAATGATTTCGATTGAAATGATCATGGTATCTGTTCCCGTTTTTAAGATGCCTCTCCACAAATAAGTGTCGTGATATTTTTAAAAGTAGGAATAAAATATTCTCTCTTTCTCTCTCTCTCTCTTTCTCTCTCTCCGTCGTAATGTCAATTCTCTCTGTTTCACAAACACACACTAAGTTTCTTATACAATGATTTCGATTGAAATGATCATGGTATCTGTTCCCGTTTTTAAGATGCCTCTCCACAAATGTTGGCAGTAGTCACAATGATTATGTAAAATGTGACGTTAGTGTTGTAAATTTTTCAAAAACTTGCACCCCTTAAAAATTGTACAACGATTTTTCTTTCATAGGTCAATCGTTGGATTATAAAAAATCTTGAGTTTAGTTGTTCTTGTGCATGTCAGGTATCTTAGCTTTGTTCCTATTTTGGCACTGCAATGTGTCACGAAAAAAATTCTAGATCTACCGTTTTCCGAAGGAAACCAAACAAAAAAAAAAAAAAAAAACAAGCACATAGCTTTACGGTGTAAGAATGCCTCGAGTATGACCCATCTAATTCTGCACTCTATAACCCGTCCTATTCTACACTCTCATTCTTGAGCCCAAAACATGCGTTCAGTAAAACTGTAACAATGCATGCCCTATTTTGAGTCAATCCATTTTAGACTGTCGATAAAACAAGACTTGTTTTTACTGTTCTCCCGTCTTCGGTTTTGGGAAATGTTGTAACATTGTTTGTAGCCGCAAGGCGTGTGCAGCAAAAAAACATAACCTATCTTAAATATTTGGGAGGCATTCAACAAATGCTACTGCAATCATTCGACAAGAATTGTATGTAACACGACTTTTTAAAAAACTGATGAATGAAAACAATTTTGCCAATGAACATTTCTATCACAGAATTTACCCTTGTCTTCAGAAATTCAAAGAAAGAGTAACCTTCTCTCTGTTTGAGGCAAACCATAGGTTTTTAAAAATTATTACTGCGTTCATTTGACAATATTTCATTGTGTACACTGCTCACAGTAGCTAAAGACGTTGTTCGCGTGACTAGGTCAATCAGTACGAAACGGCGTGTATGCAGGCTAGTAAACTTTAGCCACTACTAGCTTTTAGTAAGTCAATGTATTGAAATTAATGTTTATCTTTGATATTGTATAAGAATGTTCAAGTGATGCTAATTTCTGTGCACTATGCTCACAGTAGAAAGTCAAAATAGTCCACGAGTCAGGATAAAGGTCAATAACAAAGTGGTTTTGTGAACATTATGGTTATCTATTTTCGTTAGCTCAGAAAAGTAGTGACCATTGATGATAAAATGACACTGTGCCATCGGAATGGAACTCTAGTCTTACGTTACAACGTTTTCAACCTTGCATCAATGCCAATATTTGTATGATTGTGTATGTTTTTGTCTGTGTTGTACACTAAAACTTAAACCCCTTCTCTTGTGATAGTTATGTTTGTGTGAGGGTATAGTAGTGTGCCCTTGCCTACGTGTGCGTGATTGTATAGTATGGTTGTATATCAGGGTTTAGTGGCTACCTTTTTTTGTTGGAGTTAAGGGGTGTATGTTTTAATTGTCATAAGTTTAACACGGGGTCTCTCCCTATATATAGAGAGACCTTCCTATCCTCAGAATCACTATTCGTGATTCCACTTTCAAACAGTGAAGATGGAAGAGAAGAAGTCAGAAAACCTTACCCTTCTGCACAAAATTTCAGCACAACAGACGGCTGTGGCTATCAGAATTTTACAGAGAGTCCTTGGAAAGTATACCGATAAGACAAAGGACTACTCCTCCTCTACCTCTCGAGATAAAAGTCAAGATACTTGTTATATCTGCCAAGAGAAAGGACATTGGGCTCCAGAATGTCCACAACGTCAAGAAAAAGAAAAGAGAGATAAAGGGAAAGATACCTGTTATCATTGTCAAGGAAAAGGACATTGGTCTTCGGAGTGCCCTCAGAAAGAAGAAGAAGAAAATCTACCAGAGGAGAGGGAGGAAGAAGAAGAAGGATCTTCAAACCTAGAAGAAGAAGAAGAACATATCATCAAGAAAAGTAAGAAGAGAGTGAGAAGAATGGAAGACAGTGAGAATGAAGAAGAAAAGGAAAATATGATTCCTGTGACGATCAGGATTCCTATGAAGAAGAAATTCAAGAAAAACAAGAGAGACAGACAGTGAAAAAAAAGGAACTTTGTTTTTTTTTTTTGTTTTTTTGGAGTGTGGTGTTATATGTTATTGGTGAATTACTTTGTAAAAAATGGCAGAATACACCAGACTGGAAAAAAAGTAAGTGATTTTGTGTTATTTTGTTTTAGAGTATAGATGCACGCACGCACACACTCACACTTATATACAACACAATGGAATTGTTTAAGTTTTACTTGATTTTTGGCAATTTGATTTCTTTTCTAGAAATCTGGGTGGTCCTTAGAAGGACCGTTGGGGTGTTTGTTTTTGTTGTTGTTTGGTTAAAACAAACTTATGAAGTTTTTACATAATCAACTTCAATTGTCGTAGTCCTTTACCACGACCCAATCCAAATCCTGCTAATGCTGCTGCTACTGCTGGTGTTATGCTTATGGTGGTAGTCACTGGTGGTGGTGGTGGTGGTGGTGGTGGTAGCATCTCAGTTGTAATGGGCTTCGCATGTTTCGCCCGTGATGGTCTTTTTCTCTTAGGTTGAGTTAAAGAATACTCATACAGCTTTCTCAGATGGTTTAACTCTGATAAAATGTCTTGTAACAGACTCACCGTTTTGTTTTCCTTCTGTCCTTCACACTTCTCCTCTTCTATCTTTCTTAGTTCTTCTTCTCGCTTTCTCCTTTCCTCTCTCTGACGTTGTACAAATATTTCCAATTCTTCTTGTTGCCTCTTTTTAAAATCATCCATGACCGGCAGCAAAGAGGCTGATATAGCAGCAGCAGTCGTGGTAGTTTCAGGCTCAAATTCTTGAGACAGAAAATCTAAATTAAACTCTTCCGGTTGGAAGTTCAACACAGCATTAGTCGTTGCAGGCTCACCCCAATACATACTAGTCTTGGCGGTCTCCATTTAGGCTGTCCAAAAAGTAAAAACCCTACGAACGCTGTGATACCTTTATACCCGAGATTACGTCACACCCCCGCTCTCTTCCCATTGGAAGAAAAACCAACCCGCTTGTAACGCACGTTTGGATTGATAGTTCATTTCGATTCATTTCAATCCGATCGTAGGGTATATATACCACCGCTTGTCTCGTAAAGCTTCACCGGTTTTTTCTCCAAGACCACTCCAGAAGAAGAAAGATGTGGACAAGTGTGGAATCATCCACTATCGTCTCGGGGATGTTGTTTGACCCAGAATTCCCTATGTATGTTCGAGCTTCATGGCCATTACTAAGATCACAGAGACCTCTATATGGAAGAGACGTATTTATGTCGAAAGACAAGGATGTTTGAAACGGGTGCTCTTCTACGGACCTGAAGTCCGTAGAAGTCTCCGAAAAAGAAGATCCTCCAGGAGATGTCTTCTCTGTTAAACCAAAAAAAAAAAAAAAACCAACGGCCTTTTTTCAGGGCCACCCATTTTTCAAGAAAAAGATTATTTTTCATTATTGCCATTTGTTTGTGTGTGTGTGTGTGTGTGTGTGATCTCAAAGTGTGTGTGTGTGTGTGTGTGTGTGTGTGTGTGTGTGTGTGTGTGTGTGTGTGTATGACCCCAAATGCCCCACGCCTGTTCCTATTTCTCGTATGACCCCAAAGTGTCCCATGTTAAATTCCCCTAGACCCTATAAATTTTGACCGTGTTTAACATAGGAGACCCCCTAGACCCCCAGTACCCACATATAACTACTGATATGGCATAGGGATACGTCGAGGCCGTCCTTCCGAGATGTGTTAATTCGCCATATCAAACAAGTTTTTTCCCATTATTCGGAACAAATGACGAATGCGGTGTTTTTATTTGTATTTATTACCTACCTCATATTTTACGCTTTCTAAATTTGTTTAGCTTTACAGTGTGAATAAAATTCAAAACGAATTGGGATTTATTAAGGTTTGACTCAGTGCGTGTAAGAATATCAACGCGCGGAGGTCAGAGAAAAGACCTAAAACGTTCAAATCTGAATGTGTGATACGGAAATACATATTGAACAGCTGTATCAAACGCCAGATCAACCATGTAATATCACATGGGTATGTTATAAGGTCTACTATATTCTGAATCATCTTCTTCTAAGGTACTGAAACTCTCTGAGTCTGTTTTAAAGGGAGCTGGATCGGAGAAGATTTGTTTGTTTTGAACTCCAGGACAATAAGGAAGATTTTGTTATTATAGTTGCTTTCAAATGACGTTGCGAATGGTAACCGCTACTGTATAGTATTGCAAACAGTCTGAAAAATAGATCAAAATTGTTTCTTTGATATTGGCCTCAATTATTTCACACTGTTCTTTTCTACGTTAAGGCGAAAATTATGCATACGATTCACTCTTGAAAATTTAAGGCTCTCGTAATATACATTTTTGGCACCCCAAAAGAGTGGCCAAACGTTGGCATAAGATTGGAAGCCTAGGGGTGGAGGATAGAGGGTGATCTTTTGAACAATCACATGCTACTGTCATCCTGATATGCTATCATATATTGCTATCATATATTTTTCCTAAAATAATAAATAAGTCCTTTAGGAAAAATGAAAACCTTTTATAAAACCAAGTATAAAACAATTGCCGAAATAGTAATTGACCGGAAATAGCAGAAAAATAGGTGCCTACGCACTTCTGTAAGTAGAAACTATGGGAAAACATAGCAGCATTGTTAACAATACGACCGGCTTGACCTTTAGAGGAGCTGTTGAATGCATACTGTTCGCCTTAACAGATGAAAAAATGGTATGGAATTATTAAAGCCCGCGTAAGAGGAACTTTCTTTAACTATTATTTAGACTGTTTTCATTTAACCATTTTTGCATGCAGAACCAGATACTAGGGATGAAACGATACGCCTGTGCCGCGTATCGATGCGATTCACGATACACAGCCTACGATACGATACATTATCGATTCTCAGTTTAAAGAATAAGAAGGCAAACGACTAATAATGATTCATGACTGCTGAAGATTAAAGTAACTTATATAGGGTAGATATCGTTTTGTATCGATTCTTCACCTCTTATATCGATACGTGTATCGATATGGCAAAAGTATCGATGCATCGATATATCGATGAATCGTTTCACCCCTACCAGATACCATTCTCGATTCCATTTGAAACAAACTTTAGATGAATAAGGTGGTAGCTTGTCGGTAGTAGATGAATAAGGTGGTAGCTTGTCGGTAGTAGATGAATAAGGTGGTAGCTTGTCGGTAGTAGATGAATAAGGTGGTAGCTTGTCGGTAGTAGATGAATAAGGTGGTAGCTTGTCGGTAGTAGATGAATAAGGTGATAGCTTGTCGGTAATAGATACTGGCAAGATTCAGCTAGTTTGCAGTACAGATCAGTTTCTATGTTCCAATTCCATTTATTTATTTGCTTATTGCTCCATGTCATCAATATGCATAGCCGTTGTTTTAATACTACAGTCACATCGTCGTTACTGCATGTATAGTCAAAATACTATTTTGCGTCATATGACAACTTACGTGACCATCACAATCTGGTTATTACAAGGCACTTTGATTAAACTCGGATCTCCATGGACTAATATTACGTGGAGATTTGACAGGCACGCATCTGGGTTATATAATTTATCGACCGGTCGGACAGTCCATATAAAGCAATTGTAGGATTTGTCATTCTGTATCCGCAGAGACTTACGTTTAGTTCCAATACATACTGAATGGTTCCCGAAAGTAACTCGACTTTCGGGATCCTGAAAACGATAACCGCATTGGTGTACAATCATCAGAACACGACCCCAAAGGGCGCCTGTCAGATATGGTAAAATATTATTTTAATGAAATTGGGTTACTTACATGATTTTAAGAAGAATTTACACAGATAGTGGTCACTTTACTCAATATTCATGGAATTACACGTACAATAATTCTGCAATTACCTACCTTACCTCCTCTGTAGAGGTTGAACCGAATGTCCACAGCAGTGTCATTGGGATTCAGTAATGTTGGCATTATTTCTTCGTTTTTAAGCTGTTTGGACAGGACTTTACCCGTGATAACATGATACTGCACAAGCTCCTTCTTGGTGATGAACAATTTAGGTAACTTCGAGAGGGCTTCATTGGTTGGGACAAATAAAGTAAATGGGCCTATATGAATCCAGGAAAAAGGCAAAAATATATTACAAAGAGTATTTATATTTGTATGTGTCGGTTTAACTATTCATCTTCCATCTTTTTAAAGACAAGTGATCAAGCTTTACAAGAACCAGGATCAAATTTAACCATCCTTGTTAACATGCATTTCGATCACTTTGGTCTTTTCTGCATTTGCTTTCAATCTCAGCCAATTGAAACAACTGATCAAAGCGTTTGAAAGAAATCAGTAAAGGCTCAGACAAAACAATCCACTGATATAAATACCGGCTACTTTAGTGTCTTTGATACGCCACGTCATTTTCACAAAACATTTCTTACAGCAGAAATTATAGGCAAAAGTTAGCTCAGATTAGACGCGTTTTTCAAAATGATATTATCCTATTCGAAACAAGTTTTTGCCTCGAATTTTCTTATAAGGAATGTTTTGCAAATACGATGTAGCACACCAAAGACACAGTGGTAATAACGATTTATCTCAGACGGTTTATTTGTCTGAGCATCTCTGAATTCTTTAAAATACTTCGACTGAATGTTGCGATAGGCTAACAAACAAGGCTACTGCCAAAAGGCTAAAGTATTCCGCATGCTCGTAACGGAAGATGATGAGGTTTTTCTCCGATATATATTCGTATAAATGTGTAGTAAATCTTTCGTAAAAAAATGTTGATTTTACTCTTTAGGTCATGATGTAGATACGCTCTCACGAAGATACTGGCCTAGTGATCATACACTCTTACCTTGAGTTTCAGTTTAAACTCTGAGTCAATCAAGAATGACCTTTCAAAAGTCAAACTCTTCCTAGCTGGTTTGCGTAAATCTCAAGCACGTATGGTTTATGATCTCCAGGCTTGGTCTTAGCCGGTCAAGCAAAATGCCTAATGAACATAGAGTAATGCTCCGCGTTTTGGTATGTATCTTTCTTGCTGTGTGCGTCCGTAAACAAATATGTGTTCTTATTTTAGGGGTTATATATCTCAGAAATGTCAGTTTCTGATATTTTAGAAATTCTTTCGAATTTGATTATGAGCGGAATCCTTACAGATTGTTGAGGGTAATCTATAACTAATTGCTATATATTACAAATGGAACTTCTTGACATTGTGATGAAAAGGAGCATGAGATAATTAACTTAGCTGACAACAAATATGGCTAATAATTTGCGGGGTCCTTGCGCTAATCTGACTAAGCTCGAAACAGCTCAGAGTTGCATTACCGTACATACGTTTTATGCAAGCTGGTGTATGAGTTAAAATTTGCAAGCATTTAGCAAGATCAACAATAAGAAATTCTTACTTGAGGTTGGATCACAGGACGCATTTTGAGGAAACTTCCTGTATGAAATAATACTTGCATTGACCCAATCTCTGACAAATTTCATTGGCAATAACGTGTACTAAATATTGATTACCCAATCCGGAATTTTATCAGCCGAGCTTGCTACAGCAAGAAATTGGATTTCAGATTTTTTTTGTTTTAAAAATTAAAAAAATAAATTAAAAAAATTGTAGAATAAGCTGATGTAATTAGTGTCTGGGTCCCAGGTCAGCAACCTACAAAATATTTATATCTTTGTATTTCTCCCTTTAAAATAAATATAAAAACAAAAATAAACGCCTTTTGCAGGTAATTACCAATTACATAAGTTGTAATATTGGTTAAAACGAGTTGTATATATTTAATCAGCATACCAGAATCTCAAAACTTACCTTGACACGTGATCGGAAGTAACGTCATCCTGCGACATGCGGGTAGCCTGTCGCAGCATGACCTTATCTCCGATCTCGTGTCAAGGTAAGTTTCAGTGACTCTTCAAGAAACACACACTTTTTGATGACAGTATTCCCTTAAAAATATTTCCATGACTTATTATACGCCACCTTCCTATCACAGTATCCAAAACGTTTCATAACTCACTATTTTTTTTCCTATCAGCGTAAACATATACAAGTCCACCATCTCCCGTTCCTTTATTACATTCATATTACGTACATGTACATCTGATATCCCAACTCAGATGGTTTCATTCATTTAATAATCGATTCTTGTAGTCAGTGGTTGAGACCACAACTCGTGCCTCTACAATAATGCAGTCAATTACTATCGAATAATAATTATTACTAATGGTCAGCCATCATAATGTTAAGATATGCAGACGTATGTTTTCAAATATGATTCAACAAATTAAAATATCAATTTAAGTATCCACTTACAATAAAGGATAGTTTTCCCCATTCTCGGATATAAAGAATATAGATGTTTGCCATATTTTGTTTTAATTAATCAATTACGTACATGACCCTGCACTCTCTCATGTATATTGACAAGTTTCTGTAATCTCAGTTTTCTCTCCATAGCTAGTAGCTGGAGTTGGAATCCAATGTATCTAGCTGTTGTATCTACATTAGTTATCAATTAGCAAATGAAATGTGCAGATGTAGCTCTAATCACATGTATACTAGATTAACACTTCTGTATCAAAATACCTATCTTTAACTGAGTATTGAGAAACATTTATAGGCATGCATAGTACCCTTTGAGGCATCTGTTATTTAAAAGAAACATATCCCTTCCTTCAAATCCTCTATATTTCCACTCTTCTTTCCTCTCTCTTTGTCTATCTATTCATATATTATTGTTCCAATAAGTAATCACCTTCCTAAGTCAAGTACATTAATACTATATGCATCAAATGTCCCTGACTTAAGTAGTCAGTAGTCGAAGTCCCTTGTCTTTCAACATTAATCTCGTTAATGGCACTCTTATAACGGTTTCCGTTATGGTATCGTCCATGTTCACCCTTGCATCCTGTTTCTCTGTACATATCTGTTTACATTATCAAAGCAACTGTGCGTGAATGATGTTTCTATTACTTACGGAAACTCAAACTATTTTTTATTTTGCTTTTGGTTTTAACGTCACTTTTGACACATTCTTGGCTATATGATGCCGAGGAAACGGAAGCGAAGTGCCTTTCCCATGGACACACCAAGGCAACCAATCCGGGCTGGTCTGGGTGTGTGTCGAACCCGCGAGCCTTGGATTAAGAATTCAACGCTCTACCAACTGAGCTACTGCGGTTACCTAAAAATAAAATAATTAAATCATCGAAAACTATATATTAATAGACGCGTATCTATAAAAAGCGAAATAGATTACACTATATGATTTTTTTAAAATTTAAAGTGCATTTATATGTATTTTCGTAGTCGCTTCTCAATTTTACACATGTCACGTATGAGTGCAACAAATGTTGATGATTGGAAATTGGGGGATGGGGACGACAGGGGCTACGTGACGGGATAAAACTTTACCCTTCCATGTCATCGACCAAAAATATAGATATGACTTATTACACGTCATTCTACTTCTCACGCCTTTTGGTCGTCATCACCGCCACCGCCATCAAAGCAGCCACGCCGCCACCACTGTCACCACCGCTACCACCACTACTGCAACCAACACTTAAGTGCACAAGATAAAAATTAGATGCGACTGCCAACAAATTGTCAATTTGTTTCTAAGATGAACAGGAACTCTTGTCCAGCGTGTGAGTTAGCTTTTTCCAGAAAAGGCGTCTTAAGACAATTAAGATACAATAATATGTCTGACAGGCGTAAAATCATTCACGTATATCCACATAAAAATTGTGCCTACAAAGTAAAGGAGGATAATTTTACATTTCAACACCCATTTACCATAATCGTTTCGTGTCCCACTTCATGCGGAAAAGCCAGTTTGTGAAAACGTTATTGCAAAATAATTTCACACGAGTTTCTCCATCATCTCAGAGGTTTTTATGCATATACAAGAAATGACAATCACTGTACAACAACATGTAAGCAAACGTAACACCAATCGTAGAATACGTGGAGGGAATACCACCGGATTTAGAAAATAATGGATACTTCCATCCGAAAGTAAGAAACAAGACCTTGGACGATCTCAGGACTGTGGCTAGTAAAAGATACATGTATCAACGATTTTTTTAGTGAATGAAATCATTTTTTAAAAATAATCCGCCACAGTTCTGATCTAAAATCTCTAATATATATTTAATACGGATCTGAGACAACGTCTAAATTGCCATTATCTGATTCTTTTAGCTTTTTTAAAAACATCGTATTGACAAACAGTCGGTCGTTACTTAGCGCGAACAACAGGGACTATTTCATACAATACTCAGATACAGCCACGCAAAAGTCCTTCACTTTTTAGTTTACTTGAAAGCTGACAGATTACGGTCTGATAGCGGCATGATGAAGGACGAAACCATTAAAAAAAATCGCTTTCCTAGTAGTTCACTGTCTTGAAATGAAAGCCAGAAAGGCAAGGAAGAAAGGAACAAAAAGGCGAAGGGTACAGAAGACATGCTTTCTTGTCCGAATTGCAGTGCAGTGTTTTGTGGAGTCGATAGTTTTCCAAAGGGACATCAAAATACGGTGGTACCCAGAATGCCGAATAGGATGGACTTTTGGGAAAGAACAAAAAGATGCCAATTATTGGACGTCGACGATCTCGATTTTATGAGCGACGTGACAGACGATGACGACGACGATTGTTTTCAAATAAAAGAATGCAATCACTGATTTACTTATCAAGTAGATGTACGGGAGAGGAGATTCATAGCTCCCTTTAATTTCGACCCGTGGCGGAGGCAACGAGCGAAAACTAAAACAAAAATACTGCTTGAGCTAAAGTCGGTAATGATATAGTAACCAGTTTTACCCAAACGACTGAGAGATTTGTTTTTCATTGACTATTACAAGTTGAATAAGGACCCAATACAATATCAGATTTTAAAGCCTGCGAACCAAAAGCGAATTGTCACGGCATCAACGTATCCGAACCAATCTGAAAAGCTGTCCCACTAAAAACAAACAAAGAAAGAAAAAGCATCGTTAATTAACGAATTGACCCTCGAGGACACAGACGATGATGAGAATGACGAAGAGAAAGAAGACGACAATAATGACGCTGGCGAGGTGATAGTAGAAATGGATAGAGAATAGACTTTTACAGTGTCTAAATGTTTAACAAAGGAGAACAGTTTTCGTCATAAGAGTGAGAGATCAAACATTTGCATGTGATTTAATTTCCTCCATGAAAAGAAAAGAATGGGCTCCAATAAAGTCTCCTATTTCAATGAAAGGAAATATGTACCTTGCGTACCCTATTTAGATAAATGGGGACATCGTTCCCAGTATAAATACGAAGGAAGGGTGAAACCTGATTATTTAGGTCATTACATCTTTTGAAGCGGTTCTAGAGGAAAAAGTTCATTTGTTCCCCATCTTATTATCTGGCAGACCATACAGACTTTACAGAGAATACAAACATTTAAAGTGATACAGAGGACTATGATAAGGCGGTAAAAGAATGAAAAGTCAACTCTGCACCTGAAATTGCTGTCTTGTACAAGTGAACATTTCTGAAGATACTGGATGGGAAAAATAAAAGCATTTATGATTTCGCTTAGCATTGGAAGAGCTAGATGAAATACATTATGCTTAATTAAGGAGGAGAGAAGTGCTATAATAAAAGATCAGTTACAGCTATACCTAGCTGAAAAAACTCTTGGACCGAAATTATTCAAATACCGAGACAAGAATTTGCAACAATGGCTTGAAATGGCAAAACAAAATGAGAAAATGAGTAGGGCGTTGGCAGATATTTCTGCAAAATGCCAGGTAGTTAATATTACAGAATTCAGTGATATTAGATGTGTTCAACAGTAGCTGACTCAAGAACTAAGGTAAATGGAAAATATAATTCTTCAAAAGTTGAAACAGCAAGAGGCGAGCAACACGAATAGGCAGGTACTTTTGCATTCTGATGAGTGAAATAAAGTGGTTATCCGTTATCCCCCAAAGGTGAGAGGCAGGGGTCGATCCTGACCAACAAGACGTGCAACCATTCCAAAAGGACTGGGAATGTACAAAGGGAGTATCCTGAATCGACAGGTTATGTTTGTAATGAGAAGGGGCGCATGCGCTGAAGTAAGAAATATATATTAAATTAGGAAAACTAAATGGGTCAATCAAAAAGGGGCGTCTGATGGCTGGTAGATTACCTGCTGCGTCTGAATGCAAGTCAGCTCAACAAAAGGAACAGGTGTGGAACTTTAAAGAAAAAAAAGTAAATTTGTGATAAAACTGTGATGGCGAGTGCAATATAGCATAGTATTGTAGTAAGGACCCTTGTGGACAATGGATCTGGGGATTCTGTAAGAATAACCCTGATATCTGAATTGCTTTTCACTCGAAAAAAGTAAAGGTGTCCCAGCATTGTTGCCATGTCTGCTGTGGATAACGGCAGTAAATGGCGAGGTTATGGAGTGTCATGGAAAACTCATAATGCCTATTTCGTTTAGGCGTTTGATAGTGGAGGACAATTCCATGTAGTGCATAGGCTATCACCAAACGAGTCTTGGATCGGATATCATGCGAAGAATAAAGTTGTCTTTGACACCAGAAAAGGAATAATGATATGTCAAGGGCGTAAGATCCGATTTATCACAAAGAGAGTAGTTCATTAGCCTTGCGCGGTATAGATAAGAAATGCCAAAATATCAAATGGATGTGAGACTGATTGAAAAACATCTATATACTCCACATTACCTGTCAATGGGTGATGGATATGAAGGGAATAGTTGACCCATCAAATGTGTTCAATTCCAAGCACGGGTTGCCGCTTGATCGTTTTGAGGAGTACATCATGGCGCAGTATGTGCACAATTGCTAAACTTTACAGACTGTAGTGCTGAGTTAAAAATGGGTACACCTATTGGACAGTTCTACCCATAGGTATGAACGGAGATTCACAGTGCTGAGGTGTACTCCTATCCGATATTAAAGTCAAACAGTATAACGTGTGGTCAAAGAGGTAAGGCATGGCCCACAGGGGACAGCAGAGGAGGTGAATGTGGAGAGTAGTGTTGCCCTGACATCAATGACTGATTTTTGCATCATGAATCCTAAAAAGAAGGAGAGTATTAGGCAGCTTGTGCACGATTTCGTGATTATCTTTGCAACTTATGACCGGGACAGAGCATTTACTGACTTGGTAACACAACAGATTATCACTGCGTGGAGCGCTTGAATTAAACAAACTGCATATATTACCATATTACTATTGACAAGAGGCGGATCAAGTTTTTAAAAAAAGATATACTTGAAGATTGTATGATCTATCCCTGGTGTTCTGATTCGTTTTTGCTTTGATTTACGAAAGTTTAAGTCGGAGAGACAACGGGTAACCTTTAACAAAAGTGTGGCGTGCTATCTATCACGTCCAAGGACTGTTTTACAAAGTTTGTTACGGTATATGCTGTACCCTGATCAGCGAACGAAAACCATTCCTGACAAACTTGTGAATGAGTATATCAGGAACAAGGCGTGTTGGAGCAGTCTTCATGGGAAACTGATGCAAACACTATGTGATATCTCACACAACAACACTACACCCTTAGCGGCATGGAGGACGTTTTTCAAGACCATAATATATATATATATATATATTGACAAAAGTGGTAAAGGATCATAGTAAAGATTAGGAAAAGCCAACAGACAAATAGCAGATGGCATACAAGAGTAGCATCCATAAAGCGACATGGTACACGCCTTTCTACTTGGAAAATTGTCGATCAATTAGACATCCTGTAAACATTCTAGCTGGTGGTACTCCAAGCAAACAAGCAAGAAGCATGTTCAACTCATGGAAATGAATTGAGGGACTGGTTGATGCAAGTCTTTGAGCATGTAAGCACGACGAAAACTAAGAAGCAAAGGCAGAATGAAGGCTACAATAGGTGCCCGCCATAGGATCTAGCAAGAAGGACACTTGGTGTGGCTGCATTGTCAATATTCCAGAAGTAAAGAGCCCATAAACTCGAATCTCCGCGGATTGGCCCCTATGTTATAAAAAGGGCTTCATGCTGGAGTAGTATATCGAATTCAAAATGAAAATGGTAAGTAGGGGCAAGTTGAACAACACAATAGTCTTAAACCCTGTCATTTAGACTAATACAAGTAACATAGGCGGGCAACACGAAAAGGTCGATCCCACACTAGTATTCAGAGGGGAAATTATCAAAATACCTATTCTATAGCCAGATGGTGCCGAGGAGAGAAATATGGCCCAACAAAAGGGAAGATGTTCGTCCTGAGCAGCGGGACGTTGTTCTAGAAATGCATCGTGGATGAGCCTCGGGTACGACCAGCCTGGCTGAAGGAATATGTGCCAGACTAACTACTTTGAACCCTTTTATGTTTTAAAGAGGTGAGAGATGTAACTTTGTAATTAGTGTGGTGAAGTGTTTGGATACTGCACCATGTATTTGGTGTGTGTGAACTTTCGTCGCATTCTGGAGAGAAATGTTGTGACTTGGGGGAGAACTTGTGTGTGTTGTGTTGACATTTCAACCATTTAAACTATATAATACTGAGTAGATAGAACGTTTATAAATCACAGAGTAAGCGTGTTAAACCTACATAAAACTACCCGGACGAAGATTAGTTAAAAGAACAAAAACCTAGGAAACTGGGAATGGCACGAAGCAAAAAATATTTCACGAAGATATAAAGTTATATTTTGGTATAACAAAGACAAATTGCCCTGTATGCGAACAGCCAAATAAAAAAATGTCACATTTTATAGCATTTTGTTTTAACATAAGGAGCCCCCACCAACCCCTCACCTCTTTACTTAAAATATTGTTGTACTCGTACGTGACATATGCATAATTAAGTAGCGGCTACCACATTACGCGTAACTGCACATGAAGTAAATTATTTTTGCCATGATATAATTTCTCTATCTCTTCCTCTCCCTTTTCAATATGCGTCTGTCTGTCTGCATATTAACGTATAGTGTTCGAAGATGTATTTTGTTTAAGTTTAATTGGCCTTGCTATAACAATAAATGCATAATTCACGCATAGTTAATATGATAATGTACACAGATGCACGAAGAAACAGGATGCAAGTTTGACCATATACGATAACATAACGGAAACTGTTAACAGGACACCATTAACGACATTATTGTTGATAGACAAGTGGTGACCTCGACTACTGACCACTTATATCAGGGACACTGGATACATGTAGCATGAATGTACATGAAATAGTGGATATTATTTATTGGAATAACAGTATAGGAACAGATAAAAGGATGCATGTATGTATTAGCCTTTAACGGCACCTGAGCACAATACTGGTTACATGGTGCCAATTAAAAGCAAAGTTCTCAAATTTAAATATGAAGAATTTCACCAAAAAGAAAAAGGTTATAAAAAGAAACAGGAAGAAGATTGGGGATATATAGGATGTAAAGGAATGGATGTGTATCTTTTAAATAACAGATTTGAAAATTAAAAGAGGTTCTATCTTTTAAACAAAAGCTTCTTTCACATGATACTGTAATTGCTATAAATGTTTAGCAATAATCAGTTCAGGATACATTTTTTTATATAGAAATGTCAGACTAGTACACAAACCAATACAGCTAAATGTATACGTTTTCAGTGGCTAATTGATAACTAATTTAGATACAATAGCGAGATACATCGCATTCCAACACAAACTGTTTAGCTATGGAGATTAGAACTGATGTTACAAAACTTATCAATATACAAAAGAGTCTGCAGGGTTGTGTTCGCAATTGACACATTAACCACAACATATGCAAGTGTCTATATTTGTATATCCGGGAACAGAAAAAATAATCCTTTATTGTAAGTTGATATTTAGAATGAAATATTAACTTGCTAAATCACAATTGAGAGTATACTTATAAATATCTTAACTGTGCTGGCTGACCATTATTAATATTATAATATTATTCGATAGTAATTGACTGCACTATTGTAGATACATGAGAGGTGACTTTAATCATCGACCTCGATAAAAGATTAATGGATTAAAAAAAGTTGGACATTAGATGTATATGTATGTATTATGAATGTGAAAAAGAACAAGGATATAGGGGACTTGTATATGTTTACAGTGATAGAATATAATAAACGAGACATAACAAACGAGGGAGAATGCATTTTTTAAAATTGTAAATTGCCCCAGAGTTGGACGTTTACAATGGGAGAAACATAAACCTACTTTTCTTAATCAATATGTGTCTTTAGGAACAATGCATACGTTTAATATATAGCACACAATAACTTTATTATCGCTTTGCTATATACTCCATGCATCCATTCTGTCAATGCGATTGTGCTATCACATGAGCAGAGATAACCACCACTACACATTGGCAAATTAGAGTAGTTTATATTATTAACACTTACATCGTGTGAATTAGTGTTCATTTTTTTGAACATAAGGAAAAGTTCATGAAAAATAGTTTTAAAATTATGAAGTTATGACAAATAGTATTTGTATTTGGTATATGGTGGCATTCAGCTAAGTGACGGACATTAGATCTGAATGTATGTCAAGCTTATAGTACTCGTATAAATCGCTTGATGCCTCAAGCCTTTGCAAACGACAGTAGGCCTCAGACCACAGTTATCCCCCTCCCCCTTTTTCAGGTTGACCAAATCAGGAAGATATTCCGAAGAAATAGTGCCTTGATTGCATCATCTGTTTACCATTGACTTATGTGGTGAAGTTATTTATTGTAATAATTATGAAAGGGTAGATCTGAACCTTTATGAAATTGTATAGAAAGTTGCATTTGCTTGTTGTTTAATGCAAACAGTAGGATGTAAAATGTCCCTGCTTTCTGTGTCATGCAGACGCTTTTTGGTTACTAACACAAAAAGTAGCAGGTCAACCTAAAAATAAACTTCGCAGGATTTATTGAACTAATGTGGGTAAATATGTTACAAAAAGCGATAATGGTCTGTCAGTTATGGTAAAAGTGGCATAGTGTTGAATAAATAGAAGAAAAATAATTGTGATCCGAGGCCAGTATCAGTTGTCGGTCCATAGGTACGTGTTTGGATCATACCGCGATACGTTAATTGGTAGTACTAAAATCGTAAGCAAAAGAGACGAATCGTATCTATTCGCGAAAAGATACAACGCAGGATCAATGCAGAAGGAAATTGTTCGATCATATGGCTATCAGCCAAATTGTGTACTAGTTTCATTCAATGTAAATTTCGTGTGTTTCAGTTACTGCCAAATTTAGATTAAATTGTTGTTACTCGTTTCGTCTGAAATGGAATCGTTTGTGAACTGTTTTGATGGCTTGTGAATTGGTTTGCTGATAAATCAAGCCAGAAGCAAGCGGTGTGATATACATGATTGCTATTACTGTGATCTTGTTCACCCTTCTATGGTTTAGCGCGTCTGTCCATGCTTTATTGTTTAATTGCCGCAATATCAATTAAAAATAGCATGTCTAAAGAGTGACGGTGTCATGAAAAGCTTCTTTTTATATAGCTCGAATGCTGTTTGCTCATGAAATTAATTGTCGTTTAACGATGTTTAATGCCTATGTTAAATACTGCCTTATGTAAGTGTTTCTTTTGTAGGTCCAGCTGTTTACCATGTTTGCCAGCTTTAAGGTTAGTTCCCACTAGATCTGTGGGGATGGGAAACTCCACGCAACTGCAACAACATTGCAACTGTTTCCTTTGAATATACAAATTAGTATTCCTGTGGTCAGCTCATCAGTACTTAGCACTAGACATCAATAGGAGCAGGAATAAACTTGTTCTTATGCAAGAAACCTAGCAGTGATAATCTAGGTATTGGTGGGTGGGTTCTGATGAAAGAGACTTGTTTAATTAATTTGGATTATATAAAACTACATACAATTTTAAAATAATATACCTCGCTTATTGACAAACGTATTGCCTCTATACACACTGTATATGTACAATATTTAAAATATAGTTCTGTCTACAAAACTGCTAATTTCAAATATAAGTAAGCGCATTTTGGCTTTCTTGTGGCTTCTATAATAAAGGGAAGTAACTGAAACAGACGGATACCATGATCTCAAAGAGGTCTATTTACAGAGTTGTCACGAGAGATTTAGTTCTTGTTATGATGCCATATGGATATGAAAATGTAATCTGTCCTCTTTTGGGCAGTTTACCCTACATTGATATTGTCCTGTGAATATATCGTCATATGTTTTATTGAGTGTAGGTATAATACCATATAGCAAAAGAGAAACAATATTGGATTAAAATTGCAGTTTGGTACTAGAAATTGTTATTAAATATTATTTCAGGTGCAAATTTGGTTGTTTGGCCAATATATATATATATATATATATATATATATATATATATATATATATATATATATATATATATATATATATATATTCGATACTGGTGAATTCAACAAAACAATGTACGCTTTCAATTGCACCAGAAATTATAGAATTTAACACAAACCAGACTTCCTTTACCTATTACAAAATATGGATGTAATCTAGTGAAAACTAATGTAACAACTTGCCTGTTCCAGCGAGAATCTCTTGCATGCCCGTTTCCAGAATAATTTTCACGAAATCAGTTGCACCAAGATTTTCTGCCTCTTGGATAACATTCACCTGACTCGACTTAGATACACATAAACACAGAAGAAACGCAAATGTTATGAATGAGTGCATTTTCAGGATATACTATGATACGACCAACTGAACTCAACCGTACACTTACACTGCTGATAGTGTTTGTGTACAAATCCCGGATCTGGTTTCCTATATGATAAGTTTCGCTCCATAAACCAGTCTATAAATCCCGTAGTTCACTTGCGCTGTCGCAAGAGACAAGATTGACAGACGAGTTCAACTTAAAGTGAAATTTGTGCGGACTACCTATACTGAAGACATGAGAGCAAATTTACAGACAACACCTGTTTGATCTGGGCGAACTATAATTGTCCTCGAACTCAGTCAAATATGATAAGATGAATTCCTTCAAGACAGCGATAGTGTCTAAAAATTCCCCTCAGTAATCGATGTGGGCATACAATAGAAATAGTAAGATATTCACACAAAAAGACCAATTCACTCTTTTGTGATTGAGACCCTACCCATGTAAAACCGTAATATTGCCGATTTTATTATAGAAATGATTCGTGAAACCTTCAAGATCCTGCAAATTTAAGGTTGATAGAGAAAAAGAAGAAAAGAACAAGAAGAAGAAGAAGGAGAGGGAGGGGGAGAGGATAAAGATGAAGGACGAATTTTCGGCACGTTTTCTATTCAAATATTCAAGTCAATTTCTATTGCCATTTAATTACATTGGGATGAGCACAGTTTGACATGTCAAGTCCAGTTAAATTCATGTGCCGTTGAGTGACCTTGACCACAAACCTATATAATAAATTCTAAAAATAATTGTACATGTAATTTAACCACATTTTCAGTTGTGCTTAAACTTTTAATCCCTATTTGTTATATAAAAATTAACATGCTAAATAGTGAAGATATGACCCAAAACTATGAAATTAAAATGTTTAGATGAAGCGTGTAAGTAAGTAAAACTTTACTGATACATATAATTAGATTCTTTCAAGTATACTTTAGATTTTTAGACATTATTATAAAACAATTCACATTAAATATATGCACTCATGATACTATTGCCACTTTGCATTTTAATGTATTGTAGAGTATTATGAAAACCCACACACCTATTGTACATACAATATTAAGAAATTGTTGGAGCCGAGACAATTAACGAATGCCCAAATTCCACCTATCTAAACAAACTGCAGTCAATATATGTTTATTGAAAATTCGAATGGAGCTCGGCAATATTATCCCGGGCTGAAAAATGTTTTTCTAAGCTTGTCGCACTAAAAGGACGCTTGCCACCCTAATGCCTATGCAGTTTTCATTACATAGAACAGAACAGACCAGAACAAATCATTATTTATTACAAATCTCTCAGACCACACGTAGATCGCATATGAGAGCACCACAACTGCTTATTTAATTCAATTTTATATAATTTTTGCATTATTGCTATGATACAAAGTTAAGAAAAGTAAACAACATTCTCCGTAACATATATATATTCTCCAAATTGTTTCATACGAACGCGTACATATCACAATTCTGGAGAAGAAAAAAAAATGTAGTTGCTATTTTTGTCTTCGATAAATCCCAGTTCTTTTTCCAGTTGTGTTTTGTTGAGTTATCTAACGAAACAATCATCCGTTGCATGTATGTAGTTGTCCCTCCTGTACACTCGCAACGAACAATAGTCGCTATTTTGCTTTAGCAAAATAGTGTTGAGGATGGGGAAGGCTTTTAAATGGAAAAATGAAAAACAAACCTTTATATAAAGATGATGAAGGAGGACATAAAGGAAAGGCCTTGGTATAAATAAATTCCTGTACAACTTGATTATATTCTGTACAACCAGATAGTCCAATAGTTCAAATATCGAGGAAAGGCGACACCAGTATCAATGCTAACATACAAATAAGCATTATTTTTCAATGCAAAAGGCCCGGTCATCCAGGTATTTGTGCCTGATTCTGCTATTGTCACTGAACATTTTCATGTCTCCAATATGCTGCCAATAGTTCTGGAACACTACCAAATCACCTGTCCACGCACCGGTACCTGAGGTAACCATCTGCTCCATGACAACGCATCAGTGCATAAATATGCCGTGTTGATAGAGTTTCTGAAGGAGTACAACATCCAAACATTGCCACATCCTCATACAGCCCTAATTTAGCTCCAAGTGAATTCTGGCTGAATCCCATTACACTGGTCTACAATTTATTCGAAGTCGTCTGCTTCAGAGATAAAATGTGCTATTTATTAGGGATTTTGATGTGCTGAATTCAAATATGACAATTAAAACAACTGATTGGCTACTGTTTTCAAGATATTTAAGTTTTTACATTTTACGTCTATGTAATTTGTGTACATAGTACAGTTTTAATCGTAAATTGTAAACCTAGGTCTTTTCATATGTTTATGGTTGCTTTACATGATAATATTTCACCTGTCCTGTTTATGTAACACTTTAAAAAGCAGCAAAAAGGGTTATATAAATAAAAAAATATATTGAAACAAAAGTCAAAAAACTATTATGTATATATAAGTACATAGTTTAGTCCTTATTCAGTGTCTACTCGGCGCTTCTTGGCTAGTCTCTTGTATTCATTAAATGGAGCATCTCTTGTCACTGTCCAGCAATAGTCTGCAAGCATTGATGGGTTCCATTTGCCCTGATAGCGTTTCTCCATTGTTGCAATGTCCTGGTGAAATCGCTCGCCAGCTAGTCACTCACTGCTCCGCAGTTCGGTGGAAACAAATCTAGATGAGAGTGCAAAAAATGTATCTTTAGTGACATGTTGCAACCAAGGCCTTTGTATGCCTTGAGGAGGTTTTCCACCAACTCCCTGTAGTTGTCTGCCTTGTTGTTTCCGATAAATTTTTTTGCCACTAACTGGAAAGCGTTCCATGCTGTCTTTTGCTTACCACGCAGTGCATGGTGAAATGCATCATCTCGAAGAAGTTTTGAGGACCAACAAAGACACCTTCCTTTATCTTAGCTTCACTTAACCTTGGAAATTTTCCACGGAGGTACTTGAAAGCCTCTTGTGTTTTGTCCATGGCCTTGACAAAGTTCTTCATCAGACCCAGCTTCATGTGCAAGGGTGGTAACAAAATCATCCTTGATTCAACAAGTGGTGGATGCTGAACACTTTTCATCCCAGGCTCCAATGACTGTCGGAGTGGCCAATCTCTCTTGATGTAGTGGGAATCTCTCGCACGACTATCCCATTCGCAGAGAAAACAGCAGTACTTTGTGTATCCAGTCTGCAGACCAAGAAAGAGAAAGAGAAGATTCAAATTGCAACAAAGCTGCCACTGATGTTGGTCATAGTTTATGCACCTCAAAAGTTGTTTCATGTTTTCATAGGTTTCCTTCATATTGACCTCATGACCAACTGGAATTGATGGCAAAACACTGCCATTATGCAGCAAAACAGCTTTAAGACACGTCTTCGATGAATCAATGAACAGTTTCCACTCATCTGGATCATGAATGATGTTGAGGGCTGCCATCCAGCCATCGATGTTGTTGCAGGATACAAGATTCCCTTCCATGAAGAAGAATGGGACAAGATCCTTTTGACGGTCACGGAACACGGAAACCCTAACATCACCTGCCAGGAGATTCCACTGCTGTAGTCTGGAGCCCAACAGATCTGCCTTACTCTTGGGTAGTTCCAAATCCCTGACAAGGCATTCAGTTCACCTTGTGTTATGAGGTGTGGTTCAGAGGAGGAGGATGGGAGAAAATATGGGTCATGTGACATTGATGGTTCAGGAGTAGAAGTTTCATCCTCTTCCTCTTCCTCGTCTGACTCAAGTGAGAATGATTCTGGTGCATCAGGAACTGGCAGTCCTTTTCCGTGGGGTACTGGGCGTATGGCTGATGGAATTTTTGGATAATGCACAGTCCACTTTTTCTTCTTTGACACACCTTTCCCAACTGGAGGTACCATGCAGAAGTAACAATTGCTCTCTCCAAATCATTGGCACTGCAAAAGGCATAGATTTCCTTTTCCTGTTGAACCACTGGCGAAGATTTGTTGCAGAAGTGTTGCAGCATATGTGTGGGGCCCACATCTTGTCCTGATCTCCAATTTTGCAGCCAAAATAAAGGTGATAGGCTTTCTTAACCATAGTGGTTATACTGCGCTTTTGTGATGCAAAAGTCACTTCATCACAAACATAGCAGAAGTTGTCTGCATTGTGCACACAAATACGTCTCATCTTTGCTCACTTTCCTAAACAGAAATGTGTCCCTTTGCAAAATCAAACACTGACAAATAAGAGAGCACGACGCTGTATGATTTGTAAAGCTGATATAGGGCAATTTCTTCAGCAGAGTGATGTAAGCTTAGTTATGATTGCATCATCTATGACTTCTAGGAATAACATGATGCAATTCTTATCATGTATGATGCAATACCAGCTTCAGATTGCACCATTCATTGTTTTACCTAAAAAGCAAGTATTGTCCAAACCCAGTCATTTATTTATTCATAGATCCAGTCAAAGATGTATTTTAGTCATTTCTCCCTTTAGTCCCTTTATAACTCACTTATCCTTTATGCCATGTATGATGCCTCGCGAGTACATGTTGACCTTCCTGCTTTCACCTTTCCCACTTTAAGGTACATTTTACATTCGCTTCAATACCTGTTTTAAATATTGTAATAATTTTTAAATGAGCAAAACAAACATTATTCTTCAATACAATATGTCATTTAAAGCAGTAGATGCCAGAAATCCATTCTTCTGTTTTCTAAATCAATCTTTTAATAAATATATCATACATTAAGCATACCCAAACCATTTTCATTACCCTTTGGCTAGTGAATGGTTTGTTAAAACAGCCATGAAGATATTTCTGATATGATTTAAAATTCAAAACTATCCCCTCAGTAGCAAAAGGGAAAGGAGTAAAAGTGTGGAATTGTCCTGATTGTGTACTATAAGCGTCAATATATAATTAAAAAGTTTACATTTCAGTCAAATTCTCTATATGGAATGCAAATACAAACTCAGATTATTTTGTTTGAGACATACCTTGTAAATGAATAAAATCAGCATTATTCATCATAAATTTGCCAACAAAGTAATGCATGCCACAGATCCATCCTTCTGCTCCCTAAATAATGTTTTTTATTGGTCTAACATTTAACACGTATAAACCTTTCACAAAATTATGTAGGTTGTCTATGACTTGCCACAGTTTTACATGAATATATATAATTTTTTTTAAATATTCCACTTACTGGTGACAGAGAAAGAAGAAATAGTGGGGGTATTTTCTGGTTGCATAGGATAACTAGTTAGATTTATAAAGTTAATAGAAATAAGTTTAAATTGTTGTCTATCTAATTAAAAGTATTAATAATATGTTTTATAAATTTATTTTAAATGAGTAAAATCAATATTATGCATCATAAATTTGCCAAAAATTGCTGCACATGCCACATATCTATCCTTTTGCTTTCTAAATCAGTTTTATTTATTGGTCTAACTTTAAACATGCCAACCACGTTTTCAAAATGTTCTTGAATGTCTATGACAAGCAGTAGTTTGGCAAAATATATTTAATTTTTTAATTGTTAAAATTATTTACTGTAAACAAAGAAAGGAGTAGTGCAGGAGAAATTGCATATGTTATAAAGTAGTTATTTAGGCTTATACAAGATAAAAAAAATTGAAATTATGGGGCATATATTAAAACATTTCAAAAATTACAATTAGTTCCTAATTGAAAGTTGTTAAAATGTTACATAAATAAAATCAAATTTAAATAAATACAATCAATGGTATTCATCCAGATAAGTACCATGAACAGCACATTATATGCTCGCCCCATGTTTAATAGTCCTTTCAGTAGAAAGCTGATATTTTTGTGCAAAAACAATTTTTCTTTTTCAGTCAAAGAGACTGACCTTTGCTCTATTGACCCTACACTCGATAGGCTTCTTCCTTAGTCTGACTCCAAGCCATCCATAAAGTATGAGGCAGGTCTGTGATGTAAATTACTGTTATTATGTGAAAACCATTTTTCCTCTGCCAGTCAGTGACCTTGACCTTTGAACTTTTGACCTCAAAATCAAGAGCCTTTTTTCTTACACTAAGCACAAGCCATCAACAAAGTTTGGTTGAGGTCTGTCTGTAGAATTAAAGTTATTGTGCAGAAACCATTTTGTATTATTTCAGTCACAGTTACCTTGACCTTAGAACTTTTGCCTCCACAATCAATAAAATTCTTCCGGACACCAACTGCAGGCCATCCATAAAGTTTGGTGATCATTGATGATTGAGAGCTCTAATTGTTATGTGGGAACCAGTTTTCTTTGTTCAGTCACAATGACCTTGACCTTATACCTTCTAAGTCCTAAATCCATAAGGTTCTTTCTTACCCCAGTGCAAGTAATCCACAAAGTTTGGTAACTGTAAATGGTGGAGAACTTGAGTTAGTCTGCAGAAACTATTTCTCTTCATTCAGTCACAGTGACTTTGACTTTTGAGTTTTTTGGCCTGAAATTTTTAGCATTCTCTCTTTCTCAAAGTGCAAGCCATCTACAAGGTTTGGTAACTGTAGATGGTGAAGATCTTGAGTTATTGTGCAGAAAACATTTTCCTTGTTTAAGTCGTGGTGACCCTGATCTCTGAGCTTTTGAGCCCGAAATTGATAAGTCCTTTCCTCATCCCAAGTGCAAGCCATACACACAGTTTGGTAACTGTAGATGGTGGACGATTAAAGTTTTTTTGTGCAGAAACTAAATTTTCTGAATCAAAATTTTACTAGTAAAGTGAAAAATCAGAGTATCTTATTATGATAAAAATGTCACTCATTTTTTTACAAGACAAGACTTTTAATAGAACTTTTAATAATGTAAAATCATTATTATTTATCAAACACATGCCAAACAAAGTGGCACAAGTCACAGATCTACATCTTTCTGTTAAAACAATTAAGCTTGGAAACTGACTTTTTCTTGTTAATTCTTTTTGAGTAATTCAATAGAGGTTCTCAAATAATTGTGTAGCTTGTAAAAATATTTTTGAATTGGTTACACATTCATCATTACACATCAGTGAAGTAAAATTTAAATAGAAATACATGTAAAGAATAAAATTAAGTTACTGTAGGATGGCAAAAGCATACAGATATTTGAAAAATAAAAAGTAGCACAATTCAAATCAAATTTAAATTTAAAAAAATGGATGGAAGGGTGAATGAGGATGTGATGGGTGCGGTTATCAGTACAATATAAATCATCAGTTCTATACAAGTAAAATGTCTTTGTGCCAAAACAATTCATGTTTATCACAACTTATTTATTTGTCTCAAATTTGAATTTTAACATGTCAATTCTTAGATTTGTTTTTCTTTTGCAGTACATGGTCACCACCCTTCATCAGCATGATCACCGCCCTTCTTCAAAAGATGCTTTTCATAAAATCTTGTTTGTCACTGGTGTTAACAGGCTTCTCTTGTCTGGTTAAATCCCTTTGATGTCTGCCATCATTTCCATTCCCTAGTTATTTAGTTCCCTGTTTCAATTCCTTGTATTTTCTTTTCTTTTTGTTCTATTTAAGTTGTTGCAACAATTCATTATAATTTGTGCAACCAACTGGACTTTCAAGATAGCAGTAAAGATTCTTTGTCGGTCACTTAAAATGCTAAATAAAAAATATCGCGAGAATACTGTTTGGTCTGATAAACTGTCTTAAGGTGTTATCAAAAAGCCAACAGGACGATCATCCAAAACATTTTATTTTATTTTCAGTAATTTGCAACATTTCTTGAATCCATTTTATACATATTTCAGATTTGTCATATTTTGTCATTTCTATTGATGACTCTGCTACAGCTACTTTATATACTGGTTTACCATGTGCTGTTTAAAATTTAACTTTTTTCTATTAGTTCTGTCTCTGTTTTTGTTGATTTGTTGTGAACTGACCCTGTAAAATATACAAGATCTTTAAGTTGTGCTGTAATTATGGTCCAATACAAATATGTGTAAAGTGTATTGAACCACATAAAATACACAATTCATTCTTTCTTCATATGGAACTATTTTAACCATATTACTATCAAAACTAATTCTGCTTATTTCAATGTTATGATCATTAAATGTAAAGATTATAATCTGTAAATCTTAATTTTTTATAAACATTGAAGTACATATTTTTATGCTTGAAATCAACAAAGTAATACTTTTATTCTCTTGGATCTTATTCATCGAAACAACTAGCTCTGACCACACTTTTATCCCATCCAATTTTTTGCAAACAAATTCCTCATTACCTTTTCATACCAACTGTTCTGATTTTATGTTAAACTCAGAAATAGCTATGTCACCTCTGAAAACTAGTGGCTTTATGTTGTTGTTATTAATAATGTATAAAATAAGTCAAATTATGATGTGTTCACCACACTCTGTTCAAACCAATGCAGATTCACTCATTGTCTTGGTATGTCTGGTCTAGTCATTTTTAGAGTAGTGTACATTTAATGAGTTCTGGAATTAGAGCTTCTTGATGTTTTCATTTATTTATTGTATGTGGGCTCTACCCACATAAGAAAGGATGAACATTCATGTTAAAGTTCACAGTGGTCCAACACTCTCCATACACTACATCAATATGCACATGCAAAAATATTTGAAAACTAAGCCTTCATTTTATTTGTTTGTTAGAGCCAGGTGGTTTTTACGACTGGTCAATGGTTCAGGTTAGGCGGTTCTGTCTGCAGCACCTAATCTCTGATTCATGTAATAAAACACATTGTCTCTTTGAGTCAGACATCTCATGTGGCTCCATGAAATCGCCGCCATATGAGGGTCAAGTGAAAAAAAAAGTTTTTTTCTTATAAAGCCAGAATGAGGCTTTCCTAACATTTGGCAAACTGATTTGATTGGTCAATGAGATGAGGTAATGTAATATATTGTTGTGATGATGTTTTGATGTCGTGTTTTCCGTACAGATGGACTGTTTGATTTTAGCTGATTAAGACACTTTCTGAATCAGCATCTGTTTACAAAATGGAACCAGAAAATCGAAAGATCATATTCAGGATTAATGGATGAATAACTTAAGTTCCATTGTATTAAATTACAAACTCAGCATTGAAACCATACCATGCAAGAAACTGGCTAAATGTGTTAGTAAAATAAAATTTGACAAAATAATGTACTTTATTCAAAATGCTATTTTTATACCACACATGAAAATTTTACAAATTGTTTCAAAGCAGAATGAAACTATTTCTGAACATTTATTTAAATTTACTTAAATGATTGAGTTGAGTAAAATATTTATCGACCATTTTAAAACAGTGTATCACTTTTTCTCAGCTAACTGAAGATGTAAGCCAAAGCAACAGAACTTTGTGTTTTGCTTGAGGACTGTGCACAGTTTATCTGAGTATGTAAAATAACCCTTAATGTAGACCTCTGACTTCTTTTTTTGGAAGTCCAGTATTAGCGCTATATCCATGGTTACATATCATCACTAATATATCTTGATCCTTGAGAGAACCAGTCGGGTACCTGTTTCGAACTAGAAGGGGCAAGTCTATTTTATGTTTAAAATGGGATCCAATCTGGTAGCATGAATCAACATAGCAATTATGATGATAAAAGAACCAAACCTGTCCTATCAAATGATCGGAGAACAGGTGGATTGATTATTGTTAGTGCATATTATTCTAACGATTCTATCATTATAAAATCTTTTAAGTCATAGTGATCTAAGACAAATGTATTTTCATATTCCTATATGTCTATAATCATGTTTTCCAATGTAGAACACCAGTGCAGGATAAGTCTATTCTACCTCACATGTGACCTTTATCCTGACCCATGGACTATTTTGACCTACTGCGAGTATAGTGCACACAGAATATCGAAAACATCCCAATTTCCATCATCACTGGAACATTCTTCACAATAATAAAGGTAACATTAAACGCAACGCATTTTCATACTAAAACAAGCAGTAGTGAAAGTTAAGTGTCTTGCAAACAGTGATCGAGCTAGCTACATGTACAGCTTCTTCAGTCCAATTTTGAGTATTACGACTCGATGGTCTAAGAAAATTGTAACAGAAAGAAAGTGAAACCAACAATGTATGATAAATCAACAAACAATTTATTTTAGATAATTAAAATGAAAATTCAAAAGACACTTACAGTAACCTGAATTAAAATCCAAATAATCCAATAATCCTAAGTGTCCTATTCACAAGTCCTAAATATAGAAATTATAAAATGTTCCGAATGAATGAATGTTCCGAAAGAATGGGTAGTCTGGAATGTCCTGATGTACCCCAATAATGTAATATAGATCATCTTTGAGAACGTCCACAGGTATCCAAGAGTCATAAATATAAATCCAAAGGCTAATGAGTACTTTAGGTAACTCCAATGAATGTTCCAATAAATAATTCCTTTTGAATTATGTATACAGCATTATGACATTACAGGACTACAAGGTTACAGCACAACTATGATTCCAAATAATCTGATGATTCCAAAGACTGATCATAAAAAACATGTATGTTTTTAATACAGGATTTAAAATTGGAATGATTATAATGCGTATATCAAGGTATTATATACTATTTGTAAATGGCCTATTTCACAACAGGAAATGTGTATTTTTATGACCCAGAATGCAATACTAAATGCGTCTTTCGAATAGAAAATCTCCAAGAAATGGTAAACAACTCTGACCTTGAACTCAAATGTAGTCAATATCTTGTTGATAACTTTCATCAAACTTAAAGTGTGATTTACTATTTGACACAATTTTAAAGTACAGTCATATACCAAAAGTTTAGGCACATTATAGATTCCATAAACATAACACGAGTCAAAAAGCCGTTGTTGAATTTGTCATTTTTAAAAAAAAATCATATTTTCATTATTATTTATGAAGGGTAACTCAATTCTAGATCAAAGTTTCATCGAGGACTATTTCATTAATTTTTGTCTGTCTCGATTAATCTTATGGATAGGAATGGACTTTATTTTTTGACCTGTTAGCATTTGTATCATTGCACAAGCTATCTGCAGTACACAATTTGGACAATGGTGTATTGCCATTACCATAGCCATTTCAACCACTGTTCTTTGAAATCTAAATGTGTTTAAACGTCATTGAATGTCTACACTGAATCTTTCAGTGTAAACATAAGGTCAGGAAATTTTCGATGGGTTTTTTGCTGTTTGAAAGTTACTTTAGTATTCACAATATGCCATTTGGACTTCAATCCTCATTTTTCATTCAGAAATGTGACATAAAGAATTCAAAATTATGCCTCAGTGTAGGATACAAAAAATTCAAAACTCAGGTCAGATCAAAATTTTGTGCCACACACTCGGCAAAGCCTCATGTCTGATGCAAAATTATGATTCTCAGATTGAATTTTCCTATCCTACACTGATGCATATGAAGGTTTCTATTATTTTCACATTCCCAAACAGTATGGATAGAGATTTTCTAGGAAGAACATCCAGGTCAAAAATACTTTTCTTTCATTCCACTATATATGTGACACAGCTTACCAGTATGACAAAGTCAAATGGGATATGCTAATATCCCACATGATTGCACCCATTAACACTCTAGATGATATCAATATGCTAATAACATAATGAATGTCTGCAATGTTTCTAGCAGTTTTATTACTGAAAAGTCAAATTTTGTCTGCCTGTAAATAATGATCATTGTTTACAACAAATTCTTTGTTGTAAATTACAACAAATTCTTAGTAACTTGGCAAAATCTCATTTCTTCTCATTAGTTATTATCTCCTGGTTTGGATTTCCCTAATCCACCTCAGTATATATGATACATTCTATTATGATTTGATAATGTCATGCACCAAGTGCTAACCAATGGATATTATTATTTGATAATGTCATGGACCAAGTGCTAACAAGTGCTAAATCAAGAGGTCTACAATTGGCATTAAGCACTTATGGTCTTGGTTGGATATCATGTATTATCCTCTTGCTGGACCATACAGTTAATGGTCTTGGTTGGATATCATGCATTATCCTCTTGCTGGACAATACAGTTAATGGCAACACTTTGAGTAAAATGAGCTAATGTCAAAGACAGATTAAATACATGCACAAAACTACAATGACAATGTTTGTGACAACAACTAACAGCCCCTAGTTCAGTCCTATATGTCATGCATATATAGTTAAATATTTCATGTATATATAGTCCAATATGTCATGCATACATAGTCTGATATGTTATGCATATATAGTCCTATATATCATGCATATATAGTCCAATATGTCATGCATATATAGTCCTATATGTCATGCATTTATAGTCCTATGTCATGCATATATAGTCCAATATGTCATGCATATATAGTCCAATATGTCATGCATATAGTCCTATGTCATGCATATATAGTCCTATGTCATGCATATATAGTCCAATATGTCATGCATTTATAGTCCTATATGTCATGTATATAGTCCAATAGGTCATGCATATATAGTCCAATATGTCATGCATATATAGTCCTATGTCATGCATATATTGTCCAATATGTCATGCATATATAGTCCTACATGTCATGCATATATAGTTCTATATGTCATGCATTTATGTCATGAAACATAAAACTGGACGCTTCTAACAACAAGACAGACCAGTGATCTACAACTTGATGAGTCATCATATTTCATAACCATACTCTGGTTTTCTTAAATCAAGAAATGCACAGACCACATAATACTAGGTGATAACAAATTTTATTGTATACCCATTTAATTTGTATAGTTTGATCTGGCATTTGATACGGATACACAACTTGTGTTTCTGTATTGCACACCCAGACATAAATTATTTAAATGTTTTCACTTCTGGTCACACATCAATATTCTAAGTTGCACCAAACTGAAGCATTCATAAATCCCAATTTGTTTTGAATTATGTTTACTGAGTAGAGCAGTGCTCACAAAATCTGATTGCTCGACGCCCGGGGCCCCTCTAAGTTCAGATTGGGCCCCTCCTGTATTCTAAGTGAAGTGCCCGTTGAGCACTGTAGAGTCTCATGGGTATGTAATAAATACAAAAGCACATGCATGTTTTGTTCTAAGTTTAGGTAAGAGAACTCATCTGAAATAGCATATCGATACAGTGAGTTTGCCAGGTCTTGATGCATCTCTATGCCACATGAAACTCGTTCTTTCCACTAACTCAGAACAAAATACATTTGCTGTTTTGTGTATATTTGGTAAGATGTACTGCAATGAATTTTTTGTAAAATTATTCCAATATTTCCTCGATCAAAATGTGAACTGCACAAGTCTAATCTAAATCTATTAAAATATTATAAGTACCGTACATACTCACTTAAAAGTCGAGTCTAAATGCAAACTGCACAGGCCCAGATTTGCCTTCACATAAGGCAGATCAGAGTCTATGTTTTTTGCAGTTGGACTCAACTTATAAGTGAGTATATTCGATATGAATCATATCTTGTTCACTGAACAATTAAAGTTAAGATCTCTAGGTTGTATTGAACAATCGATATACATGATTAGCATAAAGCTAACCCCAGTATTATTTCTTTCTTGCAAGCTAACTCCAATATATTCTAGATACTGGTTACTCTGCAGCTTGTGTAGCGGTGTGTGAGAGCCAAATGTCAGATGTGCAATCTCCACAAGGGTAACGAATCTCTTGAGCAAGCACATGACCCTCGGGCTCATCTCCAAAATCTACAACAAAGTTTTCATTCAGATTCAGACCTCCTTTCTTTGTATTAACATCTACTTGAAGCAGCATTGAGCCTTTCCTAGAATAATAATAATAATAATAATAATGATAATAATGGCTAGAGCTAGTAGCAATGGGTACGCCACAAAAGACCTCACTCTTTCAGTTTGCTTCATGGGCTTTAAGCAGAAGCATTTCTTTTGAGAAACCAAAGTTTGGAGATGGACAATCAAAGGCAACAACTCTTCTAAATGATGACGTGGAAAGCTGTAAATTCAATTCATTCAATTTCTCATCAAAATAAAGGTGTGCAATAACCTTGGGCCAAATTTAATATTCTTTTGTTAAGTTATGGAATGCAAAGTTGGGAGAATGGGCAAATAGGAGCTATAACTCTTTTCAATGATAATGAGGAACACTTGAAATTAAATTAATTCAAGGTCTCATCAATATAAAGATGCATGCCAAATTTGGTTGAAATGCAAAAAAGTTTAGTAAAGTAATGATAAAGAAACCAAAGTCAGATGGATGGCAGTTATTGGCCATGACTCCTGTAAATGATGTTATGCAGTTCACCTAATAAATGGTGTCCAATTATATGCAAGGGTTGAAGGGCAGAGAATGTGAAGATGTCAAGTTAATTGTCAAGAGCCATAACTCTATCCAAAATGGAGTTAATGAGACAAAACCCATAAATGACACACCTAGGCCTATGAGACAATGCACATATCACATTGCATCAGAATATGTTGTATGGTTTCTGAACTATGGTGGTTACAATGATGTGCTGAAGTGGAGATGCAATATTGATGGAAAAAGGGCAATAACTCAGTAAAAATTGGTTCAGAAAAGAAGAAACCTTTTAAAAGGCACATCTCGATCTAATAAACATTTCACCAACCAGATGGCATCCATTTGTGTGTATAGGTTGCAGAGCTATGTTGGTTACAAGAAGTGTCAATGGATGGACAGATAGACTGACAGAGAGATGGACAGAAAAGACAATTACTATAAGGATCCCACATCCTGATGTAAGATCCTAATAACAGTTACTGAAAACCATAAAAGTTTGGCAATGACAGTGAAGTAGTAGTAGTAGTTATTGTAGTAGTAGTAGTACATGTAGTAGCACTGGAGATGACAGAGGTGAGGCTATAGCGGTAGTGATAAAGTTGGAATGGAAGCGGTAGAGACAGGAACGGCATCATTAGCAACAGTATACATAGTAGCAGTGGTAGTAGCAGAGGAGGAGGAAGATGGTAAGAGGAGTAGAAGTAGTAGTATTAGTAATTTCATAGCACAAAAGTTAATGGATCAGTTGGCAAATGGGCACAATTATTCAAATAAAAATTCAAAAATAATAGGGACGTTGTCTGTCACCAAATAATATGCATGTTAAACTCATTTTAAAAACCAATCAAAATAGTTACTGTTACACTTATAAATTAAAAAAGTACCCACTTCGTCATTTCTGGGTAGATCTGTTCATCCCACCTGGTAAAGTGGGACGTGGTGACATATAGCCATTTTCCGTCCAAGCTAAGCTGTATCATTTGTGGTCCACCAAGAACGCTCTTCCTTTCCACGTACTCAGGGTCAGGCTGTTCCTGCCAGGAAAAGAATTTAAATAATCATATCCTACACCTTTACTGGTTCAAATATATTAATATTTCTTTGTTTTTATGTGATAAAGTAAGCTTCTTACTTTAACAAGTGTGCAGTAACTGGCTTTGCATTGGTTTGAATCCATAGTTTATCACTGATAGCATCCATCATATTAACCAATAAGGCACTGGTTGCTTCTGAAGAGGTCACTTATTTGGTAGTTGCTCCTATATCCTCTTCAACTTAAAGGACAAAATCTAGCAAAAACAAAATACATGTAGCATTGCTTTCTTGTTTTGTAAAGAAAACAAACTTGTTTCATTAACGGTATAATACAATTTTTTACTCTTTTTTTCTGAATTTTATTTTGAATGATTAAACAATTAATGAGATTAAGAATATAATGCAGAAATGTGGAGAAAGGTCAAAGTAAAAGAATACTTTCAGCTACCAGAAACAGAAAACTATCCAAATGTTAAATTATAAAGATTGATTAATGTAGAGCTCCCATCATTGTGGGATCATACTTTTGTGAGCAGACGCTGAAGATGAAAAAGATTGTTGTTGTTGTTGTTGGGGTGTCTACATTTTGAATTTAATAGAAACAAGGTGATGAATCTCTGTTGGAGCTATTTCATCTATTAATAATATTTTGTCCACATTTTCAGAGAGATTCTCACCCACCCACCACCTACTCCTCGTGGATTCCTGGCTTCACTACTGAACAATTGTAAAACTTTAGACAGAATCTTGCATGGACTAAGAAACCGAAAAGTACACCGGTAAATCTGACCTTTACATATCTAATTTCAAATGCATATCAACAGAAGAGTTATGATTATCTTTTCGCACCAACATGAAAACTTAACATTTCATCCCTGAATTGTTTGTCTTTCTTTTATAAACCCAAACAGCGACAGTTCATGTTAGTACTAGACCCATTTCCAGCAAATGTATTTTGAGTGTTATTTACTGTTGATACGTCACGATTGTTCCACTTCATGCCAGGTTGATCTTAACATGTACTTGAGATAATATCAAATGTCATCAGGTGGAAATGTCACCATACCCAGGAACGTTGTTACAAATATGATGGGGACTTGTAATCACATAAAGCACGATTTAAGTTACTATTACTGAGTGATGAACAACCTGACTTTGCCCTGTAGTCATGAAACTGTTTGACCTTAAAATTTGAACTGACACTCGAAACTCCCAAAATAAAAACCATAATTATTAGAGTCAAGTTATATCATCGAAAGTTGGCTCGTTTGTTGAATACAATAAAACAAATTCATCTTGACATTTCGATGTTTCCAGCTTTACTCTACACGATGTAACAGAAGTTTGTAATTTCTTGTAAATTTGAACATTAAATTTCTTTCTTTATTTATTTGGTGATCAGACAGTAAATTGTGACTATGTAGAGTATATTTCATCAAGAAAACTACCGTTAGTCTGTACTTAAAGTGTTTCCTCCATCAATGTAATAAATGTAATATATACTCACTTATAAGTTGCATCCAACTCCGAACTGTACAAACCCAGATCTGCCATCACATAATGTGCTGGGAGATCTATGTCTATGCAGTTTGTTAGGAGTAATCAGTAGAACAACCAACATAGACATGGTATATTGTTTGCAACTGGACTTGACCTGTAAGTGAGTATATATGGTAAGTCAAACTTGCTTTTGATCAATCAAATGTCTTCAGTCTATATTTGTACTATAGAGAGCAATTAGAGGGGTGAAAAAGCAAACCATATTGAACATAATAAATTCTACTCCTCTGCCATTGCACTTACACAGAATATCATAACCTATCATGGGATGTACATGTGTAACTTACTTAAATACTGTTGCACACAAATTTGTGTCCTACAATTTTTGAGTGAACGTAAAAACATACCCAACTACTAAATAACAACACTCTCACCGTACAGTAAATACTGGCAACTCCCTCACCATATTATAGTGGAATTCCGGTTACTGATCTTTTGGATTAGGGTGAACTATTCACGAGTCGAACAGTTCCTAACTTTGCTCTTCAATAACACTTATGACAACCTTGCCTGCCATCTAGTGAATGATGAAGATACAAGAAGGGGTAAAACAGGGTCGGATTAAGACCTTTAGAGGCCTAAGCACTGAAAAGATTATGGTACCCCCCCCCCCATATGTAATTCAAAATAAAAACAATACTAAAACGTAATTTCTCATTTTATTTTATTTATTTATTTATTTTTTTGTGCTCTTGCTTTGCTGGTGCCCTAAGAGCGTGCTTAGTCTGCCTATTGGGTAATCCAGCGCTGCTTATACCAATAACAGTGGAAAATAATCGTTACACAAAATCAAATATTAAAAATGAAATGGGAGAAATGTGGAAACATGATGCTATTTTTCGCAAGAGTGTTTTTTTATATTTATGATTATTCTTTATTTTGTAAAGACATAAACGATTCAGGGGCATAAGGATTAGGAATGAAATGACTTAAGGTGCGAACTGGATTTGGGTGAAACGGCTTGGACCTAATTTCACTACAATTCTCAAACTGTCTCCACAAATTGAGATTTTGCTTTATCTTCCTTATGATACTATAGACAATATCAATATTTTTGTCAGAGGTACATATAGTTGAAAGGATATAAAATCACTTTTTAATCTTGAGAAAAGAATTGATGTATTCCTCAAATTTGAGCAAATCCTCAAAATGTCCTCAGAGATAAGGCAATACTTCAGGCAAATTCAAGATTGTATGACAGCATTTTAATTCTTGATGCATGCTGAATGTTATGTGGAATAAAAAAACTGTTACAAACCCAACAATGAGAAAGACATTAAATATTCTCAAGGAAAGCGATTTTGATTTAAAACTGGGACCTGGATTCTGGCATAGTGTAGGGTATCCCCAATAGCCCGAATCAATTTGGAAAAGGCAGTGATTCACATACCGCTATCTTGGTTTGGGGTAGCTTTGAAGTTTAATCATTTGACAGGGGACCGATTTATGAAACGATTGTGGCTTACCACAACTATACAAGGATTTAAATTACACATGCCATTTGCATAAACTTTCTTTAAAAGTTGTGAAAGCTTGCGTAAAGAGAGGAAGGAATGTCAAGAAATTGTTAATATTTGACATATTAAACCATTCTGAGTCCAATTTGAATTATGAATGTGCAATTATTTTCTCGAAGGTTGGGTACCATTAAGAATGGATTGGGTTCAGACAATAGTAGTATTGTACTCACGATAGTGATAGGTGTCAGTAGCTCACTGTATTGTGCAACGAGCTGTAATGACAGTATTAGAAATGTTAGAATCCCCACATCGCCGCTAAAAGAAAATTATTGTTTTCAGCGTAATTGTTTAATCTTATCTACTGCTTTTAGTTGTAATTGTTTTTGTATCATTGATACGGTCTTTCTAACTTTTGAACATGTTCCCAGTGATATTTGTATCTATTATTGTAGGTGAAGCCAGAAATGTATTTGTCATATATAAATAATTATAGAGGTAATATCAAGTACATTCAATGGTGTATTTTATTCTTCCATATATGAATTACACTCCACTCGACCCAAGTGTTTGTTTTTTATCTAGTCAATAACCATGACAATGAACGACTTACCGAAGGATCAATTATAGTTCACGCCAGAAGTAAAAGACCGAACTTAATGTGTCTTTGTATAGAACGGTTTTTGAACCCAAAATATATTTCAAGACAACGCCTTTTGGGACATTTTGTCTAAATGGTTTTCGAAACATGTAACTTTACGAGAATACAACATTAATCTGAACTGAAATATATCATCAAATAAGTGGATTGGTTCAATCCAATTTTTTTAAGGTTGGATTTTCTGAGTATAAAATACAATTTAGCAGAGAGGGCAAGTAAGTACCTCCCCAATTTGTTCTCGTAAGAGTTTATACTGAAGAAAACTTACCCAGGTATTCGACTGTGCTTTAGATGACTTAAAGACTTTTAAAGAAAATACAAAGTAATTAGTGCATATTAGGGACGCACAGCAATATTTGGAATTTGGGTGAGGCAAGAAAGCTACAAGGTGTTTTGTCTATAGGTATTGGAAAGTTTTTTTTGGGGGGGGGGGGGATGAGAGCAAAGTGTCCTACGCAATGCGACAGCAGTCTCTGCCTGGTCTGGGAATCGAACCTAGTACTCTTATATTTGTCTATCACATTTACTACTGAGTTCCCATGCCTGCCATATGATATGAGTTATCGGTGTACACTAGAAACGCAGAAACAATACCCTGGATTAGTTCCGCTAAGACAATACTAAGTCATTTTTTTAAGACTGTTGCGACCACAAATACGACTAAATGATAATATATAGTTTAAACATTTGACCGGGGTAAATTTACGAAACTGTTATAGGTTATCAAAACCAGCAAGGATTTCAAATTACTCTCGCCGTTCGCATCATCATTTTTTTTTCTTCAAATTGCGAAAGCTTGTGTAAACAGAGGAAGGAACGGCTTGAAATTGCTAATATTCAAACATGTTAAAGTATTCTGAATTGAATTTTAATTATGACTGGCGATTATTTTTTCAAAGGTTGGGTACCATTAAGAATGGATTGGGTCCAGACAATAGTAATATTGTGCTCACGAGAGGGTTCTAGGGCAATTCGGAGTGGACAATTGGGAGCGGAGAATTCAGAGAGATGGAAAATGTGAAGCCCATTACTTAAAAATAAAAACAAATTAACAAGACTCGCATATAAAAACACGCTTTAATAAATTGATTTTTTTTTAGAAACGTCTATGGGTAAAGCATATGAACTAAGAATCTTGTACGAAGAAGCTACAAATTTTGAGCTAAGTTACCTGACAACATATTACTGAATGCAAACAATATCAAAATAATCAAACACAATGTAATAATTCTTAGTTTAACAAAAACTTATGTTTTGTGAACAAAATGCTTTAAAAAAAAAATCGCCATATTTCCTTCCTCTCTGTTGTTTTGTCTATATGGTAAAGATAGCCTTGAAAGACTAACGTTCTTTTTCCCTTTTATGATTCAAGAAATTATAGAGACATTATGTCGTATATTATGTCGATGATATACAGATTTAATATTGCAAAGCTTATATACTGTCTCTTTGAGAAACCTACGTAACGAATAATAAATAACCAATTAAGAGCTTATATGTATTTCAACTACTCACAACTCGAAGACAGATGGCTGTTGCGGATATATACAAGTAAATTGTTTCATTGAGCACGTGTTAAGTGTTAATAATACACAGTGATGTCCGATAGTTTCGAAAAAAGCTATAACTTATGAAAGTAGTTATAGCGCGAACATAAAAGAATAGCCTTATTTAGTAATTGTTAAAAAAGCGCATAATTATATCGGTATGTAACAGTCTGTTTTTGACAGTGTTGCTGCATTTCACAGTCTTTTCATGTGTCTGCTGAAAGAATGTGGTTGAACATCAAAAGGATTATGTCGTACATTAAGACATCGCTTATGTGTTATGTTGGCATTACATGGCAATTACTATTATTCAGTGATAGAATTTGGACTAAGAATAGCTTTAAAAAATGCATTATCAATGGTAACAGTTAAACACACACCCACACAGTCATATGTTGTTGTGTAACTGAACCCTTCTATAGACGTGTCTAAAAAAATCAATTCATTTAATCATGTTTTTATTCTGTCTCCTAATTGTCCTCTCTCCGAATTATCCATTATCCGAAATGTCTGTCTCCCAATTGCCCCCTCTCCAAATTGTCCGTTCTCCGAAATGTCCTCTCTCCAAATTGTCTGTCTCCGAATTATCCCCTCTCTGAATTGTTCACTCCTAATTGTCCGCTCCAAATTGTCCATCTGCGAATTGTCCGGATACCCACGAGAGTGATAGTTTTCAGTGACTCAGTATATTGTGTAATGAGCTGTGATGGTAATAATAAAATGTTAGAATCCCCACATTGCCACTGAATGAAAATGATTGCATTTTAATTGTGACGGGCGATTATTTTTCAAAGGTTGGGTACCATTAAGAATGGGAGAAGATCATCTGACTCTCTTTATCTACTGCCTCTTTCACTGACTGGACTTCATTGGTTTTGCTTTTTTTGTATCCAACTCATTTAAAATGCCCCAAAACTCCTCGGAATGCCAAAGAAGTGGCCTAACAATAAATACAGTCTCATTCCCACTTTGCCTCTTATCCTCATAACTCCTGGTATCCATCAGTGAAACCTTTTTAATTTTTTCTTTTTGTTCTGCATTCCAAGAGTTTTTTGCTTTCAACGCATTAAGTCGCCACTGCAGCTTCTGCAATTCAAAGAAATAGGAGAGTAGAATCAATACAATTTACTGTTAACCAACTTTTATAATTGCATGGCATTTATTTTTGCACATAATTCAATAGTCATTACAATATGTTTTGGGGGAATCAATTTTTTTTTTCTTCACAATAACCTATGCACAAAATAAGAGAGCAGCAATATTGTTTGTCATCAGGATACCAAAATTTAGTAGATGTAAATAAAAAAAATGTTGTCTTGCCTATCTTATGTCCTCCTCTCCCCAACCCATTGCAACAGCTGTCTAGGCACATGAATCATGAATGTTGCTAAAGTTTGAGCTTAAGACATATCAACAGTCATATACAAGTTGAATGTATTTTTGATCCAACAAGATTGCTAGATTTAGACCGAAGAGCAAAATCACAAACTTTAGTTGGAAATCAGACTAAGTTTGCTTTATGGCTCCAAGTCAAACCAAAAAATGTCTCATTCCAAAACCTGTACCTATTATTTTCAGACTAAACATACCCATCTATTAAAATTTTGTTTATTTCTACACATGTTAGTTGTCAGCACTATAATAAACCTGACCATAAAAGAGTAATTTGAACAAGATCGCAACAAAAGGTTTAAACAACTAGTATGCCCCCAATACTGTAATGTTTGTTAAATTGTAATCTGCAGACATAAACAGTCTCAAGTCCCAAAAATTGCTGTAATGACCTAAAATTCTAACCAGGTCATCTAATTATGACCAAAATCAAGTGTGTAAAATTTTTTGACTCTAAATTTATTGGCTTTTGTGCTATTTAGCTAAAATTGATTCAGGACAGTCTTGGGGGTCAAACATCAGCAAAACACATAGATAGATAGATTAGATTAGATAGATAGATAGATAGATAGATAGATAGATAGATAGATAGATAGATAGATAGATAGATAGATAGATAGATTAGATAGATAGATAGATAGATAGATAGATAGATAGATAGATAGATAGATAGATAGATAGATAGAGAGAGAGAGAGATAGATAGACAGATACAGTACTGAAAACAAATCTTCCTTTCAAAATGAGATTTAATTTGGTGACATTTTGACATTTAGTTCAATAATATCCATAGAAGTATTTATTTTTAATTATTTGCTTGAATGCTGACATTTTTCTTGGGGTGTGAGTGGGAAGAGTCAATACTTAAATGATATTAAAAGAGATTGTCCTCGTCTTTCTCCCATATCTTGTCATTTCTTTCCTGTGAGCCTCTTCTTTTTTTGTTGTTCTTTTGTTTTTGTTGTTCTTTTGTGCTCCTTTTGTTTATAACTTTGGAAGTATGTCTTACTTCCAGCTGAAAAAGTAAAAGAGTATGAAATGTCCGAAATATGTTTTTCTAAAAACTTTTTTTTTCCATACTGCTGATTTCAAGAATTTATACAAAAGACAATTCATCTGATAGGATCAGGATAAAAATAAGATACTTTTTTTTCAAAATGTAACTGACACAAAATCATAGTTATTGAAAAAGTCATCCAAACTGTCACAAGCTTCATTTACTTTGAATGTTGTGGTATTTAATGTTATAAATTTAAATTGCTAACAGAAGCAAAATAATTGTAGATACTGGGGGGGGGGGGGAACAATTAATGTATCCACTTGTCCAAATGAGGGGTGAATGGGTAAAGAGCGCAATTTTTTTCTAAAAAAACAAAAAACAAAAAGTACTCTAGCTACATAATGATATCTTGTCCAGCAGGACAAGTAGCAATTCAAAAACGTTTGAGCCCTAGAACATCAATTAACCCACAAGTACATATTGTATGTAGGCATTAAATTGATTGAAGCTGAGCTTTACTGATTTGATTGTATGAGAAAGCATCACAAAGAAAAGAATTGCAAACAAATAAAGCACAATGTCTCCCTCCCCCATGCAGTGGTAGCAAACGAGACTTATGTTTCAAAACATCTATATCCCACTGCTGAAGATTTAAAAAATTAAATATACTTTTTGTCTATATCCCCGCTTCAGAAGATTTAAAAAAGATTAAAAACACTTGCTTTGCTCTAACACACTTTTTAAACACTCCATTAGATTAGAAGATATGCATGTAATATAAATCTAATTTGAGGAAATCAACATATAAACACTTTTCTCCATATCTGAGAGCATATACAGAACTTTTATGAATATAACTGGTAAAGTATTACCTTCGACAGTCACAAGACCAAACTACTTGTACATTTACAACTACACTTTCAAAAATGTATGGGAAAAACTCTGTACCATCATGCATTAAATAACGAACAGTGAAAAACATTTTAGTTGTTTGATAAATGTACATGATACAGCCTCAGCAGAAATTTGATACTGTTTAAAATTCTAAGATGGTTACCCTTGATATCCACTTGGACCGTGGAGTTAAGGTGGTAAATTCATTACATGTCTGATTAGCTGACTTCAAGAACGAGTCACTCTGGCACATTACTGTTCTTGCTGAGACTGGTGTCTATAATAAAAATTGGAATGTCACAAATGTTACATATGGTAAGCACCACTATTCCAGTTTACTAATCTTCATACTACTGCATCTACCATCCTATATGCACATATACTTAAACTATGTTTATATGTAAATGTATGTTTTTTAGAGTTGAAATGAATACCACATTTCTTATTTGTAGATGTTAAGAAAGTTATCGAATTCATCCTCTTTTTGTTTGTCTACTTTAGTTATCATGCCTCACTGAAAACATAGTCATCTAAATCAAATTAAATGACACTTTAGGGGTCTTGAGTAAATTTATGATTCAAAATAAAAATCCAGAGGTAAACAAACATTGTCTGCATCATCTAATTTTCATTACACTATTTTAAATGTCTATTTAATATCTGTTTATGGTAAGATTTGCCTAATGAGTAGACAATGGTTGTTTACCTGTCGCACGCAACAGCTCACATAACCGCACAGTCAGTAACTCCAGGACCATCATGGCGGATTACGTGAACAAAGAGTAATTTTTCAGCATGTCTTGAATGAGTGGTGTTGCTCTGCATGTCAGTACTAATGGTGTTGAAACTGTTCATGCACAAAACAAATTCTGTAATTTTATCTGCACATTGAGATGCTCACATGAAATTTTACTGAGCTACAGACATGGATATCATTTCTGAACTGAACCAACTATAGTTCCACTGTGTTGATAATAAATAATGATTGTGTGATAACTGGTTCTGTGCAGCAACTGTTACAGACCCTTTAGCATTTTCCACTTATTTGGTTTTTTAAACGATATTCTGATATACAACATCCACCCACCCTATGAAAAATGTTGGCATTACCAATAGCCCTTAAATGCAGTGGGACTCGTTATAAATGAAACTACGAGTATCGGTAATGGATAGAGGGTTGGGTGGTCAAAACCCTAACAATATAACACCTGCTACAGATTTGGACTCCCAGACCTCTATCTATTGAGCAATACAGTGGCACATCCTATTACTGTTGCATGCCTATTACCACGGTATTTAAACATTTTTGTTCAGTGATGTCACCATGAGTAACATCTGAATAACCTGTATGTAAACATAATGTCTTGAAGTTGACATAGTCGTGAATATAAAAAATTTGAAGAATAACTCTATTCATGGTACAGTAAAACCTGTCTTGAGAGACCGCCCCTTCTGCCAACAAATAGCGGTCTCTCATGACAGGTGGTCTCTCATAACAGGTTTGTACAAAAAGACCAGTTTCCAAGGTAAAAATTCAGCGCTGTTTATATTACATTCTTTATTTATTCTTGTTAAAATTTTGCATGCATTTATCTGAAAAAAAGTTTATTCTGCAATAAAGATATACATCTATCATTAAACATGAATCACATTTATATTTGAAGATCACATATACATGTATTAGCATATGAATTCGTTTCTAATTGACTCCTTGTCTTTTATAACAACCTGAATTTGAGTTTTCCTGACGTTTAAACTGGCTGTTGTTTTGTGAGAGGTCTCACCTTTTTCACTTCTTTCTATTACATTCATTGTTTCCTCCAGTGTTTGAATTTGTCTCTTTTTCTTTGTAGATTCTGCCATTGTTATTAAGGTGCTAGGTGTTAACGTTATCAGTGATCAATTGTAATAATGACTGTAGCGGTTTTGGGGAATAAAGAACACATATACAATGTATACGTACCAATTAATGATAAAAAAGACATAATTAACTCATCCAGAAACAGAATAAATTTATTTAGAGACAAAAGTCAAAGGCTTAATTCACCGACGACATAAAGGGATTAACTCTATAAACAAAAGGTGTAACTGGCTGCACTAAAGTAAACAGATGACGGTTTGGTGTGAGGGATATAATCACTGTAACATTAAAAAAAAAAAAACACAAACCTTTAACAATGACAAAAGAATCCAGGAAACGACTATCCCCTACTGGTATTAAAAACAAAGACAAAGACATCATTCACCCGAGGCATAACGGATTAACTCCAAAGACAAACGATGTATGCGACTGCTACATTGGCTTTAGCCCTACAATGGCAGTTAGTGACATGTATCGTCGTGGCATCAGTTTCGGAGCGTCATGTGTTTCGGAGCGGCCATTTTATTTTGTTGATATCACGTGATAACATGCAGCTGATGACGCAATTTTCAGAAGTTTTGTTGACAGTCCTTTCACGCTTTGCTACAAGTAAAGAAAATGCTTCTAATTCGTCTAAGTGCCGTAAGTATACACATTATGCATAACAATTACCAAAAAAACATAAAATTTCCTAAGACACTTTCATGCCCATTCAAAATACCTTTTTTTTCCCCATTATATCAATGAATTGAAACGTTTGGCGCAACTTGATTTGTTGTCGTGTGTCAAATGAATAAAATCAGGTGACTTCTTATCTCCGCCCACTGCGCAATTATTTTTTCATCCGGAAGCCCATTAAGGGAATAAATATAAATTTTGCTGTTTAATTTAATGGGATATTTTTTTGTTTTTTTTATCTCCTTATTTGATGTTTTTAATACAGAAAAAAAGAGTAATCGAATTTAATGAATTAAATAAAAAAAATTTAATGATAATACTTATATATTGGAAAGTTAACATTTACATAATTTTTTAAAGAAAAAATATTAAACAATTTTAACCATGTCATAAATGCATTACGCGCATTTTTCCATGATTTTCAGAATGGTGGAAACATGCATCGACACTATCATTGTTATGATCAAGAAGCTTTAACTCAAGCACATACATGGACGTAAAGGAGAAAAAAATGCCAGTTAAAAAGGCGGCAAGGTTGCATAGTGTTCCTGAAACAACTTTACGCCAACGTGTCATTGGTGAAGTGGACATTGACACCGTTAAATCGGGGCCAAATCCATTATTTTCCTTGGAGCATGAAGCTAGGCTTGTAGACCACATTTCTCTTTTGGCGAAAGTGGGCTATGGTTATACCGGTTCAGATGTATGTAATTTGGCCACTGACTATGCTGTTGACATTGGACTTCGTCAGAAGGATAATCCATTATCACTGCAGTGGTATCACAACTTCATTTCGCGATGCTCTAATTTAACTGTTAAAAAACCAAGGTCTCTTGCAATCGCACGTGCAAAATCGACATCAAGAGAGAAAGTAACCGCATATTTTGAGGAACTGGAGAAAATCATGAATACTTATAACCTGAAGGAGAAACCACAGTACATTGACAACATCGATGAGAAGGGAATTTCCTATAATCATACCTCTCCTTTTGTAGTCGCCGATAAAAAAATCGAAACCTGTCGCAATTACCAGTGGAATGTCATATAATGTGACTGTTTTATCGGCCGGGAATGCTTTAGGTACATCCATTCCAGTTTATTTTATATTTCCGGGAAAGCGAATGAGAAATGAATTGCTTGAGGGTGCAACAACTGGTGTTTCTGGTACTGTTAGTGAGACTGGATGCACCAATGGTCAAGTATTCAGGAAATATCTCGAGGAACATTTCATCAGCTATGTACAAGGGCGTGATCCATCTCAGCCACTGCTTCTGTTGTATGACGGACACAGATCATTCATACCAGCTACAGTATTCCAACATGAAAGCAATAACTCTGATTCCAACGAAGTTACCAACCATAACATCTCTCCACAAAATAACGAATGTTTTATTCCCAACGAGGACAACGCAGTAGGTTGTCATGCTCTGAGCCCAAGCAGTCGAGCTGCTGGTTTCCTCAGCAAGAAGGAGAGTGTATTACTGGACAAATCAAAGAATACCACTAAGAAACACAAAGTCCTAACGGCTATAGTTGGTGGAAAGCCAATAACAGAGGATAGCATTGTGCAGGAAATAATTGGACATCATGAAATGCAATCGTCAAAAAAAGCAAAGAAAAATGAGGAAAACGGAAAAACATACAAGCCTAAGGAATCTTCACTATCTGAGGGTTCAAAAAAGTCAGGGAAAAACATAAAGCTTACACACCCTATTAAGATCCAGTCAGATGGTGTTAATATGACTGGTCCATCGGGCAAGCATGTAATATCAGTACGGGAATCAGAAGAAACGGAAGACTCTGAGTTTGTAGATGACGATGAACCCTGCTGTGTATGCAAACAAGAACAGCCCGATGCCATGAAACACAATGATTACATCGAATTCGTCAGTTGGGCACAGTGTTGTGTTCAAAGATGCAGTCACTGGGTTCATTTGAAGAATTGTACCTAAGTAAGAGTCTTGAGGCGGAATGAGGTCTTCAACTGTCCCTGTCATCCCGAACTGCCAAGGACAACTATGGCAGACTGAAGAGATGTTTAAAGAAAGTTTTCAAATGTGTACATATCTAATTTTGAAGTTAACAGTTAAATTTTCTGTTTGAACCAGCTTAAAAAATTATCCCTCAACATTTGTTAATTCTTTTCTGTTAATAAAACTGAGCAGAAGAGATAGAAATACAATAAGAAAGAAAAATATCGATTCATACTAAGATGACAATTGTTATGTTCCCCATTGTAGCCAGTTTGTGCCACCATACAGTACAGCAAGTCAAATTTAGTTTTAAACAGGAGGAAAGTGTACATATAAAAGGGACACGTAGCTTATAATAAAAGAATCAAAAGAGACAACCACAACATAGAAAAAAAAAATGAGAAGGAAAAGTTTGATTGCCTTACCTTAGCGAAATATATGAAGGCAATGCCACATTGGTCCAAGGACAGTCCCGAGGCATCAGTACTATTACATCCCTCATAAGCACAAAAACTTCAGGTAAAGCAGTGTGCGTTCTCATCTGAAATTAAAGGGTAAATAATTTTAATCATATAGATGCATATAATATATATTGGTCCTACACATACAATTACAAAAAATTGGCTTAAATTAGGCACAAGCAACAAAAAAAAAAAAAAATCTGTGTCTGTTTTTCAACCTTTTATATTTTGCTGTAAGAAATTATTAAATCAGTTGTACTTACACTTGCATAAAGATTGAGGGCTAATATAATATTTCACACTAAATTTTTCCTTTATTTTCATAAGCAAGTACTGAAAATGTGAGTTTTTATTTCTTCAAATGTCATGTATGGTGTAAGGGAGATAACTGAATGAAATACATAAGTTGTGGTATTTTTATTTCCGCCAATATATCATCCATGTAATATAAATTAGTTCATGAAAACCTGTATTAACATGCATGCAACTAAATTATCCAAAAATAAATTATTGATAAAGTGTAGAACCTAAAATTGAGGCTTATGTGTGTAGTGGAGACCTTGAAAGTGATTTAATTTTGTTCTCTGAGATGAGGAGGCTGCCTCATATCGAATAGTTTATGTTCTCTAGAATGCCGGTATATGGATTGCAACCTTGCGTAAACATGCCAATATGATCCCAAGCTATTCTGGATTCTTGCGATGCGACCCAAAGTTTGAAGAACAGTGTGGACTTGAATGGAAGGAATGGGCAATATGTGACTAATGTGGTTACCACTCAGAAACATTTGGCCTTATATGAGGAAATTCCAAAAGAAACAGTTGGGACAGAAATAAATATGATTAATTGAAAGTCAATAAAGGATTATAAATGGGCACATGCAAGTGTCAATGGGAAATGCTAACTTAAAGAAATGGCTCTTGTCTGATGATATTCCTGCTACTTCTACAAAAGGAAATGCAACAGAACTTATCTTTATATATTGCATGAAGAATTTCAAGACAAGAAAGTGTACAAAAAGGGACAATTATTGCATGACAATAAAAAGAAAGTGGGAAGGAAGACCATATCTATAATAAGTTACCTAAAATTACTCACACCAGCATATCCTATATGATACAAAGTGATCTACAACAACTGAAGCACCTTCTTTGAACCCTATTGTGTTCTCTATCCTGTTTTATGGCATGCTTTTCAAGAAGTAGATATTTACTGTTTATACATGATTTATCCTGATATGCAGGTAAAAATGTTAATATTTGGCCAAAAATCATCCACATTGTGTTTACATAACTTATTTTGTTGCATGTATGACAATCTCTGAGCTGACTCCACTGATATAAAGCCATCAGGCCATACAAATCTCTATCTGCCATAGCCATCTTTATCAAGTGCCTTCTCCGATGCCAACATGTGTTATTTTCTGAAGATTTTATACATTTTCTGGTTAAAAGTCTGTCAATATTTGACCCAAACTTCTCAATATCCATTGTTTTTGCCAAATGACACTATGATAGTTTATAAATGGCACGTACATGTACATGTTACTATGGATACACTGCGATGCTGGTATTCCCTTTAGGTATCACGGTACCAATTGTTTTTCCATAGACCTTAATGTTAACATTTGGTGAAATAAATATACCTTCTCTCCTACTTTAGCATGCATGTCACACACTGTCATAGAGAGCAATGTTAGATTGTCAATTTGACAGTGATAGAACCAGGTACTCCATTGCATTTAAGAGAGATAACTCTGCTGGAACTAGACAGGGGTAAGAGTTGTCCAGTCACAACAGACACATTTTCAGTGATGTGTATCACATTTTTAAAAAATCATAAAAAATGCAAAACATGATCTACATATGAATTAACATAATCTCACATGTTGCTAAGAGACTCAACTTTTTTTTTAAGCCAGACAGAAACTGCAACTCTTACATAATACACCAATCACAGCTAGTTTTGTTGTTTATTTCTGAATACAATGTTCCTACACCTTAAGCTCCACCCCTTGGGCTTGCGCAATTGGTACCGTGATACCATAACACTACATGCATGACCTGTCAAATTTACGAAAGCGGTAGCCAGCCTACAGTCTTTACTTTTTAAGTGGTCGCGGTACAAAGGATTAAATAAAGTTCAGTTGTGTTTATCCGTTTTTCCGATGCGGTCGTTCATAGCAGTGTCGAAATGTATATTGTGCCAAGAAATCGTGGTCGCTGGTCGCGTTCTGCAGGTGGTCGCTCACGACAGTGCGTTTATATAATAAAATCAATCCGTGCATTACGATTGTGGTCGTAAATGACAGATGGTCGCTCATAGCAGAGGTCGCTTAAGAGAAGGTTTTACTGTACATGTAAACAAAGTCGTAGATTTCTTTTACATGTACAAATCTGAGCAAGTGATCAAACCCTATTCATACCTCATCCGGTTTCACTCTCTTTTTCTGTACTTATCAATCATAAAATTGTACCGAGCACAATGTCTGCAAATCGTCTGCTTCACAATTTAAATACCACCAGCAGAATTGGTGAAATGACTGACACTCTTTGATAAAAATTGTTATCGAACTTCTGGGGGGGGGGGGGGGGGCACATTATGGGTGTATTGTCAAACTCGTGAATTTTGTTTTAGTCTGGGTTCTTAGATCCAGTTGTGGCGCAACGGGGGGGGGTGGGGGGGGGGGGGGGCAATTGCCCCCAGATGCCGGCGAAGGGGGGCACCGTTGGGAGCTTTTTTTTAATAGATGTGACCAGGTTGTAGATGGCGGTGTGGTGTGGTGGGGGTGGAGGTTGACAACTGACATAAAAACTGTTCTCTGTGTCAAAGAAGGGGCGCCACTAAAGAACATTGCCTCCAGGTGCCTCGAACCCTCGCGCCGCCTCTGCTTAGATCCGTAGTATAAAGGCAAGTTAATGAACCATGTCATCCCTTCAAATTCATTAAAGGTGTTTTCTATACATGGGGCATAAAATTAAATTTTACAGGGATTGCAGTTAACTATAAGTATGCCATAAAATAAATATAACATAAGAATATCATAAGTCATATATAATTATTTAATGGATTTACTACAATTCGGGCATATAAAGATCTTGATTAAATTTACACATTTAATGGTGACTTTTTTATTAAATGTGTTGCTTTTACATAACATTTCCTGATTTTTCATTATTTTTGTTTTACTTTGGAACCATACTACCGACGGTCACTGTATTTCTGAATTGCCACGGTAATAGGACATTCTCTTTCGAGCGCCTCCCGTTAGAGGTCACCTCGGAATAACCAGCACCGTGACAAATGCACGATACGTTGATTACTGATGCAAGTAAAATAAAAATGAAGAAGCATGTATACTGAAACTTTTTGGGGGATGTTTTCTAAGTAGTAACGCGGTAATAGGACGTGGCGGCCTACTCGTAATTTCATTTGTAACGAGCCCCTGTGCTTAAATGTGGTCAGCTTGTACATGATGTATTGATTTACCATAACAGTTTGCTTGCTCTTCTTCGAGTATTCGGTAACGTCATCACCATTTTTGTTTGACTGTGGAGATGACCATGACGCAGACCTATATACAGGTCATTCGGCCCAAAACGCAGTTCGTACTGTATAGTATGGGGTCCAGTTACTAGAAACACCGAAATACACTGAAAAACCGAAATACGCATCGAAATACACATGTATTTACATGTTCTCGGTGTATATATCGGTGTACACACAGGAATTATTATTTGTTTTTGTTTGAATAGTAATATAAAGCAAAATAAAATATGATTGGAGCGATTTTGATACGAATTATTTACTTTTTTCCTAGTTATAGTACTCGTCACTCGGTCGTACTTTATTGGACAGGTATCATAAACAGATGATCGTTCCGGAACGGAGGTGGTATGATAAGCGACTGATAGTTCCGGAACGGAGGTAATCCCCGGAACGGACGGTATAAGTCGGTTTAATTCATATTGTTTTAAGTATCTTAATTCATGTTCGAATTGACTGCACACACCTAGACCAGGGTAATTTTCTTGACACAGGAAAAACTGTGGAATTGTTGTTAAAATCAGACTCGAGCGTAGAATGCATTCCATGTGGTTTGAAAGAAATTGTATACTTCATTGTGAATAATACGAAAAACCTCGAAAAGAGGTCGAATAATGGCAAAAGTTCTTTTTCAGACGACTGTGGTGTATGGGATACATCTGCTGGTGCATCCCCTATATGGTACTATTTGCTGTATGACAACTGGAATCTGACCATGAATTTTTTTAAAATGGGAAGTATTCTTTAAAAAGACAAGTCCAGCGGAAAACTGAGTATAGACCTTTGGATTCGCAACCTGGCAAAGATCAAGTTGTCGTGATCCACAGGTACTATACTCAGTTGAAAAAGGACAATATGTACAAAAAGAGGGTCGCATGGCTAGGGGAGGGGAATCTGGCAAGTAATTTGTCACTGTTTGAATATGTCGAGAAATTTCCTGGTTTAACGCCGCATGGAAACTCGCGACAGACGACATAATATTTGCGGACTCCTGACGATGTTTTAGATGACATTACAGAAATGACTGGAAAAATGAAACCGCATTAAATATTGAATAAACTTACTTCAAAATATGGTGAACTGTCCGAACCGACAGGACTTCAACCAATTTATGACACACACAAATATCAAAAATCAAAGTACAGAAACTCTGGAAGATATCCATTTACACTAAGAAACTGACTTAAGACATTTCCTTTCCTTTCCTTCTGTTTTAATTTGTAGATTTTAGAGCTAGAGGTATTAGTGTTATTCTTATCTTTGCAATCCATGTCAAGGAGGCTTTGATGAACTGCTTTGCACAAGGATACACAAATAATCACGTCTTCTTGATGTGATTACTACATTTCTCGAATCAACTATTACAAGAGATGCTAACACATGATCATGCTGATCAGGAATCTTAGCATTAATTATTCGGAACCTACCATGTATACTCGCGCATAATTCAGGTCCAAATGCAAACAACATAGATCCTGATTTTGCCGTCGCATAATGCGCCGGCAGATCAGGGTCTATGTTGTTTGTTCTACTTATTAGTCCTTATAAATTGCATAGACCCAGATCTGCCGGTGCATTATACGACGACAGATCTGGGTCTATGCAGTTTGCAGTTGGTATCGAATTATACGCAGTATATACGGTAGGTAGCGTGTTGGAATGTTCTTTAAAAGTAACAAACTTCTATACCATAATATTGCATCTTCCAATGAGGCTATATTACTGAAAATAGGTGATCATCAGAACAAATTAAGTACAAAAGTATATTTTACTTCTAAATTTCCTCTATGTTTAATAATATTTGGTTTTAATTTTAGTCGTCCAATTTGCAAGGTACATCCTTTTCTCCCAGTAGCCTTATTGGGATCATAAGGAACCAAAGAAGTCTCTATGATCAGACCAGTTTCTTGGTGACATCACTCAGGTCAATCTAAAGTGAGTCTGATCACACTCTAGTCCGACTAAAGACCCTTTGGTTAGGTGACTGAACTCACTATTCATCTCTGCTGCCATTTTTCACCTATTTACAATCTAACTGATTGGTTTCTGTTATGTACATTCTGTATTTTACACTGAGAAACTATATTCCATATACAAGTCTATGATATTGGTGCTTAAGTGCTTTTCTCTCTACCTGTGTCCACATGAACACTTGTGTTCGAAACAATTTCAATTTTTCTGAATTTCATCAATATAATTTAGCATGCAGAATTTATGGATTCGAATCTTAACAGCCTGGTAATTGGAAGTGATGATGAGAAGGCTCTAGTCAAAGACATTACGGCAGTTCTGCCCGAAGCAACACACGTTCTGTGGACACGCCATTTACAAGAGAACGTTAGGCATATATTGACAGACGACGCAGTTACCGTGACTGACCGAAACAATATCTTGAAAGAAATTTTTGGTGAAGACGGTGAGTGCAGTGAGTAAACATTTAACCAATCATCTCAAAGCATTTTATTTTTATACATACTAATCACATCATACACGCAAGTCACCTGTTTGAGAAAGAGATGTCCTGATATCAGTCCTATGACAAAGGTAGTTTTGTCCAATCAAAATGAGCAAACTAATTCAGACTCTGTTATCATCACCTTGTCAAATAGATTACACAGTACTGCTAATCTAAACATTTTTCTCCACCAGTTTCTGTAACAAGATACCTGCACACATGAGGCCTTGTAACAAGATACCTCCACACACGAGGCCTTGTAACAAGATACCTCCACACACGAGGCCTTGTAACAAGATACCTGCACACATGAGGCCTTGTAACAAGATACCTCCACACACGAGGCCTTGTAACAAGATACCTGCACACATGAGGCCTTGTACGACAGAAAGTCTAAATGCAGGCATTCTAGTACAGGAGAGAGAGAGAGAGAGAGAGAGAGAGAGAGAGAGAGAGAGAGAGAGAGAGAGAGAGAGAGATTACAATGATGAAGGTATTTTGGTATTGATAATAATTATCGCAAAATATATTATTCGTGAATAATAGATTTAATTGCATAACAATCTTTGGTCAAGTGAGAATCCTACAGACATTACTAATTAGTCTAGGCTCATCCATGTATTGAGAAGACTCATGAGATAAGAAACAAGAGGTCCCCTTTTTGTTGAGTCCACTATTCATTTAACTAGAAAGAAAACAATTTCAGCATTGAATTCAATCCAAACAACTTTAGCATTAACTGTAATCAAGGGTGTGAATGAATGGATGGACACGGGACACGCACACGGACACCAAAGTGGTCAATAAGTCAGGCTTTTGCCAAGGCAGGCTTGACAAAAATTACCTGTGAGGTGTGCCAAAAAAGCCAACCCTGCCCAAGATTATTTTAATTTCTTATCTCAGAGAATATTTAGAGAAAGAAACAGAAGATGTTGAGTCCGGACACATAATCAATAATGTCTTATAATTTTAATGTAGAAATAATTCATTATTAAGAGAATGCGTATATCTTAAGAAAATAAAACAAGCACTTTTACAATTCAGTCCAATTAATCATAATATCAAACTATAATGCATGAATGGTGATATAACAAAATACATTTGGTGAAATACATACAGAAGAATGAACACACAACTAGCACACATATACAATGGATTAGGATTTGCTCACCCACTCTCTCACATATATAGAAAAAACGAATTTTTACTAACATAATATATTTTTTTACAAAACCTTATATATGATTGTAAAGATCCAATTTATTAATCTTTCTGATTTGCTACTAAAGTTAATTGATACTATACTTTAGTTTCCACATAGGTTAAATATTGGTGAAACAACTACCACTTGCTACGTCATCTTAGATTTTTACCCGTTAAAGGTTTATTTATATAAAGGCTTTTCCAACCAAGTGAGCGGGATTTTAGAAATTATTATACATGTACCTGTGTTTGTCTTATGGATTGGGATCCTTTGTCATATGGTGAAGTTAAAATTATTCTGTATAGATGAAATCATTGACATGGCAGTCAGCTAAATTTGAAAACAGTCGGATATGAAAACGTTCTGCCGGTTCTTAAAGTTTCCACGGTCAGAGTCCACAGTCATGAATTTCTTGTAAGATGTTTGTATGTAAAACCACGAATTCTTGAGATACCGTATATACACGCATATATTCTGATACCAACTACAACTGCATAGACCCAGATCTGCCATTGCATAATACGCCGGCAGATATGGGTCTATGCAGTTTGCAAGGACTAATCAGTAGAACAATTAACATAGACCCTAATCTACCGGCACATTATGCGACTGCAGATCAGGGTCTATGTTGTTTGCATTTGGACCCGGATTTTATACGCGAGTATATACGGTAGGTCCTCAGTACCCAAGAGCTTTCATAGTGAAATATAATGTAAAATATTTGAATGATTTTTTCATACTTACAATAAACAAAACTGAATAAGTGATTAACCAACTTCATTTGTAGGGGAAAAATGCTTGTTGATATTAAGAAGACGAAAATGGATATTGATAATGTAAGCGGCTTGCGTTATACATTCTGTATTGTGCGGAGTCTAATGAACATCACTGAAACTTGCCCAACATTTCTTCTGCAGATGGCGTATGTATCACATGGACCTTAAAGTCCTTACTTTTGAAGTTTTGCTCATGAGTAAAGCTTTCAGACACAGAGTACCAGTCAAGAAATCTAACTGTACATTAACGCACTCAATCGACAGACAAGATTAATATGTGAGTTCCATTATAGATGACATTAGCTAGGATGATGCCAATTTCTAACTTATTCTTCCTGAGTGACACTAGAAATATATTTTAACCACTTGAAGTCTTTACTGGTGGCGCAGTAAGTTTTACATATAGTCTATTATATGGAATAGGTGAGATGAAAACGGTTGGAATCGACTTTAATTCACATGTTATCTAGTAAATAATTGCGATGTGCTGTTGATAAGAAATATCAAACAATATTTTTTTTATACTAAAGAATTCATGTTGCAGAACACTTGGCCTGCCCTTTATCTGCAAATATTTCCAAATTGTAGACATGTATGCAAATATTTCCAAATTGTAGACATTTATGCAAATATTTCCAAATTGTAGACATTTATGCAAAAATTTTGATGCAAAGAGCTGTGTCTACTATACTTTGTATGCAAACGAATTTAAGCATTATGAATATAACCTTCCCGTCGTTCTTTCCTATCACTAGGTGGCGCTGAGTGTATTTTTGAATTTCAAGACTGGTTCTCATTTCGAACAGTTTTACTCATGAGCAAAAATCTCCAAAACAGGGAACCAAAGGCTTGATATTATGCATACGCCATCATTCGTGGTTGAGTTCCATTTAAAATCTATAGCATACATCTTAATGCATTCAGACTCATGGGAAATAATGTGAGGCGATACCATTATCTGAAAATCCTCTCAACTTATCAATCCCTGTGATAAAAAAACCCAAAGAACTATTGGTTTTGACGATACGATTTACATCCCATATTAATGCGCTGATGAGCTTTAAAATTAGAGATACACTAAAATAGCACGAAGTGATAATATTTGATATTAAATTAATTGGGAATAGTAAAGAGTTGAACTTTGACCATTCCTTTATTGAATAAAAATCAAACTTTTCTTGTTACATTAAAAAATCTCTTGCTTTTTATCCAAGCTTCTTCAGTAGCTATCATCGTCAAAACAGGAAGGACGTCATGAACGAATTAATAACATTGCAAAGTCGTAGAACATCACCAGAATGTAAAATGGCATTAAGAGTACAAAATAATAATGCCTAATATCCAGAGATACAATAGAGTAAGGTCATACGAAATCTCAATTAAAAGCACTTATATTTTTCAACAGTTTTTGTTGTTGTTTTAATTCTTTCTAACCATTCTGAAATAGGGTCCCATCCCTTCCATTGAGGTTTTTGAGAAAGTCGGTTGCATGTTGAGACCATTTTCATGCAGGGGTCATGTCTTGACGTTACTCTGTAATGTATGTATGTATGTATGTATGTATGTATGTATGTATGTATGTATGTATGTATGTATGTATGTATGTATGTATGTATGTATGTATGTATGTATGTATTGTTACGACTCTATGGTCTAAGAAAAATGTAACAGAAAGAAAGTGAAACCAACAAATCAAGTAAAAATCAACAAGCAATTTATTACTAGATAATTAAAATGAAAAATCAAAAAGTCACTTACAGTAATGTGTTTTGAAATCCTAATAATCCAATAAGAATGATTGTTCTAATCACAAGTCCTAAATGTAGAATGTTCCGAATTCACGGCTGTGTCCTTGAATGTTATGATGTGCTAATGGTCTCCAAAGTCCTGATGTACTAGTAATCTTTGATGTGCTGATGTCAAAATGAAGTATTCCAAAATCTCTGAATAAGTTCACATAAATTCCAAAAACATCAATTAAAAATCCAAAATCCAAAAGTTTATGAGCACTGTTATAATCCAATGAATATTTAAAATAATTCCTCTCTTAGAATTTGGAATGAATTTTCACAACTGTAATAGCTCTTTACAAGACTGATGGTAATGTCAAAACTGAATAAATGTCCACCAAACATGGCATATATAAAGATTGGTCACATGACAGAATATTCTAGAACATGTGTCATCTTAATGGAATTTTACTTGTAAACAAAATTCAACCTTGACCTTCAAATTGAGAAAACATATTGATCAAAACAACCTAATTCAAGGACACTAGTTAAACATGTTTTTCCTGATAACATTAAGATTTAAGCAAATATTAAAGTGAAGAAACATTTATAATTTCCTAAAATATTTATAATATTATATAAACATCATACATAACACCTCCCCTCATAAAGAAAAAGAAAGATTTATATAATAAAGCTTTCTTTTGAATATACATCTAATACTACAATAACCAAAATTACATAAGAACATGTTTTATGATACTGGACTTAATTACATCAAGCAATATTACATTTCTAGGCACGTGAGAGTGCATCTGCAATCACATTGTCTTTTCCCCTGATGTGTCTGATGTCAATGTTATATTCCTGCAATATCAAACTCCATCTCAACAATCTCCGATTTTTATCTTTCATTTTGTTGATGAAAGTAAGGGGATTGTGATCACTGTACACAATAATTGGAGAAAGAGCTGTGGTGACATACACTTCAAAATGCTGTAAAGCCAATATCAAAGCCAAACATTCCTTCTCAATTGTGGAATAATTTTTCTGGTGCTTGTTGAGTTTTTTAGAAAAATAACACACAGGGTGATCCACACCACTTTTGTCTTCCTGAATCAATACTCCACCAACCCCTACATCACTTGCATCAACAGATAATTTAAATGATTGGCTGAAATTTGGTGCAGAAAGAACTGGTGCATTCTTAAGCATGGCCTTTAACTTGTCAAAAGATTCCTGACACTTGTCAGACCAATAAAATTTGGTTTTCTTACTCAATAAACTTGTCAAAGGTTCAGCAATTTTGGAAAAATTGGAACAAAATTTCCGATAATATCCAGCCATACCTAGAAATCGCATCAGTTGCTTTTTACAAATTGGAACTTGAAATTCAGAGATAGCTTTGACCTTAGCTTCTATAGGTTTAACTTGACCTTGTCCCACAATATGTCCTAAAAATGTGACACAAGCATGGCAAAACTCACTTTTGCTCAAATTAATTGTCAGATTCGCATCACTGAGTCGATCGAAGAATTTTCGAATGGTTTCCAAATGATCTTCCCAGGTGTTGTTGTAGATAATGACATCATCGATATAAGCGTCACAATTATCAAGACCAAATGTTATCATGTTCATCAGACGTTGAAACGTTGCAGGCGAATTTTTCATTCCAAACGGCATGACTTTATATTGATAAAGTCCATCTGGAGTTACAAATGCTGAAATTTCTTTTGCCCTTTCCGTCAGTGGAATTTGCCAGAATCCTTTTAAAAGGTCAAACTTGGTGACATATTTAGCATTTCCAATTTTATCAATGCAATCGTCCATTCTTGGGATTGGAAATGAATCAGTTTTGGTGACACTGTTGACTTTTCTATAGTCAGTACACATACGGAATGTATTATCTGGCTTGGGAACAAGAATACATGGTGAACTCCAGTTACTTTTACTTGGTTCTATGAAATCATTCTCCAGTAAATACTGAATTTCTTTCTTCAGATAGTTCTGTTTGAGAGGATTCATCCTATAAGGATGCTGTTTCACAGGCGCAGAATCTACAATGTCAACGTCATGATAAATTTTACTTGTTCGTGTTGGAACATCAGGAAACAAGTGCTCATATTCATATAATAGCTGTTTTAGTTCATTTCTTTCCTGTTGTTGTAGATGTGAAAGTTTCTGGTCTAGGTTGTTCAATATTTCTGAATTCCGAAGATTGGTTATACCAGAGTCACTATAGTCTGATCGTATTCCATCGTTGATATCTTCACTGTGTGGGACAGGTACAACTAAATTAACTGAATAATTAGCTGGGCTATCTCTGTCAAAATATTCCTTTAACATATTTATATGACAAAGTTGTTTCTGTTTCCGTCTCCCAGGAGTGTTAATGATATAATTTAAGTCATTTACTTTCTTTTCAACGGTATAAGGACCATAAAATTTAGCCTGAAGAGGATTCTGAGGTATGGGAAAGAGAGCCAGAACTTTGGCACCAGGTTTAAAACTCCTTTCCTGTGTATTTCTGTCATACCTTAATTTCATTTTTGACTGGGTATTGTGAAGATTAGTTCCTGCTACTTCACAGGCCTTTGACAACTTGTATTTGAAATCAGAAACATAATCCAAAAGATTAATGTTTGAATCTTCATTTGAAAGAAGTTTCTCTTTCAATAATTTCAATGGTCCACGGACAGTATGACCAAAAACTAGTTCAAAGGGACTAAAACCCAACGACTCTTGAACTGATTCCCTAACAGCAAACAACAACAAATGAACACCCTCATCCCAATCCTTTTCTGTATCAAAGCAATATGATCGAATCATATTATTCAAAGTTTGATGAAATCTTTCCAAAGCACCTTGACTTTCAGGGTGATAGGCAGAAGATTTAAACTGTTGGATGCCTAGTTCATGCATAACTTGTTGGAAAATTCCAGACATAAAATTTCACCCTTGATCTGACTGGACAGATTTGGGAAGGCCAACAAGTGTAAAAAACTTCACCAAAGCTTTCACGATAGTTTTAGTTTTTATATTTCTCAGAGGAATTGCTTCTGGAAATCTTGTAGATGCACACATGATGGTCAACAAGTATTGGTTGCCTGACTTGGTTTTAGGTAAAGGACCAACACAGTCTACAATTATTCTACTAAATGGTTCATCAAATGCAGGAATAGGTTGCAGATGAGCCTTAGGTTTCTTCTGATTGGGTTTTCCTACCATTTGACAAGTGTGACAAGATCTGCAGTATTTAGAAACATCACTTTTGAGTTTCGGCCAATAAAAATGATTCAAGATCTTGCGATAAGTCTTACGGACTCCTAAATGACCAGCCAAAGGAGTTTCATGGGCTAAATTAAGAATTTCCTGTCTATATGACTTAGGAACAACAATTTGATAGCTCACTGACCACTCGTCACCAGCGGGTACATCAGGTGGTCTCCATTTCCTCATAAGGACCCCATTTTTCACAAAGTAACACACTGGAACTTGTGAGGCTTCAGTTTCACTAATAGCCCTCTGAAACAAACAAGATATCTCGGGATCTTGCTCCTGTTCAACGACAAGGGATTGTCGTTTGTCATCCTGATTAGAACAAAGAGAATGAGTTGCCAAAAGAGGATCACTGTGATCAATACCATTTGATTGATCAATACCTGAGGAAAAAGTGACCTCATCAAAAGACTGACCAATACATGTGTCAGCTAAAGGAATAATATCCTGATCAACATCACTCTCAAGAGCTCTTTTTGCCATAGCTCTAGTAACTGCACAAGCAGGGTACAAATCAGGGATTTCAGTTTCGACAGGATCAACTTTCTGATCCAAACAAGGCTTGTCAGTTACAAGTGGATTAACCACAACCTTATCTCCAGCTAGGTCATTGCCTAGTAATAAATGAACACCCTCTATGGGTAAAGAAGTCACTGCCCCAACAGTCACAGGTCTGGAAACTAAGTCTGATGCCAAATTGACACAATGAAGAGGAACATTTACAAAGCCGCACTCTACTCCCTGAACAAGAACACTTTCACTTGAAGAAGACTCCTCAGACAAAGGCAAAGTACCTGATAATAAAAGACTCTGAGAAGCTCCAGTGTCCCTTAATATTTTAATTGGGATAGGCTTGGCAGAATCACCAATAAGTGATATAGAACCTTCTGACATGAATGGTTCATAAGCCTCTAAAATAGAATCAGACTGGGGTTTGTTTGACCCAACAAATGTATTGCTTTCAATACAAGACCGTGACCTTGACCTCGTAGAAATAAGAGCATTTGGAAAAGCTCTGTCTTTACTCTGTTGCTTATTTTTCAACTTGAAGCAATCGGAAATAACGTGCCCTTTCTTTTTACAATAAGTGCACGTAGGAAGAGATAAGGATTTCTGATCAGTCTTATCAGATGTTTGATTCCTAACAGTTGTGCTGTTGTGAAATTTGGAAGTACTCGTATGAGATTGAAATGGTTTTTTACCAAAAAACTGCTGAGAGGACGACTTATTGCCAAATGAAATTTTGTGAGTCAAGGAATAATCATCAGCCATACGAGCAGCATTTTCCAAAGTTTCCACATTCTGCTCGTCAAGATAGGTTTTAACATCACTATGGATGCACCTCCTGAATTCTTCAATTAATATGAGCTGTCTGAGGTTATCATAACCTTGATCCACTTTCTTGGCTGAGCACCACCTATCAAATAGTTGTTCTTTATCCCTTGCAAATTCGACATGAGTTTGTCCAGTTTCTTTTCTACAATTCCTAAACCTTTGTCGATATGCCTCTGGTACCAACTCATAAGCTTTCAAGATGTACTCCTTAACCACATCATAATCAGTGCTTTGTTGTACTGACAGAGAAGTGTAGACTTCACGAGCTTTGCCAATAAGTACACTTTGTAATAACAAAGTCCAATGCTCTCTGGGCCATTTCAAGTTTTCAGCTATTTTCTCGAAATGAAGAAAGTATTTATCTACTTCTTTTTCCTGAAAAGGGGGTACTAACCTAATATATCTAGTAACATCAAAACCTAAACTTGTATTTAAAGGAGTGGAGTGTGCTCTGTTTGCCAGTTCTAATTCTCTTAACTTAAATTGCATTTCCCTTTCTTCTCTTTGCATCTGCATCTGTCTCTCCTCTTTCTCTCTCTCCCTCTCCATCTGCATTTGCCTCTCTTCTTTCTGCATTTGTATCTGCCTCTCTTCTTTCTCTCTCTCCATCTGTATCTGCCTCTCTTCTTTTTCTCTCTCTCTCTGAATCTGAAGCTTTGCTAACTCTAAATCCATCTGGTTCTTTAACTCTAATTCCCTTAATTTCCTGTCAGAACCAGATACAGGCTTTCTCTTCAAACTTAAAGCACTACTATCAAAATTTCCCTTTCCTACTAAATACTGAATTAAAATAATCTTTATCTCCTGTTTTGTCAATGATACTTTTGCCTCAGATAGACTGTATTTTCTGGCAAGCTCGAGCAACTCATCCTTTCTCCTGCACTCTACCCCTCCTGGGTAGGTTTTGAAATGAAATTCTGAACATTAGATGCCATTGTAAATGCTTGTTGGTTTCACACACAAAAATTTCTCTATATAAAATCTTTGCCAAAGACAAAAAAAATTCTCCGAGACAAAATCAATATGAATTTCAAAGATAAATTTAATATCTCTAATATGCTTTAAAGAAATTCAGATCCCGGACGAGCCCCCAATTTCTGTTACGACTCTATGGTCTAAGAAAAATGTAACAGAAAGAAAGTGAAACCAACAAATCAAGTAAAAATCAACAAGCAATTTATTACTAGATAATTAAAATGAAAAATCAAAAAGTCACTTACAGTAATGTGTTTTGAAATCCTAATAATCCAATAAGAATGATTGTTCTAATCACAAGTCCTAAATGTAGAACGTTCCGAATTCACGGCTGTGTCCTTGAATGTTATGATGTGCTAATGGTCTCCAAAGTCCTGATGTACTAGTAATCTTTGATGTGCTGATGTCAAAATGAAGTATTCCAAAATCTCTGAATAAGTTCACATAAATTCCAAAATCATCAATTAAAAATCCAAAATCCAAAAGTTTATGAGCACTGTTATAATCCAATGAATATTTAAAATAATTCCTCTCTTAGAATTTGGAATGAATTTTCACAACTGTAATAGCTCTTTACAAGACTGATGGTAATGTCAAAACTGAATAAATGTCCACCAAACATGGCATATATAAAGATTGGTCACATGACAGAATGTTCTAGAACATGTGTCATCTTAATGGAATTTTACTTGTAAACAAATTCAACCTTGACCTTCAAATTGAGAAAACATATTGATCAAAACAACCTAATTCAAGGACACTAGTTAAACATGTTTTTCCTGATAACATTAAGATTTAAGCAAATATTAAAGTGAAGAAACATTTATAATTTCCTAAAATATTTATAATATTTTATAAACATCATACATAACAGTATGTATGTATGTATGTATGTATGTATGTATGTATGTATGTATGTATGTATGTATGTATGTATGTATGTACGTATTTATGTATGTATGTACGTACGTAGTATGTATGCATATATATATATATATATATATATATATATATATATATATATATATATAATGACAAAAAAATTGATAACGGCGCAAATACAAAACAGTTTCCCAACGTTTGGAGCTAAACAAGCTCTTCGTTAGGGGAAGAAATTATGTGTGTATATATATATATAACAGACAACAAGAGTTTTATATTATACCCCCCCCACCCCCCCACCCCCCACCCCCCTCCGCAAACTGGCCACATGACAAGTGCAGAGCGCGCTACAGAGGTCTCAGAGACCGCCAATTTTACAATTCAGTCCAAGCACTAAATTCGAACAAATACAACTAAAGAAGGCAGGTTTTGGTATAAAAGCAAGTGCTTGGGAGCCAAGAAGCCACGATAACGAAGAAGCCTAATTTTCCGCTGACGAAATGGGCTCTCACACCCCAGCCGCTTTGCAATTTTGCCTGTTTTTTTTTTTTGAGAAATTGTTTGGATTTACAGTACATATAAATATGTCATCTATAGCTGGTAATAAGAATGACAATAAATGTACTTACTTTTCTGCATCTTGAATTTCTTCAAAATGTACTTTCTTATCCACGGCGCGAAATTGCACTGTAATCTAGACTACATTTCCAAAATAAATCACATTCCAAAGGAGAATTTACTGCACTCCAAAACGAAATGAATTTGATATTCCCTAAAAATAATATTTAATCCTACCTCTTCTTGAGAATTTCAATTAAAAGAATTTCATATTTTGTCCACCTTATGATTCCAAACTATCAATGGCAGGACAGTAACACATGTGTAAGCTAGCTTGCTGTCGAGACCAGTCCCTCTAGCTACATGTACATCGTACGTAATAGACCCAGCTAATAACAACTAAAAGAGCAGAATTTAGTTGAATCGAAAGATAAACAAAATCCCTCCATTCCAGATCAGCTGGGAAAGTTGTTCCAAGGCGCAGGCATTCACAATATGACTCAAAATTTCAATTTTAAGTAGACCAAAATGAGATTTCTTTTTGAAACAAATCACTGAGCGCGCGGTACTCTATCAAGTTCTAAGGTCACTGGGCTGTGCCATGTGCGTATGAATACTGTTACTGTGTATTGGTTTAACTTCGGTTGTGTATTTTCCTTTAGAATATAGCACAAATTCAGTTACTTTGTTTCTTGTAGTGTGTTCTTTTTATTATTCAGCCTTAGGTAGTAAGCAAACTGAGTATATAATAAAAAGGTTACTGACGTCGTGCAGTATAACTCAGAAAACTCGTTCATATTTTCCCATACAAATGCATTAACCTATAAATACTGCACGATTCTGACAATGCAAAGTTAATGGAGAAAAAGATGAGTATATAATAACAATCATTAAAGAACTTTAATTTTGATGTTGCAGTCAGTATATATGGTGAAAAGAAGAAAAGACGTATATCATTTATTTAAATTAGGAAACAAAGAAGATAGACATTAAGCCTTGTTATAACCTAGGTAAATGAAGAATACTACTATGTAAATATATACACTTCTTTTTATTTCATTGATATTAATTTGTTTCACATTTATGACGTTAATGCACGCTTTTTAAAACATTGTATGACCCTAACGCGCTTATCCGGATGCTATCGGAAATTTACGCAGAGACTTGCATATTACGCTACATGAATATCCATTGTGCTTCATTACGTAGAGACTTGCATATTACGCTCGTGGAGCAATAGTTAGGCCCTGCTCTACTTTGAGGTACTGTAGGGCGCTCTGCACTAGTCCTGTGACCAGTTTACGGGGGGTGGGGGTGGGGGTGGGGCAAAATTTCTTCCTATGCTACTGATATGATAATACTAAACGGATTACTTGCGAAAGAAGATAATTTCCTACATGAATGATGTCCATTGTGCTTCATTACGCAGAGACTTGCATATTACGTTACATGATTGATGTCCATTGTGCTTCATTAGACAATGTCTTGCATATTACGCTACATGAATTATGTCCATTGTGCTTCATTACGTAGAGACTTGCATATTACGCTACATGAATTATGTCCATTGTGCTTCATTAGACAGAGTCTTGCATATTACGCTATATGAATTATGTCCATTGTGCTTCATTACGTAGAGACTTGCATATTACGGTACATGATTGATGTCCATTGTGCTTCATTACGTAGAGACTTGCATATTACGGTACATGAATGATGTCCATTGTGCTTCATTACGTAGAGACTTGCATATTACGGTACATGAACGATGGCTGTTGTTCTTCATTAGATAGAGACTTGCATATTACGCTACATGAATTATGTCCATTGTGCTTCATTACGTAGAGACTTGCATATTACGGTACATGAATGATGTCCATTGTGCTTCATTACGTAGAGACTTGCATATTACGGTACATGAATGATGTCCATTGTGCTTCATTACGTAGAGACTTGCATATTACGGTACATGAACGATGGCTGTTGTTCTTCATTAGATAGAGACTTGCATATTACGCTACATGAATTATGTCCATTGTGCTTCATTACGTAGAGACTTGCATATTACGGTACATGATTGATGTCCATTGTGCTTCATTAGACAGAGTCTTGCATATTACGCTACATGAATATCCATTGTGCTTCATTACGTAGAGACTTGCATATTACGCTCGTGGAGCAATAGTTAGGCCCTGCTCTACTTTGAGGTACTGTAGGGCGCTCTGCACTAGTCCTGTGACCAGTTTACGGGGGGTGGGGGTGGGGGTGGGGCAAAATTTCTTCCTATGCTACTGATATGATAATACTAAACGGATTACTTGCGAAAGAAGATAATTTCCTACATGAATGATGTCCATTGTGCTTCATTACGCAGAGACTTGCATATTACGTTACATGATTGATGTCCATTGTGCTTCATTAGACAATGTCTTGCATATTACGCTACATGAATTATGTCCATTGTGCTTCATTACGTAGAGACTTGCATATTACGCTACATGAATTATGTCCATTGTGCTTCATTAGACAGAGTCTTGCATATTACGCTATATGAATTATGTCCATTGTGCTTCATTACGTAGAGACTTGCATATTACGGTACATGATTGATGTCCATTGTGCTTCATTGCGTAGAGACTTGCATATTACGGTACATGAATGATGTCCATTGTGCTTCATTACGTAGAGACTTGCATATTACGGTACATGAACGATGGCTGTTGTTCTTCATTAGATAGAGACTTGCATATTACGCTACATGAATTATGTCCATTGTGCTTCATTACGTAGAGACTTGCATATTACGCTACATGAACGATTTTCGTTGTACTTCATTAGATAGAGACTTGCATATTACGCTACATGAATTATGTCCATTGTGCTTCATTACGTAGAGACTTGCATATTACGCTACATGAATTATGTCCATTGTGCTTCATTAGACAGAGTCTTGCATATTACGCTATATGAATTATGTCCATTGTGCTTCATTACGTAGAGACTTGCATATTACGGTACATGATTGATGTCCATTGTGCTTCATTACGTAGAGACTTGCATATTACGGTACATGAATGATGTCCATTGTGCTTCATTACGTAGAGACTTGCATATTACGGTACATGAACGATTTTCGTTGTACTTCATTAGATAGAGACTTGCATATTACGCTACATGAATTATGTCCATTGTGCTTCATTACGTAGAGACTTGCATATTACGCTACATGAACGATTTTCGTTGTACTTCATTAGATAGAGACTTGCATATTACGCTACATGAATGATGTCCATTGTGCTTCATTACGTAGAGACTTGCATATTACGGTACATGAACGATGGCTGTTGTTCTTCATTAGATAGAGACTTGCATATTACGCTACATGAATGATGTCCATTGTGCTTTTTTACGTAGAGACTTGCATATTACGCCACATGAATTGTGCTTCATTACGTAGAGACTTGCATATTACGCTAGTGTATCATAGTTAGGCCCTGTTCTACTTTGAGGTGCTGTAGCGCGCTCTGAACTAGTCATATGACCAGTTTGCGGGGGCGGGGGGGGGGGGCAGAATTTCTTCCTATGCTACTGATATGATAATACTAAACGGATTACTTGCGAAAGAAGATAATTTACTACATGAATGATGTCCATTGTGCTTTTTTACGTAGAGATTTGCATATTACGCTACATGAATTGTGCTTCATTTCGTAGAGACGTGCATGTAACGCTCATGTATCATAGTTAGACCCTGGTCTACTTTGAGGTTGCTGTAGCGTGCTCTGCACTAGTCATGTGACCAGTTTGCAAGGGGGGAGGGGAGGTAGAATTTCTTCCTATGCTACTGATTAGATAATGCTAAATGGATTACTTGCGAAAGAAAATAATTTCCTACATGAATGATGTCCATTGTGCTTCATTACGTATAGACTTGCATATTACGCTACGTGAATGATGTACATTGTGCTTCATTCCGTCGAGACTTGCATATTACGCTCGTGTAGCAATAGTTAGGCTCTGCTCTACTTTGAGCTGCTGTAGCGCGCTCTGCACTAGTCATGTGACCTGTTGCGTAAAGCCCGCGTGGCAGAAGTAACATGTAGCGGGTCAATAACAGTTGAAAAAATTTGTAAGTTTTAAATTGTAACAGTAGGAGACATTTGAAGTTTCTTTACACAAGCAAAGAAAGAATGTCACATAAGTTAAGCACAGTCTACAATCATTGACTATAAGATTGTATACATTTTATTGGTACTAAATTAGGCAATATTAAACTTGTTTACAGTTGAATATTTTCTCTTTTTCTACAACATCTGTGTCCATTTCTTCTCTGACTCTACCCTTCAGAGTAGTAACTGGTAAACCAAAAAACGTTGCTGCTTTTTCTACAGGAATTTTCTTTTTAATTGCCATATTAAAGGCATCTGTTACATTCTGAGGAGTGTAGTCAGTTCTGTATTTACCCATAACAGCACACTTAGTCTCCACAATGAAAAATGAAGAAGTTCACCAGGATTAGCACTGATGATGCATTAAGTTTTCAACAGTGTAAAGAGGTAACTGTTGATAGGTGACATCTGTGGTCTGCCAGAACTGGACCAGACAAGCAAGTGAGAGATTGTAGAGACTGGACTTGTTTTAAATAACAACAAGAACATTTGCAAGAGAGTAAGTTTAGGGATATTGAGATATTCAGCAAGTTAGTTACCAGTTGAAATTCTGTTATTTATTAGTCTCAGAGTTTGCAGATGAGTGGGCGGGGCATTAAACTTTATATTTCCTGCTAGGTGACGCAAAAACATTTAACGATTGCTGCATATAATATGATTATGCGATACTCTGGATGTGTCATTCTGAATCGTACCACACCTTCAATCTTGGAAAGTAATTACCTGGCACAGTTACAATCTGCTTCAGAATTGTTTAATAACTTTTAAAACCTACCTTCCCCCATCTGTGCAAACTTCTGCAATTTGGAGAAGAAAAAAAAAGCGCCAACATCAGTGGCATATGCTGGTAAATCCATGATATTTAGAGGTAAATATATACATTCTGTTGCTTGAAGTGGTATCTTGGCATTCAATACATGTAAGAAGAATATCAGAATAGATAATCTGCAACACAATACGCACTCAAGACCTACATTCTGAGGCATTTAATGAAGGCAGCAATAGTATTTTAAAATAACATTTAAAACTTATTTTTCACTTCATTTGATCCAGTGGGTATGAAGCAGTTTCAAATGCAGAAAATTAAACTGTATTTTCATTATACTCGGTTTATTTGAGTGACTGCCTATTAAATTAGGCTATAACATTACTGTCTCATATTGGAACATTTTACAAGGCTAATTGTGGCTTTTCTGTCACAAATTGAGTCTTACTGGTATTGCATCTGCAGAGTCTTTGTCATATATACCATATATACTCGCGTAACTCCAAAAGAGAACATTCATCCGAGAAAAAGTATAAAGAATTTTTTACATGGATTTAAAAGTATTAACCGATACCAACTGCAAACTGCATATACCCAGATCTGTCATCGCATAATGCGCCGGCAGATCTGGGTCTATGCAGTTTTGAAAGGACTAATCAGTAGAACAAACAACATAGACCCTGATCTACCGGCACACTATGCAACAGCAGATCAGGGTCTATGTTGTTTGCATTTGCACCCGGGTTATACGCGAGTACATACGGTATATATACCGGTAATGTTCACCCCATTCTATCTTTCAATCCATGTAAAAAGTCTGTATACTTTTTTTTGGATGAATGTTCTATTATGGAATTCTCTTGCGATGGAAGATTTATCCATCAATAAAAATACAGATAATGCTGATGATTGTGACAATGATAATAGGTCAAGGTCAATGATAGAAAGACTAAAATTGGTTTATGCACAATATCATTAGTTGTACATGAGATGTCTCAACCAAACTTTGTGGATGGCTGCACTGACTGATAAAAGAAAAATGGTTTCTGTGCACAAATTTCAGTTATCTGCATAGAGTAATATTAAACATGGGGCAGGTATATAATGTCATTATGTGCCATTCATGGTACTCTTGTTACTAAATAGCCCTAATGTTCATACATGTAATAATCACAGTTGGGATGACAGCAGGCTTACATACACTGTATCAGATAATTTTATTGATCTATTCAACAAAATAAACTGAACAGTACATATTTGTGATAACATACTTTTTAAAACTTTTCAGATGGAATGCCATACCCTTGTACAAAAGAGGTAAGAAAGGAACGCTAAAAGGAAAAAAAAACAAAACACAAAGACTACAGTTGAAACATGCGAAACAACAACATATTGATACTAATACTAATGTTGCCAATAATATTAAGTTTCCAGTGGAGTCATATTATTGTTAAAGCAGACCCAGGGAAGACACCCCTCCGATCTTTTTCCATCTCCATCAATTTATGCAGCCATTTATCAGAAGAGGTATGAAGACAAGAAAATGAAAAGGCAGAAAGCTCAGGGGTGGACCAGTTACTGTGTGGAGCTAATAAAAGTGTACAGAACGTCAGTTAGAAACTGTGAGAATAGACACAAAACATACATATATCTTGGTGAGTTTAATAACTGTATACAGAAAATACATTTTAGCATTTTAGTTTATTTAAGCTTAATAAGAATCCAGCACATATTTAGAAACAAAGATGTCTGATTTTATTTGGTTATATGGTTGGGTGGTTTGTTTTGAATGTACATCAATACAAATAAGGTTATATTATGCAGTAGGAGTCGACTGCCTTGTCCAGGGATATACCATTTCTGGCAACATGACCTGGTCAGGGCATGATTTGAACCCACATCGTTTTTCATGTGACTCATGTTTACTGACCACTAAGTCACAATGGTTTGTATGGACACAAATGGTATCATATAACAAGTGGTGTAAATCCAGGAGAAACATTATGGGTCCTGATGAGTTAAATATTTCTATTAATCAGTTACTACTCTCTCTCTCTCTCTCTCTCTCCAGACATTCATCTTATACATAGATGCTAGGGTCATTTGTGCTAGTGGTGTCATGATGATCGATTAAAATGGAAACATGGTTTGCTTGCAGTCTATTTCTAAGCACACTCGATTGCTAGAATCAATTTTCTAATAATTGGTAAAATAAAGGTATTCTCAAACCATGAAATTCCATTTTAATATATATGTGAATAAATGAACAAATGAGGCAAGTGTGATCTGGAAATTATATCAATACAATGTGCAGAGCTATTCAATTTAGTTTCACACAGGGCTGCCAAGAAGGTTTTATTAGTTGATCAGTATCTCGACGGGCTACTTGTTTTATGGGTGCAGTTAGATTCTGTAAGTGAAACACGTAGATGACCCAGTTTGATTTTTAGGCCATTAAAGCCATCTGTTGACAAATGGTTCACAGTATGGAATTCAGATAACAGGAAGTATATATAAAAAATGTTATGTATGATGTTTATATAATATTATAGATATTTTAGGAAATTATAAATGTTTCTTGACTTTAATATTTGCTTAAATCTTAATGTTGATTATCAGAAAAAAAAAACAAGTTTAACTAGTGTCCTTGAATTAGGTTGTTTACTTCAGATTTGAGCTAAAGGATAGTTTTGACAAACAAAATGTTTACCAAATTTGAGGTCAAGGTTGATTTTGTTTACTGACAAAACTGGAAATACCTTAGGAGTTACCTGTCAGTGGACACACATACATTTATTATTCAAGAATGTTCTGTCATGTGACCAATCTTTATATATACCATGTTTAGTGGACAGTTTTTCAGTTTCGACATTACTATCAGTCTTGTAAAGAGCTATTACAGTTGTGGAAAGTAATTCAAAATTATGAGAGAGGAATTATTTAAATATTCATTGGATTATAACAGTGCTCATAGACTTTTGGATTTTGGATTTTTTATTAATCATTTTGGAATTTATGTGAACTTATTCAGAGATATTTTGGAGTACTTCATTTTGACATCAGCACATTAAAGACTATTAGTACATCAGGACTTTGAAGACCATTGGCACACCATAACATTCAAGGATACAGCCGTGAATTCGGAACATTCTATATTTAGGACTTGTGATTAGAACACTAATTCTTATTGGATTATTTGGATTTTAATACACATTACTGTAAGTGTCTTTTTGATTTTTCATTTTAATTATCTAGAAATAAATTGCTTGTTGATTTTTACTTGATTTGTTGGTTTCACTTTCTTTCTGTTACATTTTTCTTGACCACAGAGTCGTAACAGAAATTGGGGGCCGCTCCGGGATAGAATTTCTTTAAAGCATATTAGAGATATTAAAGTTATCTTTGAAATTAATATTGATTTTGTCTCGGAATTTTTTTTGGTCTTTGGCAAAGATTTTAAATAGAGAATTTTTTTTGTGCGAAACCAACAAGCATTCACAATGGCATCTAATGTTCAGAATTTCATTTCAAAACCTACCCAGGAGGGGTTAGAGTGTATGAGAAAGGATGAGTTGCTCGAACTTGCCAGAAAATACAGTCTGTTTGAGGCGAAAGCATCATTGACAAAACAGGAGATAAAGAGTATTTTAATTCAATATTTAGTAGGAAAGGGAAGTTTTGATAGTAGTGCTTTAAGTTTGAAGAGAAAGCCTGTATCTGGTTCTGACAGGAAATTAAGGGAATTAGAGTTAAAGAACCAGATGGATTTAGAATTGGCAAAGCTTCAGATTCAGAAAGAGGAGAGGCAGACGGAGAGAGTAAAAGAGGAGAGGCAGATGCAGATGGAGAGAAAGAGAGAGAAAGAGGAGAGGCAGATACAAATGCAAATGCAGATGCAGAGAGAGGGGAGGGCGATGCAGAGAGAGAGAGAGAGAGAGAGAGAGAGAGAGAGAGAGAGAGAGAGAGAGAGAGAGAGAGAGAGAGAGAGAGAAAGAGAAGAAAGAGAAATGCAATTTAAATTAAGAGAATTATAACTGGCAAACAGAGCACACTCCACTCCTTTAAACACAAGTTCAGGTTTTGATGTTACTAGATATATTAGGTTAGTACCCCCTTTTCAGAAAAAGAAGTAGATAAATACTTTCTTCATTTCGAGAAAACTTGAAATGGCCTAGAGAGCATTGGACTTTGTTATTACAAAGTGTACTTATTGGCAAAGCTCGTGAAGTCTACACTTCTCTGTCAGTACAACAAAGCACTGATTATGATGTGGTTAAGGAGTACATCTTGAAAGCTTATGAGTTGGTACCAGAGGCATATCGACAAAGGTTTAGGAATTGTAGAAAAGAAACTGGACAAACTCATGTCGAATTTGCAGGGGAAAAAGAACAACTATTTGAGAGGTGATGTTCAGCCAGGAAAGGTGATCAAGATTATGATAACCTCAGACAGCTCGTATTAATTGAAGAGTTCAAGAGGTGCATCCATAGTGATGTTAAAACCTATCTTGACGAGCAGAATGTGGAAACTTTGGAAAATGCTGCTCGTATGGCTGATGATTATTCCTTGACTCACAAAATTTCATTTGGCAATAAGTCGTCCTCTCAGCAGTTTTTTGGTAAAAAACCATTTTAATCTCATACGAGTACTTCCAAATTTCACAACAGCACAACTGTTAGGAATCAAACATCTGATAAGACTGATTAGAAATCCTTATCTCTTCCTACGTGCACTTATTGTAAAATGAAAGGGCACGTTATTTCTGATTGCTTTAAGTTGAAAAATAAGCAACAGAGTAAAGACAGAGCTTTTCCAAATGCTCTTATTTCTACGAGGTCAAGGTCACGGTCTTGTATTGAAAGCAATACATTTGTTAGGTCAAACAAACCCCAGTCTGATTCTATTTTGGAGGCTTATGAACCATTCATGTCAGAAGGTTCTATATCACTTATTGGTGATTCTGCCAAACCTATCCCAATTAAAATATTAAGGGACACTGGAGCTTCTCAGAGTCTTTTATTATCAGGTACTTTGCCTTTGTCTGAGGAGTCTTCTTCAAGTAAAAGTGTTCTGGTTCAGGGAGTAGAGTGCGGCTTTGTAAATGTTCCTCTTCATTGTGTCAATTTGGCATCAGACTTAGTTTCCGGACCTGTGACTGTTGGGGCAGTGACTTCTTTACCCATAGAGGGTGTTCATTTATTACTAGGCAATGACCTAGCTGGAGATAAGGTTGTGGTTAATCCACTTGTAACTGACAAGCCTTGTTTGGATCAGAAAGTTGATCCTGTCGAAATTGAAATCCCTGATTTGTACCCTGCTTGTGCAGTTACTAGAGCTATGGCAAAAAGAGCTCTTGAGAGTGATGTTGATCAGGATATTATTCCTTTAGCTGACACATGTATTGGTCATTCTTTTGATGAGGTCACTTTTTCCTCAGGTATTGATCAATAAAACGGTATTGATCACAGTGATCCTCTTTTGGCAACTCATTCTCTTTGTTCTAATCAGGGTGACAAACGACAATCCCTTGTCGTTGAAAAGGAGCAAGAACCCGAGATATCTTGTTTGTTTCAGAGGGGTATAAGTGAAACTGAAGCCTCACAAGTTCCAGTGTGTTACTTTGTGAAAAATGGGATCCTTATGAGGAAATGGAGACCACCTGAGGTACCCGCTGGTGGCGAGTGGTCAGTGAGCTATCAAATTGTTGTTCCTATCTCATATCGACAGGAAATTCTTAATTTAGCCCATGAAACTCCTTTGGCTGGTCATTTAGGAGTCCGTAAGACTTATTACAAGATCTTGAATCATTTTTATTGGCCGAAACTCAAAAGTGATGTTTCTAAATACTGCAGATCTTGTCACACTTGTCAAATGGTAGGAAAACCCAATCAGAAGATACCTAAGGCTCATTTGCAGCCTATTCCTGCATTTGATGAACCATTTAGTAAAATAATGGTAGACTGTGTTGGTCCTTTACCTAAGGCCAAGTCAGGCAACCAATACTTGTTGACCATCATGTGTGCATCTACAAGATTTCCAGAGGCAATTCCTCTGAGAAATATAAAAACTAAAACTATTGTGAAAGCTTTGGTGAAGTTTTTTTACACTTGTTGGCCTTCCCAAATCTGTCCAGTCGGATCAAGGATCAAATTTTATGTCTGGAATTTTCCAACAAGTTATGCATGAACTAGGCATCCAACAGTTTAAATCTTCTGCCTATCACCCTGAAAGTCAAGGTGCTTTGGAAAGATTTCATCAAACTTTGAAGAATATGATTCGATCATATTGCTTTGACACAGAAAAGGATTGGGATGAGGGTGTTCATTTGTTGTTGTTTGCTGTTAGGGAATCAGTTCAAGAGTCGTTGGGTTTTAGTCCCTTTGAACTAGTTTTTGGTCATACTATCAGTGGACCATTGAAATTATTAAAAGAGAAACTTCTTTCAAACGAAGATTCAAAGATTAATCTTTTGGATTATGTCTCTGATTTCAAATACAAGTTGTCAAAGGCCTGTGAAGTAGCAGGAACTAATCTTCACACTACCCAGTCAAAAATGAAATTAAGGTATGACAGAAATACACAGGAAAGGAGTTTTAAACCTGGTGCCAAAGTTCTGGCTCTCTTTCCCATACCTCAGAATCCTCTTCAGGCTAAATTTTATGGTCCTTATACCGTTGAAAAGAAAGTAAATGACTTAAATTATATCATTAACACTCCTGGGAGACGGAAACAGAAACAACTTTGTCATATAAATATGTTAAAGGAATATTTTGACAGAGATAGCCCAGATAAGTATTCAGTTAATTTAGTTGTACCTATCCCACATAGTGAAGATATCAATGATGGAGTACAATCAGACTATAGTGACTCTGGTATAACCAATATTCGGAATTCAGAAATATTGAACAATCTAGACTAGAAACTTTCACATTTACAACAACAGGAGAGAAACGAACTAAAACAGCTATTACATGACTATGAGCACTTGTTTCCTGATGTTCCAACACGAACAAGTAAAATTTATCATGACGTTGACATTGTAGATTCTACGCCTGTGAAACAGCATCCTTATAGGATGAATCCTCTCAAACAGAACTATTTGAAGAAAGAAATTCAGTATTTACTGGAGAATGATTTCATAGAACCAAGTAAAAGTAACTGGAGTTCACCATGTATTCTTGTTCCCAAGCCAGAAAATACATTCCGTATGTGTACTGACTATAGAAAAGTCAACAGTGTCACCAAAACTGATTCATTTCCAATCCCAAGAATGGACGATTGCATTGATAAAATTGGAAATGCGAAATATGTCACCAAGTTTGACCTTTTAAAAGGATTCTGGCAAATTCCACTGACGGAAAGGGCAAAAGAAATTTCAGCATTTGTAACTCCAAATGGACTTTATCAATAAAGTCATGCCGTCTGGAATGAAAAATTCGCCTGCAACGTTTCAACGTCTGATGAACATGATAACATCTGGTCTTGATAATTGTGACGCTTATATCGATGACGTCATTATCTACAACAACACCTGGGAAGATCATTTGGAAACGATTCGAGAATTCTTTGATCGACTCAGCGATGCAAATCTGACAATTAATTTGAGCAAAAGTGAGTTTTGCCATGCTTGTGTCACATTTTTAGGACATATTGTGGGACAAGGTCAAGTTAAACCTATAGAAGCTAAGGTCAAAGCTATCTCTGAATTTCAAGTTCCAATTTGTAAAAAGCAACTGATGCGATTTCTAGGTATGGCTGGATATTATCGGAAATTTTGCTCCAAGTTTTACAAAATTGCTGAACCTTTAACAAGTTTATTGAGTAAGAAAACCAAATTTCATTGGTCTGACAAGTGTCAGGAATCTTTTGACAAGTTAAAGGCCATGCTTAAGAATGCACCAGTTTTTTCTGCCCCAAATTTCAGCCAATCATTTAAATTATCTGTTGATGCAAGTGATGTAGGGGTTGGTGGAGTATTGATTCAGGAAGACAAAAGTGGTGTGGATCACCCTGTGTGTTATTTTTCTAAAACACTAAACCAGCACCAGAAAAATTATTCCACAATTGAGAAGGAATGTTTGGCTTTGATATTGACTTTACAGCATTTTGAAGTGTATGTTACCTCGGCTCTTTCTCCAATTATTGTGCACAGTGATCACAATCCCCTTACTTTCATCAACAAAATGAAAGATAAAAATCGGAGATTGTTGAGATGGAGTTTAATATTGCAGGAATATAACACTGACATCAGACACATCAGGGGAAAAGACAATGTGATTGCAGATGCACTCTCACGTGCATATAAATGTTGTATTGCTTGATGTAATTAAGTTCAGTATCATAAAACATTTACTTAGGTAATTTTGGTTATTCTAGTATTAGATGTATATTCAAAAGAAAGCTTTATTATATAAATCTTTCTTTATGAGGGGAGGTGTTATGTATGATGTTTATATAATATTATAGATATTTTAGGAAATTATAAATGTTTCTTGACTTTAATATTTGCTTAAATCTTAATGTTGTTTATCAGAAAAAAACAAGTTTAACTAGTGTCCTTGAATTAGGTTGTTTACTTCAGATTTGAGCTAAAGGATAGTTTTGACAAACAAAATGTTTACCAAATTTGAGGTCAAGGTTGATTTTGTTTACTGACAAAACTGGAAATACCTTAGGAGTTACCTGTCAGTGGACACACATACATTTATTATTCAAGAATGTTCTGTCATGTGACCAATCTTTATATATATACCATGTTTAGTGGACAGTTTTTCAGTTTCGACATTACTATCAGTCTTATAAAGAGCTATTACAGTTGTGGAAAGTAATTCAAAATTATGAGAGAGGAATTATTTAAATATTCATTGGATTATAACAGTGCTCATAGACTTTTGGATTTTGGATTTTTTATTAATCATTTTGGAATTTATGTGAACTTATTCAGAGATATTTTGGAGTACTTCATTTTGACATCAGCACATTAAAGACTACTAGTACATCAGGACTTTGAAGACCATTGGCACATCATAACATTCAAGGATACAGCCGTGAATTCGGAACATTCTATATTTAGGACTTGTGATTAGAACACTAATTCTTATTGGATTATTTGGATTTTAATACACATTACTGTAAGTGTCTTTTTGATTTTTCATCTTAATTATCTAGAAATAAATTGCTTGTTGATTTTTACTTGATTTGTTGGTTTCACTTTCTTTCTGTTACATTTTTCTTAGACCATAGGGTCGTAACAAAAAGACCAGAATGTTTGATAACACTCCTTTGGTTCAAATCAACAGGTAATTTGTAATAATAAGGTTTGAATATAACCAATATTTAAATTTCTGTATGTAGGTACATAACTTGTATTTTGCTATCGTAAAATCTTAGAGCACTTTGTATTGACTGATATATTACAGATTTAAAATTTTCTTTGCAGTTAAATAAGATGAACAGGAAACGGAACTCAGAGTATTCAGATTTCCATCTTTCCTATAAAAAGAAACAGGCCAGGAAAGGGTGCCCAGGCTGTGGTCAGCAGTTTGTTGCCAGACATCTGACATAACACCAGAATATATATTTTAAAGATGGTGTTTGGCTTTGTACAAAGAAAAATAGAGATTCAGAATTTCCTAATGTAACACACTATAACAGTGAACTTGAAAGTGAATGTTTACACAGAAGTAGTGATTTAGGTTCTCCTGAGACTGCCAGGAAGCATTTGCTAAAAGTTCTAAAGAAGTAATTCCGGCAAAAAGTGCACCCCAATGACATAAGTAAAAACACATTTGCCGATAAATCTGATGATGAGGGAGAGGAAATTTAGAGAGATATATCTTTAGAAGACTTCGATAATGATATCAGTAATGAAATTTTTGAGAAAGACAAATATGGGACCGAAAATGATTTTAAGCTGTATGTTTTTAAGTGTTTGGCAAGCATATCATATGCTACCTGATACTGTGTTAAATAATTTTCTATCATTTTTATCAAGTGTGTTTCATGTTCTTGGAAAAGAGGTGCCACTGGTTGGAGTTATTGCTTCAATTTTTCCAGGGTCTTTGTATATGCTTTGAAAATATCTTGGTGTTAAAAAAGATAATTTTGAAAACTTTTCAGTTTGCAGAAAGTGCCACTCATTATATCATTATGAAGACTGTATCAAAATAGTGGAAGGTGAAAACATTTCTGCTAAATGTTCTTTTATTGCTTTCCCCAATCATCTACAATGTACAAGATGAAAGGAATGTGGGGAAATTGTATTGAAATCAGTAAAAGTGCAAACAGGGCAGTTGTTGGAAACTTTATCCATTTAAAATATATTGGCAGAATTCAATTTTTCAAACCCTACAAAGATTTGTGCAGAGACCCAATATTGAGAATTTGTGTGAAAAGTGGAGGCAATGATAAACACAGTCTGGTCTTTTGACAGATGTATATAATGAGCGGGTATGGAATAACTTTTATCTGAAAGCAAAGATTATTTTTTTCAATTTGAGAGACATTGTGGAATTATGATTAATTTAGATTGGTTTTAGCCATTTGAACATGTACGGTATTTAGATGGTTATATATATTTCGTAATACTAAATTTACCCAGAAATGAACATTTCAGGTTAAAGAATATTATGTTAATAGGAGTAATTCCTGATTTGGGCAAGGAACCTAATGTAATTAGTTTTATTTCTCCTATTGTTGATGAATTGTGGCAAGCATGGTCATATGAATTCAGTACAGTCACAGCAGATAGTCCTCCAATACAGGTGAATTTTAAACCGGCTCTGATTTGTGTTTGATGTGATGTGCCAGCCACCAGAAAGCTTTGTGGTTTTCTATAGCATCGTGCTACATTGGGGTGTTCGAAATGTAAAATGAAATTTCTGGGGGAAATTGGAAAGAAAAACTACTCTGGTTTTGATAGGCATAACTGGCGCCCTCATTCAGTATTAGGTCATAAAGCAGACATTGCAAAGATACTGAAAGCAAACACTCCAACTGAATGTGAACAACTTGGAAGTGCATGTGGGGAAAGGTATTCTTCACTATGTAAATTGGATTGTTTTGATCCAATATGTGTGTCTAGTATAGATCCTATGCATAACTTATATCTGGCACCAGGAAAGTTGATGATTAAGTTGTTTTTAGAAATCAAAGTTTTTAATGATGTTGAGTCCAAAATTATTCAAGAAAGATGTGATAGGTTAAGGAAGCTGTTAGCATAGGTGCAACACCCAGACAAATTGCATCATCTTTTGGAGGTTTTACTGCTGAGGAGCGGAAAAATTGGATATACATATATTCCATATTTGCTCTAAAAGGACTATTACCAAGCACCTATTTAGAGAACTGGAGAAAATTTGTTCTGGCCAGTTGATTCATTGCCAAAAATATATCACACTAGCAGACATTAAGATCTTGATAAATTGTTTGTTGAGTTCTGTGAGGAATTCCAAAACATTTATGGTGATTCAAGGGTGACTCCAAACATTCATTTACATTGCCATTTGACTGAGTGCATTAGAGATTATGGCCCAGTGTATTCATTTTGGCTTTAGTTTTGAAAGGACATCTTAGAAATCTCCCTAATAAAGTTAGATCTATTGAACTACATATTATGAGAAGATTTACCAGAGATGCTTTTGTTAGCACTATGAAGTATCCTGACATGTTCCAAAGCAATTTTCTGGAACATGTTCAGATGTTAAATTTATCCAAAGATATTACTCTGCCTACTGATGAACAAGTTTTGAAAATTGTATACCTCTCAAAAAAGTGCTTTTGTACACAACCAGGAATCGACAGAGATATCTGCTTATTCATATCCAAAAACAAAGAAATATGAGGTCTCCAGTGACGAAATGGGTTTCTTAAAACAAACCTACTTGACTATGCATCCGAATCTGTCAGAGAATAAATACTTTATTCCATTGTCATGTCACAAATGCAGCACAGTGTCATTGGGTAAATAAGTATTTGGATCAATTAAATTGAGGCACAGAAGATCATCATTTATTATAGCCTATTGGCACTGCAAATATGGCAACATAGTGAGTGATACAGGAAATGCTGAATTAGTTTCTGGTATTGTTCAGCAGTATATTCTGCACAATTTGTTTGTGAGTGGGCAAAGCCAGTTGCATTTATTTGCACAAATAAATTGGCTATACCCTCAGATTGATTAAGTGAAAAATTAAATCTGCTCGTACAGCGTATTTTCGGTAAATATGTACAAGCACATGGACAAGTACGTAACAAAAAAGTGAATTTTGTATGCCCTGTCAGTAATGGATTAGATATCTGAATGTTTATCTCCATAGCAAACCTTAGATTAGATGTTACAATCTATGATTGTTCCATGCTTTAATAATGAATTGTTGTTTTAATGTGTGGCTTGAATGTCATTTAAAATTGTAAATATACAAATTTGGAAAAGTTTACACGTATAATCCTAATTTGTGAACAATATTTGCTGTCTTAAATAATATTAAGTCTCCGACCTTTTTTATAACAATTCCATTAGTATTATTTCTACCTGGCTTGTTGAAGAAGACTGCATTTAGAAGTGACAAGGGGTATCTTGGGGTGAGACCATTATTGACATGCAAACAGTGTTATCGTGGGTCTTCTAGCTCTAGCAAGAAGAACCTTGTTCACAAACATCTTTTCAGGCTAAGAACTTGCACTACATTGAAGCATGAGTGAAGATAACAAAGATGGCTGAACATGCCAAATGTGATGTGTCATGTTTATTGTTCTGTGATTAACAATAGGCATTTGGGCAAATAGGAAAATCCAAGAACATCCAAGGATGTGTTCTTGGCATCTGGACAAACGATCACGAAATGGCAAAGGTGTTCACATTTGTATAAGGTTTCTATTTATGTTGGAACTTGTAAATTTTCAACTTTTTGAATCTTTACATGGAAAAGATGAATTCCCCTGTGCCATAGGAAATGCTGTAATATCTTATACTTGGGTTTTTGTTATTATTTGTATACCCTCCATCCATCTGTCTGTATATCACTATCCCTTTTAAACTGGTAGGTGGACATTCACCAAACTTGGTACCTAGGTTAGGGCAACACAAAATCCATTTCGTCAACTGTGCTGAACTGTGTTTAGTGGATCAGGATGAGGATGAATAACATTTGTCGAAAAAAGCCAGAAACTTTAGTCATATCATTGTCTTTTTGTCTTGCAGGAGAAACTATTTAGCAATTTGGCATAGCCTGTAGGTTGCCCATGTGGAAAACACCAAGAGGGGTATACTGGTACTTTTGCTAGTCCCAGGGATTGGGGTGTCAAAGATCAAATATACAAATATTGCCATTACATTGACATCTTTTTTAAATATTTGTTTCTGTTAATTATTTAGATGCAGTCATATCAAGTGGGTGTAAATATAACGTATTTTGGGATATGGTCCTAGGAATGGAGAGTAATGTATGTAATAAAAAGCACGCAGATTTGCTATGGCATTAGCTCTTGTTTAGTTGCATTTGTATTTGAAAAGTGTATTGCACTATGCCAGTAAAAGTGATGATGTGTCTGATGATTGTTTTCAAGTTGATTTGCTCTTGAAGCATTTTTCTAAGGTTTATTTCCCTATGCAAATATTTGGTGCTAAGCACAGTCATACAAATTTCTCTTTTGTCTGATAATGTTTGGTTTCAAGTTGATTTTAGGCTATCGGCATTTACATTGGAAGGGTGTATCGACCTATACCATACAAAGTACTGTTTTGTCCATTTTTTTATTTTCAGCGAATTTATGGTTCTAAGCATTTGTATTGGAAGGGTGGATCGCCCTGTGCCACACAAATCATTGTTGTCTCTATTGTTTGGTTTCAAGTTGATTTTTTGCTAGCCTATAAGTATTTATAATGGAAGGATGTATCGCCCTGTGCCATACAAAGTGTTGTTGCGTTCATTGTTTGATTTTCAGCCAGTTTATGGTTCTAAGCATTTGTATTGGAAAGGTGTATTGCCCTGTGTCATACAAATTGTTGTTCTGTAGGATAATGTTTGGTTTTGGGTTGATGTTTGGCTCTTAGCATTTGTATTGGAATGGTGTGTTGTCTTATCATTAAAACAACTGTTGTGTGTTGTTTGGGTCTCAGTCAATTTATGGAGATAAATACATGTATTGAAAGTATATCACCCTGTGCCATAAAGACTGTTGCTCTGTATGATAATGTTTGGTTTTAGATAGATTTTGGCTATAAGCATTTGTGTTCGAAGGGTGTTTCGGCCTGCACCATGCAAAGTGTTTTTGCATATTTTTGCTTGATTTTCAGACAATTTATGGTACTAAGGATTTGTATTGAAAGGGTGTCTCACCCTGTGCCATACAAAGTATTTTTGTGTCTTTTGTTTGATTTTCTGCCAATTTATAGTGCTAAGCATTTGTGTTGGAAGGGCTTATTACCCTGTGCCATACAAATTGTTCTATCTGACGATGTTTGGTTTGGGGTTGATGTTTGGCTAGTTACCTTTGTATTGCAAGGGTGTATTACCAAATATCATGAAAACAACTGTCATGTGTTGTTTGGTTTTCAGCCAGTTTATATTGGAAGGGTGTATCACTCTGTGCAATTCAAAATGCTGTTCTATCAGATTTTTGTTTTTAGCTAATTTTAAGTGCTAACAATTTGTAAGAAAAGATTTTATGTTCGATTTTCTAACCATTTGTAATGAAACAGTGGTAATTCCCTTCATGGTGTCAAACAGAAACCAGATGCATGATGGCTGTGTTTAAATTCTCTTGAAATCAGCCGCAGTAATTAAAACGTTTTTTGTTTTGTTGCATAAAGATTGATTGATCATTTTCTATTTTCAGTTTGTTGCTTTCTGCAGGCATGTTTTAATTTTTCTTCATGCATAATTTTTATGCATTTTCATTCTTAAAGTTTATATCTTTGTGTTACTAATACAGCTATACTTGATGATTCTGCATTTCTTTTTAATATTGAGCAAAATTGTCACCCTGAGCCAGACATAATTCTGTTTTTATATGTCTGCCATTAGGTAGAGTGTATTATATTATGATGTACATCTATCTGTTTCCCATTTCTTTTCAATCCAGCACAATAACTCAAGTTCTCCATTTCCAAACTTTATAAATGACTTGCACTTGGAGAAGGAAGAAGCCTATTAATTTTAGGGTCAGAATACCAGGGTCACTGACTGAAAGAAGAATGGTTTCTACACAATAGCATTAGTTCTATACTTCTACAACACAGAACTGGACCAAACTTTTTGGATGGCTTGCACATAGGGTAAGAAAGAGTTTATCAGTTTTGGTGGCAATGGTTAAAGGCCAAGATCACTGAAACGGGAAGGAGAATAATGATTTCCATACAGTAACTTTTGTTCTATATCACAGATCTGAACTAAACTTTGTGGATGGTTTACACATGGAGTAAAGTAGAAGCCTATTGATTGGGTCTCAACATGTCAAAGATCAAGTTCACTGTGATCGGAAAATAAAAAATGATTTTGACGTCAAAATTCAGTTCTCAACCATGACATTCACCAAAGTTTGTGGATGACTTACACTTGGGATAGGAAAGAAGCCTATTGAGTTGGGAGTCCAGATGTCAAGGTCACTGTAACTGTAAGACAAAAAGTGGTTTTTGCTTAATAACTTTAGTTCTGAAACACATACCTTGACTACAATTTTGGGAGAGCTTGCGATTAGAAGATGCCTATTGATTTTCGGGTCAAAGGTCAAAGTCATTATGCCATTAAAAGTAAATGGGTTTCGCTGAATAACCTTTGTTCAAGAGTAAGTTCCTTGATCATTCTGTGTGGATGGCATGCACTTGGGGTAAGAGAAACATAGATTTTGGGTGTAAGAGATTATGATCATGGCAAGTCTGAAAAGAGAATAATGGTTTCTGCACTGTAAGTTTAGCTAAACACCACGTTCCTTGACCAAAGGTTCAGGTCGTTGAGATCCATTCGTCTGTAATCTTATAAGTCAATTATGCCCTACTAGTGCCTACAGAAAGGACTGTTTTTTGAACAAATGAGTGGGCGTGTAATGTGCTGTCATAGCCTTGATTGCTTTGCATATATGTGTTGCTGGGGTGTACAGAATATAAATACACAACAGTAGAACATTTTTCAAATGTTTTTTGTTACCCAAATTATGTGAAAATTAATATACACATATTCTAAAAGGTAAAATGGGCCTTAAATTGTATGCTGTGGAAATTATGGTTAAAATTTGCTTAAAATTTACTGTCTTGTGCCACAGGGTAGACCTTTTTCTGTAAAAGTTAACCTTTTCTGTAAAAGTTATGATTACCAAAAATAAACTTACGTTTTGATTCTTGATTTAATTGTACAAAAGCCTTATGCCAATCAAATTAAGTCAGCATGATAATTGTTTGTGGTTGTTTGGCTCTCTATCCCCACTTAACCTTCGTTCACTCCCTTCAAATTGTATTCTCAAAATTATTCAAATCAAAATGTTGAAGAGCAATACAGTTGCTCCACTGTAATCAAAGAAGTCAATTCCTTCTGTGTTATAATACCAGTCCCAGAGAATACAAATCATGCACTCAAAAACAGACTCTAACCAATATTCTGACATCTGTTTGGTCAGCAATATTACGCTGGCCAATTAGATTTAAAATTTTTGAATTTGGTGTGCACATGAGAATTGTTTCTGATCTCGGGGCCAGATTAATGGCAATTTTGTAGTGTCAAAAAGATTGAGATATTAAAGGCTTATTTTTCCTAAACTGGGGGGTCTATTGTACTCAGATGTCACAGATGTAATAAATACAATGAACTCTATGGATTGAGTACATTATATACTTTAGCCCAGGTATTCTCTTTAATACATTAGGTTTCTTGATTAGGGCACATTTTTCCTACTAATTAAATAAGTAAAATGAGAATTCATTGATGATGATGATGATAACAAACCTGTTAATGTTCAAATTGATTAATCAATATGAAGGCAGTCAAGAATGTAACAAAATACATCTAGTGTCCACACCAGTTGCCGCATGGAACCAGTTATGACATGATCATTAATTATTCATGACCCTGTGCAATATATTTTGAACTAGTGGAGGAAAAATATAATACATAATGCAAAGTACTTTTTTTCTGAAACTCTAAAATACTTAATTGAATTTAGAATGATAAACAATCGTGCTGTAAATGGTTTAAACCATCTGGAGTGTCACGTGTGCGTGTATGTGCTTGGCAATCAAGGAGTATCTTTTTCACTGGGAATCGTAAGCAAAGTCAATAGCAAGGACTATAATATGCCACTGCATAATAGACTGGTCGATCTATATCAGTGTTTGCAAGTAAAAATGGAAAAACGCAGACAGAAAAAATTTATAACTGCAAGTTTTTACCAGTTATTGGTGTCGCTTAATGGTTTCAACGATGCAATGAGTCTCTCTCTCTCTCTTGTGACAACATATATAATTTGGCAATCAATCAAGGAAAGCTTCTAATTCTATATTGTTAAATACCAAGAAAACTCAACATAAAATTGCAAAGTAAACTTCATGTTATTGGTCACATTTCAGTTATTTCATTTGCATAGGTTTTAAATGTCATAAATACCCGACATGTGGGATTTATTGAAATCTAAAAATAAGTTATTTTTTACCTTTACTCTCTAAATAAATGCTGAAAAACTTCATACTTTAAATTTAAAGATGTTTACTTTAGGTTTAATTTTACATAAATGACACTTTTCATGCAGTGTTAAAACTGAAGCACACAATATCATGCTGCAAACTGTTCGATAAAACGTTACTGGCGTAAGCAAAATATTTCTAAAAAAAATACTGTCCAAACTTTTGCAATATTACAAATCCTTGTTTTCATTCGACCCAGTACTCCTTGTGTTAATATTCCGTACAAACTTGAAAAACATTAAGATACTCTGGCGCTAAATGATATATGACCTTGAGAGTAAGAACAGCTTTTCCAAAAATAATGTAATCCTTAATTGGCATCCATATAAGAGTGTTGAAAAGAGATGCTGTAGATGTTAAAAATCACCTTGGCTGATCTTTTCTGTAATCTGTATAATCTCTGCATTCAACAAGAATTACGGGGTTCACACAACACAGCAAAGAAGTAGATAAAAATGTGAAAAAACTATTGTATTGAAAATCTTTAGGATCAACTGATCCAACATAAAACCTCTAACCCTTTTTTATAATTCCTATTTTTTCAGATACTTTTATAAAGAGTGTTAAAACTGGTTGGACTAGGATAAAATATCAATACGAATTCCTAAAAGTTTGGCATAATTAACAATTTAAATTTTTGTACCATTTACTTCTAAGTACAATTCTCTATATTTGGCTACTTGTTGTGCTCAGCGGATAAGCAATACTAGAGTTTCTATAAATTTAAGCTAAGTTTATTGTCATACATCAATTTCATTGCACCTTGTAAATCTTCATTTAGTTTGCTCTCAGCTTGGCTAACATCTTTCTCGATAATATTTTGTGATGCATCATCTGCGAACATATACGCTGAGAAATGTTTCAAACACTTTCGAAATCATTTCTATATAAAATGAAAAAGAGAGCGCCTAGAATTGATCCATGTTGTACTCTGATGGTGAGTTTATTAAAATCCGAGACAGTACCTCTTCATCTCACAGCTTGTAATCTGCTATTGAAATAGGATGAACACGATAGCAATGGGGGTTTTGTAACACTATATGCTGATACTTTATGTAGTATAATTTCATGATTAACAATATTAAAAGCTTTAAGTAGTGTCTAAGAATAAAATTCCAGTTAATTTCCCATCATCAATATTATTTCATCAGTGATCATTCAAACCAGTTGGTGTTGTGTCACAGGATTGAATTGGACTGAAGCTTGATTGACAAGGGGTATTTAAATTATGTTTTGATAAAAGAAAAGTCATAAAATGAACTGTAAAAACATGTCTTTCTAGACTTTTTGCTAATAATAGGTAGAACAGATACAGGTCTATAATTATTGACACTCGATTCGTGTCCTGACTTAGTTTTTTTCCAATCGTCTACAAAAATATGTATTCCTTTGGACATACTAAATATGCAAGTCAGTAGTTCTGCACTCTATTGACAGTTTTAGGAGTTTCACCGACAAGCCATCAAAACCTATAGCTTTTGAATAAGTCATTTTTTTAAACAAATCCTTTCTAGCAAAATCTTCAGTACTATTTGTCATTTGAAAGAAAGTTTAATTTGTTATACATTCAATATCTGGTCGTGATGAATCAAAGTCCATACTTTTATCTCATCTATTCCTATTGTTATTATTTATTTATTTTGAACGTATTCAAAATATTTATACATGAGGAAAACATGACAGACATTTCCTTAACAGCAGACGTAATCATTTAGTTGGCACGCTTTCCAAATATACTTCTGTGTTTACTTAAGCATGCGTGAAACGTGCATGCATTCGCGCGTTTTCATACTCAGTTTGATATCAACCAGCTGACTGAAAAGTTAACACTTTTCTCCAGCAAATTTATTCTTAGAATTTTGGTTTGTTTCAGGTCATTGTAGTGCACTTCGTCGCCTATTATTATTTTCTAGCTGCGGTTATACAGGACATTTTCAAGTATTGGAATATCATATTACATATACCCGTGTTCTTTGTCTAATATTAGTGACATCTAAGGAATAATTGTGGCAAGTTTCATGTTCCTGTCTTTTAGCATAACATTGGTTGCTATGTTGAGAAAATGCAATATGCATTTTTAAATTGGCTCACATTTCATGGAGGGGGGGGGGAGAGGGAGCAAGGCTTGTGTTGGACTTTCCTACTAATGAATACTGTTCTATGAAAGAGATGATACATGAATATTATTCAAAAGGACTATTTAGATGCTTGCGACCTAAATGTTTCAGTTATACAACCATAATTAGATGATACAATAATAACACATATGTGGTCTTTATAGCAAATAGGAAAATTTGTGCAATTGCTTTTCCCTTTTTCATATCATCATGCATGATTTTCTCAGCAGAATAGTACATTAACATTGATGTTATATATGAAAATAAGATAAGTATGCCTAGATTGCTCTTGCTTATACAATATGCCTTGGGGCAGTATTGTGTGTGAAATGACCTTAATCATGGTAAAATTAGAAGTCTTAGAACACAGAAGTACAGTCAACTGACCTATAAACCTGTTGCATTAAGTGAAAGAAAAATATAGCACTGGAAATTTGGTGGCTTTCAAATCGTCTGCCCCTCAGTAAATCTTTGAGAACATGATTCACCCAAAAATCACTTGGAACTAAATCAGGGCTGTAAGGATGATGCTGCAAGGTTTGGATGCTGTGCTCCTTCAGAAAGTCTGTCACGACGGCCAATTTATGCGCCGGTGCATTGTCATAGAGTAGATGGATATCTCGGCTACCGGTGCGTGGACGGGTCATCCGGTAGTGTTCTGCAACTTTTGGCAACGCTTTGGAGACATACAAATGTCCAGAGACACTAACAGAGTCAGGCACAGGTTCCTGGACGACCGGGCTTTTTGCATAAAAGATAACGGGTATCAAACTCTCCTAACAGTCTGACTACATCGAGCGATTTGTGGTCCCTGCTTTTTTTCTAATATCCAAACTTTATATTGAATAGGGGTCAAAAAGGAAATCCATTTTTCATCACCTGTAACAAGCTGATTCAAAACGTCTCTGGTCACTTTTTCCATATTTGGCGAGTAGCTTGTTAGAAATGCAAGCATGAAGTCACCTGTGACTTGGTGATTTTTACACGTATGTGTATTTTCGTGCACTTTTATATGTATATGTGTTTGTGTGTGATGCGAGGTTGGTTTGTGGAATTTATGGTGAATCTATCCTATGATGTGCGTGCGTGCGTGTGTGTGTGTGTGTGTGTGTGTGAGAGAGAGAGAGAGAGAGAGAGAGAGAGTCTCAGAGAGAGATCTGAAATTAATTAACTTCCACCGGCGAAACAGTACTTGGAAAAAATATATGTAATAGTTGGCTATTAGCAAGTTTTGAAAATTAGAAAATATTTACCTGGGAAGTTTTAGAATATCGTGCAGTCCTGTTCTTTTTAGAAATTAAATTTCGTATTTTTTTCATCCCGTAATTATTTTGTTAACCGTTAGATACAGAAATTGTTCAATATCGCGCTCAAGAGTGTTTGTAATTGTTGTTGCTTTTGTTGTTGGAGTTGCTGGTGTTGTTGTTGATATTGTTACGCACTACACCCATTTTGTGCAATCTTTTATCTCTACATTAGAAGCTTTAATCATTTTAAAATTTGGAATTTAAAATTTCATTGGCACTGTATAGCCGGTACGGTACGGACATAACGTGAAACCACCTAGCTACTTACGCACTACCCACCCCCAGCCTTCGTACCTTCCTACTGTTATAGGGCATACACACATAAAACAATAAACTAAGAACATTCTTTTCTATGATATAAAAATAGAAGTACTATAAACAGTTGACAAAAAACAAAGATTAATATATTTCTTGTTAATTTGTAAAATCCTTATTCGTATAATCTGCTTGGCAAGCTATTATTATTGTCCACCCCTAGAAACCAGATTGTATTGGATGAAAGTCACAGGCTTTGAGTAACCTTGGAATGGCAGGGAGCAGTGCAAACATGCTTTATGCGTCCATAATTACCTTGAATATTTACTACAGGTAAGGCCTCACATTAAAAGCATGCAGCATGGAGTCAACTCATCTAATTCCTATACTCATTCACATGTACAATATTCATGTACAATTAACCTGCTGAGGGTAACATATCACAATGTACAGCGTTTCGTCAGTAGTATAGTGGGGGTAAATAGGGACAAATGGGGCACTTGGGGGACGTACGGGAAATTAACATTGGTGGGCCTCTACAGGGACGTACGGGAAATTAACATTGGGGGGCCTCTACAGGGACGTACGGGAGTTTAACATGGCGGGGGTCTCTATAGGGACAACGGGAGGGAGGGAGGGAGGGAAATAGAATTAATCTTTCTTGAAAAAGGGTGGTCCTAATAAGTCATCTACTATCCAAACACCCCACACTACACTATCCTACACTCCGTGTGTAAGTGACCTTCTGCCTAGTGGCTATATCTATATAGCCTAGAGTTATATATAAAGCATTATCTATACCTCAGATCATGTTGGAGGTGTCAGTAAATTTGCATATATTGTACCTATGTTATAAATAGCTTTGATCAAGGGAACTAACTTATAATAACACTAAAATGGACGTGACTAAATGTTGTATTAAACTTCGGGAACCGTCACGGACTTTAGCGTTGACTAGAAAAAATTCGGAACATTAGATTATAATGGCCTAGACTAAAAGTAACACTAAAATTCCGAAATTGTAACGGACGTTAGCGGAGACTGAAAATATTCCGGAAAAAAAATGGAAAAAATTGGCTGAGACTAAAAGTAACACTAAACTTTCGAAATTGTACCGGACGTTAGCGGAGACTGAAAATAATCCGGAAAAAAATGGAAAAAATTGGCTGAGACTAAAAGTAACACTAAATTTACGAAATTGTACCGGACGTTAGCGGAGACTGAAAATAATCCGGAAAAAAAATGGAAATTTTTTTTAATTTTTTTAATTTTGTTTATATCAAAACACACACCACACTATCTATTTTTTTACTTTTTTTAAATTTTTTTATATATCAAACACAAAACTTACACACACTACACAACCATTTTTTTATTTTTTAAATTTTGTTTATATCAAAACACTCACCACACTATCCATTTTTTTTACTTTTTTAAAATTTTTTTATATATCAAACACAAAACTTACACACACTACACAACCATTTTTTTATTTTTTAAATTTTGTTTATATCAAAACACTCACCACACTATCCATTTTTTTACTTTTTTAAAATTTTTTTATATATCAAAAAAAAAACTTACACACATTTTTGGGAAGGGGAAATTTTAAAAAAAACAAATCAAAACACACAAACACACTATCTACATTTTTTTTTGGGAAGGGGAAATTTTTAAAAAAACAAATCAAAACACACAAACACACTATCTACATGTTTTTTTTTTTGGGAAGGGGAAATTTTTTAAAAAACAAATCAAAACACACAAACACACTATCTACATTTTTTTTTTTTTTTTTTGGGAAGGGGAAATTTTTAAAAAAACAAATCAAAACACACAACCATTTTTTTTTACTTTTTAAATTTTTTTTATATCAAAAGACACACCACAAATATACAATCCATTTAAAAAAAAAAAAAATTTTATTTGATGGACTGAAAAAGTTGTTGTTGTTGTTGTTGTTGTTGTTGTCTTTGCTGCTGCTGCTGTTGGTGCTGTAGTCTATTTCTTTCCTCCCAATTTTAGATCGATAGAAAGAGAGGGAAAGTGGGTTTTTTTGTTGGTTTGGTGGGTAAAAACAAACCACACAACACCATTCAGATATATACATCAATAATAATAATTATATTTTATTCAATGTATATACATTATGTTACTCGTGGTAATAAAACAATTTCATATAAGTCCAATACAGTTCAATACACTTCCATATTTACCATTTCATTCTCTTATTGTTCTGACACTTCAGGAAGATTCTTGTCTACAATTCTCTCATAACTTTCTTCTGGACTCTCATTGATAAACTCCAACTTAATAAAATGCCCATTATCATCTCGAATCCACCGCTCTTTTTTACAAATCTTGTAAACTTTACTATGATCTAATCCAAAACACCTTGCCACATCACGAATGGAATCCATCTGACTATATAATCCTGAATTCAAGTCAGTTAATTTCACAGGTCTCACAAATCCTCCAATGACTTGACTCTTCTTCTCTGGCTCTTCCCATCTAGCTTGAAATCTTTTCTGGAACTTCTTCGAAAAGACCGACTTACAAATTCCAGTACAGCAATAGTAGACACTTGATGAATGACAATCAAAATATTCAGCAGCCTTTTCCATACTTTCAAATCTTCTTTCCTCTGTCTCACCAACAAACTGGCACAACACACTTCTATCACTTCCAAAATTAATTCTCCTTTTTTCTTTATCATTCTTCACATGTTTATGCAAACATGTTCGTTCACTAGCAGTCATCACTTGAAGATTTTCTATTCTATCATCATCAAGTACATCATTGAGATGTACCACTTCACTCTGTCTTGGTAGATCCACTCCATTCACCGCTTCAAAGACAAATCTCCCTCGATTTGTATGTTTCTTCCTCTTTCCTTCCTTACCAGTAACCTTAATCCTTATCAATCCAAATGAATTCAAATTTCCTTTGACTTTCCTTCCATACTTCATATGATAGACATTACCAAGTATGTCAGCAGCATAATTATCATACACCTTATGAACATACTTATTCAATTCAATTCCAGTATCTTGACTTTTATCTCGAGAGCAGTACTTTTCCATCTTCACAGTTTGAAAGTTCAATCACGACTAGTGATTCTGAGGGTAAGAAGGTCTATATATATAGGTTCCCTGGGTGAAACTGAATCAGCTTCAAAGTAAACTTCAAGATGAAAAGATCACGCCGAAGCCATGAGAAACCAGAAGAAGAAGAAGAAGAAGAAGAAACAAAGAGGCCACGACGACGAAGATATTCCGTACCGCCTGAAACACCGCTAGATGAACTACTAGCTCAAGTCCATGCTAGTGACTTCGAAGAGGAGATGAGTGAACCTGAAACCCAAACTTCTAACCCACCCAAAACAAAATCCACTACCAGAACCCCAGGCCAAGAAATACAACCTAGTACTTTGGCTCCTCCTGAAAATTACTATTGGATTCTAGAGACTCAAAAAATAACTTCTCGAAAATTTAAAACTACAGCTTACACTCACACGGTTCACTTTAAAGACTTCAAGTCCAAAGTACCTCCCGAGAAAGCGGCGGGGTTCATTAGCGATTTGTGGGATTCTGTCTTAATGAACTTGAAACGACAGTGTGGAGCCAAAGAAGACGATCGATTGAGACTGGCCATTCATCATGACAATTTGAAGAGTCCTGTTTGGATCGAGTTCAGCACCCCGGCAGAATTAACGCCAGACAAAGTCATGTCCAAAATAGAACATGTGCAACAATCCAACGACAAGTTTACCATCACCGATGGAAAGGCCACACTTTACTTGACTCACGTTTCCCCTCCTTGAGGAAGTGGACGAAGTAGGAAACCGTTACTGGTGGACGATATTCGAAGTACCAAACGCAGTGTCGTCCAAATCGACAATACTCAAGACCAGATGTGCTTTGCTCGGGCTATTGTGGTGGGCCGCACCTATGCTAACAAGAACGAGAGCAAAGAATGGAAAAGAGCCCGGAATAACATTCGACAGTCGGACAGAACCAAACAACGAAACGAAGCAAAAAGCAGAACTCCTGTTGCAACAAGCAGGCATCCCTAACCAGCCAAGTGGTTAACTTTGAGGTTTTGAAAAATGCTTTGCTGTCTGGACAAGTGGAAGACTTTCGAGTGCACACGTTAGAACCTCACAAGATCGTACGGTTACCTAATCATCAAATTGTCACTCGTCCTTTACAAAAAGTGCACCAAATCGTGTACCAGAAGCGAGTGAGACTTCCAGACCACACCACTTTACATTACTGACACGCCGATCTGCAGTATAAAAAAGGGCACCCCTTCCAAACCTAACCATTCATTGTGACTTTCAACGTTGACCGAGCAAGAAGAAGAAAAAAAAGATTAATTTTGTCATCCTCCCACCAAAGATGAATAAGAATACTCATGCCACCCACCCACCGAGGGAGAAATCTAGTGGTGTGAACTCCAAGTACCATTACGACTTGGAGTGCGATGCAGTGCCATGCGACGAGACGGATTCCGTAAGCGTTGACAGCATCGATTCATACGATCAGACGGATGCCGTACGCTTGGACATCGTCGATGCAGCACGTGTACCTCACCGTCCCTCTAGAGATGCAGGACGACCTTTCTTCTTTATTGGGAAGAATGCTAAACGTACCTGTGAATGTCATAAAGAATTGACGATACCTGTGGCTTTGCCTGGTTATTCCAAGTATGATAATCGACTCGAGACGTTCAAAGACAAGTGGCCTAAATTTCTACTACAATCCACTACTGACAAAGCTTTAGCCAGATCTGGATTTATCTACTTGGGAGAAGGAGATAAAGTTCAATGTTTCAGTTGCGGTGTGAGACTTCACCAATGGGAGCCTACCGACTCAGCTTACATTGAACATGCCAGATGGTCTCCGCACTGTCAGTTCTTACCTTTAGTGGCCTCAGAAGAGTACGGGTACGATGAGCCAGATGCCAAGAAGAAGTAAAAAAACATGTCGGAGGATACTTTACAAGAATACATTTGTGGTTTACCTTTGGAGCTGCGAGAACGCATTTACCAGTATTTTGTCCCTAGTTTTAGAAGATCGCATTTGTGACTTGCCTTCGAAGTTGCGAGTACGCATTTACAAAGAGTTGGTCCAGATCCAAGTGAAACCCAAACTCAAAGTCATTCCTCGATTTGCACACTACCGTGACTTTCACCGTATCAGAAATCTGATTTTGAAGAAAAACTATCACCAGTATCGTGAAGAATACAAAAGAGAGTTACTTCTTTCCAAATCGGAAACTTTACCCAAGTACATTGCTGGCATGCCTTTGAAGTTACGAAAACGGATTTACCAAGAGTTTGTCAAAATCCAAGTGAAACGTAAACTCAAAGTCATTTCTCGATTTTTACACTATACCCTCTTTCAAGGGTGTCTTTCATGACTAGGACACGAAACTATTGTTGTACATTGACGTGTTTATATGACAGTTTGATGGTTTTAGTGGTAGTCTTCATTGTGTACGTGTTCATTTTAATTGCATATTTTCTCACTAATTCACTTCTTCGTGTTCGTGTAAAGTTGTAAAAAATATGTTTTTGTTGGTTGGTTGGTTGTTTTTTTTTAAAAAAATAAAAAAATAAACGTGTATGAAAATGTATAAAATGTCTTGGGTCTTTGTCTTCTTCTCAAAAATCTTCTTACCTCAGACATGGCTACATCATCTTCTTATTCTACCTCGTCTACCTCTTCTGCTTCTGTCGTCAAAGTGATTGACGAAAAGTTAGATCGTCAAAGTTGGAATGCTTTGTATCTGCGCCATCCATTTAACATGTTAATTGCTGGACCGAGTGGTTCAGGCAAAACCGAATTTGTCAAACGATTGATCGAACACAAAATTGATTTGTTTGATCATCCACCTCAACGTATCGTGTGGTGTTACAAAGAGTGGCAACCGTCTTACACGTTATTGAAAGAAAGTCAAGGAGAAACCATTTCCTTTGTGGATGGTATTCCTCACGAAGACGATGGAATCGTGTCTGACGTGAGTCAAACTCATTTAGTTATTTTTGATGACATGTTAGGAGAAGACGAAGAAGAAATTAAACTTTGGTTTACACGAAAAGGTCACCATCGTAATGCTAGTATTGTGTACATAACACAAAATTTATTTCAACAAAGTAAAGCTCATCGAACTATTAGTTTGAATGCTCATTACGTGGTCTTGTTTAAAAGTCCCAGAGACAAATCTCAAGTACAAGTGTTAGCCAAACAGTTAGGAGCTCCTTGGCTCAATTATGCGTACGACGATGCCACTCAAACCCCTCACGAGTATTTACTCATTGACTTAAAACCGACCACTCCTGACTATTTGAGATTTCGTGCCAGTATCTTTCACCCTTGGGGTCAAGAAGGTGGTCCTGTCATTTACACGTCCCCTTCAACCCATTTTTGAAAAAAAACTATAAAAACAGTCACTACGTCATTTCTGTCTCACACTCTTTTTGAGATGACTTCCTTTCAATCGCATCCTTCGGCTAAATTGATTCGTGCCTTGTATGGCATTAGTCGTGAAAAAAATGCACAAGTCCGTGCTCATTTGTTAGAAGCGAGTCTTAAAGAAGTGTTACGATGGTTTACTTTGACAGCACGTCAATTACTACAAGGTATCATTCACATCCCTCATCAAACTCAACGTTTTTTTCAAAGACATAAAGGAGCATTGTCACAACTGGCTGATCCTAGAATCGATTCACGGACTAAAAAACAAATCATTTTAACTCCTGGTGGAAGTGGTTCTTTAGGAGGGGTCATGATTCGTTCCCTTTTGAAATGGGATCCTAATGATGCCAAAGCCAAAAAACCCAAAGCACCCAAAAAGAAGAAAAGTCCAAAGAAAAAGAAAACCACCCACCAGAAAAAGAAAAGTTCTACCAAGAAGAAGAAAACACCTACCACTAGCACCCGCCGCAAGAGAGGTACTGCGGCCAGGACGCAAACGTACACCCGCAAGACACCACGACAAACAACCGTGACGAGGTCTCCTTCTCCTTCGTCCCCATCATCTTTGTCTTCTTCACCACCCTTCACGATGATGCCTGCCAAACCGGACTTAAGACAAGTGTTTCCTAATTTGATGCAAAAATGGAAACCTATTTCGAAAGTTACCCCTTCGGGACCCTCGACGACATCGGCTGATCTGGCTATGGCAGCGGCCGCCAACAAAGTACCATCCCCTAAAACCAAAGTTCAAGAAAGAACCGGCGTGTTACAAAGTTTGTTGGATTTATCCAAAGAAGAATTGAGACGATTTAATCCCTTGAAAACACCTCAACGTCAAGTGATGCCTGTCGTGAAGTTGGTACGTCGTGCAGACAATCAGTGGAGACGTGTTCCAGTATAAAATAGAAGGGTACCCTGCCAGAGACTTCAGACTTACTCCTCCTCACCTCTAAGATGGCTCCCAAACATGCACACCACAACTACCTCCACCAAAAAAAAAAGAAGAAAACCAAAAAAGGACGACTTCCCCCTCGTCTAGCCAAACATTGGGATGTCTTGTCTGTCTTGACCAAATCCAATCCTCCCATGCGAAAACAACTCATTCAAACAGCTCCTAAAGAAATCATCGATACCGTGTGTGAATGTTGTTTGAACGTTTTGAAAGGAACGGTACCTTTGTCCAAGATACAGAAACAAAAATTAGGGAAACATCGGAACGTTCTTCGTCAAATGGTCAAAAAGAAAATACCTCTTCAACAAAAGAAAAAAATGTTGGTACAACGAGGAGGATTTCTACCTATGTTGATAGGACCGTTGTTAAAAATAGCAGCTCCTTTGTTAGGAACGATTGCTGGACCACTTTTAGGAGGGGTCATGCGATAACCCCTCCCCAAAAAAAGAAGATAAAAAGGACCACCCTTCTCTGAAAAGACCACAACTTTTTGGTACCTTTGGATGAAATGGAAGGACGAAAACTGACTTTAGTACCTTACAAACGATGGATGGAATTTCATCGTTGGAACGAACAACGGATACCTCATTTACCACCCAATCCTAATCTTAACGAAATGTCTCAGTTACAACAAGAAATACAATCCCTGATGGAACGAAACAATGTGTCCGAAACAGAAAAATCCCAACGGTACGGTCAACTTTTACAACGTCTACAACTCTTTCGTCAAAAAGCAGTCGACGAAACAGCTTCACCCACTCTGAGAGATTTTAAGGCTCTGATGAAAAGCGAACCTAAAGTCACCACTAAAACAGACACCGGTACAGGGATGACCGTCCAAGAAGAAGAAGAAGAAGAAGAAGAAGAGTTTTTACTAACTCCACCTCTTAAAAAATTAAAAAAGTTAGCCACACCGGATTGGATAAAAAAGAAGATGCCTACCCCTTTACCCTCAGAAAAGAAAAAGGAAGAAGTGAAGAAAGAAGTCAAAACAGAACCGATGACCCCTGTTCAAACTACCTTTACCCCAGTAGCACGTCGGACACGTAAACAACAACAATCCAAAAAGATACCTCACGAAGAAAAGAGTATTGGAACTTGGTTAACTTATTCTTGAGGAAATCATCATCATCATCATCATGGAGAAACTGTTAGCCACCATTTATTACAATCCTGGCCATGCTGCTGGTTACGGAGGAGTTCAAAAATTATATCGAGCTGCTAAAAGTCAATTGAAAAGTGTACGTTTGCCCGAAGTACGACGATGGTTACAAGAACAATCGACGTACACGTTACACAAACCCATTCGACGTAAATTTTCTAGAAGTACCACTCAAGTGGAAGGGATCGATCATCAATGGCAAGCCGATTTAGCTGACGTCTCTCATTTAGCCACTTACAATGGTGGTCACAAATATTTGTTTTGTGTCATCGACGTGTTTTCCAAATTTGCTTGTGTCGTGCCTTTGACTTCTAAAAGCAGTACCGAATTGGTACGAGCCTTAAAATTGGTCTTGAAACAAAGTGGACGCCAACCTTTACGATGGCAAACGGACAAAGGTACCGAATTTCTAAACCAAGCTTTTCAAAAAGAATTGAAACAAAGACACATTCATTTTTTTACTACCGAAAATCCTGAAACCAAAGCCAGTATCGTGGAACGTTTTCAAAGAACTTTGAAAGAACGTATGTGGAAATATTTCACACATCAACATACTCTCAAGTACATCGACGTGTTACCTCGTTTGGTCAAAGCGTACAATCAGTCGTACCATCGTAGCATCGGATGTGCCCCCGAAGAGGTCAGCCCTGAAAATGAAGTGACCGTGTTTGATAAATTAGTTGGTTCACCACCCCAGAAGAAAAAAAAAAGAAAAAGAAAAACCTTGTTGAAGTTATTAAAGACGGGAGATTGGGTTCGCATCGGAAAAACCAAACGTACTTTTGACAAAGGTTATTTACCTAACTGGACTACCGAATTGTTTCGTGTCACTACCCCCGTCCGTGGACGTGATCCTCCCGTCTATAAATTGGAAGACATGCACGGTGAAGTTCTCAAAGGAACATTTTACTTGCCTGAGTTACAACGAGTGACTAAAAAAGAAGACGCCTTGTACGACATCGAAAGCATTCTCGAACAAAGAACACGCAAAGTAGGTAAACGTCGAGTAGAAGAAGTCAAAGTACGTTGGAAAGGATATCCTCCTAGTTTTGATTCTTGGATTGCGGCTTCTCAAGTCGTCGACTATAAAAAGAAAAAGAAGTAAACTCACAACATGCCATTCAACACAGTAGCCACCCAGACGACTTCAACGACTCCTTCACAGAGTTCTTCTCTTCAAGAATTACAAAAACAACCACTTTGGGTGTGGTGCGGAGAACGTGTGCCTAAAAATCAAATCGTCTTTTTCTGCCAAATCTTTGTAGTGTATTGTGTCATCGGAGCAGCTATTGCCAATTTGAGTTTACAACAAGGAGACAAACAATTGTGGACCATTTTACTGAGCAGTTTGCATCGGTTATCTTTTACCCAGTCCCTCTTTGAAATTTACGACGACAGACAACAGCAGCCATAGCAACAACCACGCTAGTTCGACCAACGCCAGTTCACCTTCTTCTTCGTCCAGTCACCACCACAATACCAATTCTCTTTTGGAACCTTTTGAACATCATTCTTCTGTTCATTTGAGTGACTCCTCGGACACCAGAACCACCTTAGAACTATGAATGACCAATTTTATTTAACTTTACCCAGTGACAGTTCCATGGATGTGTTTCCCAACAACAAATTATGTTGTTTCACGGCCAAATTACCTCAGGCCTTCCAATTGGATCACGACGCTCATTGGGAAGTGGCTTTGGTAGAAATCATTCATCCTACGCAAATCAAGAATGTGTCTGGAAATCAAACCATTTTTGACGTAGCAATCTATAACGAAAAAGTGCAAAAAGAGTTGGACGCTCATGATCCTGAAATTGGGAAAAAAATGAGTTCAAAAACTGACAATACTCCCTACTCGACCTATCGCATGAGAATTCCTGAAGGGTATTATTTTAGTGCTCAACATTTGGTGGAGACGATTGCGGCCGTCTTCGAAGCCCAATTTGGCAAAGCCTTAGAAAAAAACCAAAAATGGGTAGAGATCAAATACCATCCTGTGGCACGCCGTAATCTGGATACAATTTTTGAAAGGGCATGAGGGAAAGCCATTCGACGAGAAAGAAGACAAACACTTACCCGCGCACGAAAGAAAATTCATGACCATCGGTTTTTTCTGCTGGGTTGTTTGATATTTTGGGTGGAAATAAAAAGTATCATGGTGAACGAACAATCCACACCAACACAGATTTCGGAGAGGCTTTTCGCACCCCTATCGAATTGAACGTTGGACTGAATTTAATGTTTGTGTACTCCGATGTGGTGGAGTACAACGTGGTGGGTCACACAGCTGCTCCCTTACTGAGAGTCATTCCTTTCAAAGTGGATACTGCTGCTGGTGCGTACGAAGAAGGTGGAAACACGTTTCACGTTCACCGTGAATTTGTACATCCTCATTATCTTCCAGTCAGTAAATCGTATTTTGACAGTGTCAACATTAGTATAAAAGGAGATTTGGGACAAGATGTGCCATTCATTGACAAAGGAAAAGTCACGGTGAAACTACATTTTCGAAAAAAACAAGTTCTCTAACGGATTGTAACTAACCTCCCAAACAAAAAAAATGTATCCAGTGTACCAAGGAGTGGATCGACAACGAGGACATGGTTTAGGAGATATGTTAAAATCAGCATTTCGGACGGTAGCTCCTATTTTGAAACCGATGGTGACTCGAGGATTTCATGCCTTAAAAGATGCCGCTTTGACACAAGGAAAAGAATTTTTGCAAAATGTCCTCATCGACAAACAAAATCCTAAAGAAGCTTTTTTGAGAGCAGGCAAAAATGTGTTGATGACCACTGGTAAAGATCTTTTATCCCTCCAAGAAAATCCTATAAATACGCTTCACGCTTCAGACCCTGGCATTACTTCACAGCAGCAAGGACAAGGTAGAAAGAGACGACAACAACGTCTAAATCCTTTCAAAGTTCATAAAAAAACACACGGCAGTTCCAAAAAGAATAAGAAAAGAAGAAGAACTGTCAGAGAATTAGACGTGTTTGATTATTAAACTGTGAAAATGATGCACCGAGATTCTTGCGAATGTACCAAGACCGAACTGGATATGTTTTCTATGCCTCCCACCATGATGACGATGCAAGAATCCCAATGGGTGGAATTTCATCCTGTATCGTCTTTGACGGAATCAGCTCCTATCGAATTTGAAATCAAAGGACAAACCGAAGATTACATCGATCTGAATAACAGTTACTTGTACCTGAAACTTCAAGTACAAAAAAATGACAACAGCCTTCCTGGGGAAGCTGCCCGAGTGGCACCCGTCAATAATTTCATGCATTCCTTGTTCAGCGGAGTAGATTTGTACTTGAATAACAAACTGGTCAGCAGCAGTTTGGATACTTACCCTTACCGTGCTTATTTGGAAAATCTCTTGACGTACGGAAAAGAAGCCAAGAACACTCATCTGGATGCTTCGGTGGTCTGGAAACCTGACACCTCGGAAAAGTTCAACGACACAGAGCTGTCAGTACCGGCGAAGACTTCTGCTAATGATGGTGATCCTATAATTCCAGCAGTCCCTCACAATGTGGGATTCAACGACCGTCGAAAGAAAATCAGACGAAGTTTAGAACTGATGGATCGTTTGCATTTGGACATGTGGTTGCAAGACAAGTATTTGTTGAACGGAGTAGATGTACGCCTGAGACTGAATCGCAGTAGTGCCGCCTTCCATTTGATGGCTCATGCTAACGAGTGGAAAACCAAAATCCAAGAAGCCAAACTTTACGTGCGACGTGTAGAAGTCTTACCAAAAGTAGCCAATGACATCAGTCAATCCTTGAGCAGAACCACTGCCAAGTATCCTGTGCGACGAGTGGAAGTGAAAACCTTTACCATAGCCGCTGGACTCCGATCCAAAGTCGAAGATCACATCTTCCAAGGACAGCTCCCCAAACGTTTGCTGATTGGCATCGTCAGTAATGCAGCCCTCAACGGAGTCCACGATCAGAATCCGTTCGAGTTTAAACACTACAACGTCTCCAAGATAGAAGTCAGTCGAGATGGTAAGACCTTGTGTACCAGACCATTTGAACCTAACTTTAGCGACGGCCATAAAAATTACTTGCGATCTTACCTGAGCCTGTTTGAAGCCACGGGACAGTTAGGGCGCGACACCAGCCACGGCATTTCGTACGACGATTATGCAGGAGGGTATGCTTTGTGGGGTTTTGATTTCACTCCGGACCCAAGGCAGCGATGAAGGACATTTCCACCCTATAAAATCAGGGCCCACTTCGTGTGGAATTTCAGTTTGCAGATCCTCTACCCGACACAGTGAACGTCGTCTTGTATGCAGAATTTGATAATACTCTAGAGATCAACAGTTTGAGAGAAGTGATTCTAGACTATTAGAAGAAGAAAAAAAAGATGCAACACGTAGAAGAAGAACCTATGGAAATAGATCAGGAATTTTGTGAGAAGTCACAAACTACCACAAATGATGACGAAGTCATTCATTCAGAACCTAAAACCGAGTTTACTGGATTTATTTCTCGATGGCCAGAACAAGAACAACAGTTAGTGTCCTGTTATGCTCAGGAATTGAGTACAATCATTAACAGTCTGATTAAAGAACAATGTTATGGATGTCAAACCGATCATCCCAGTCAGATACAACACGACCAATGTATGATGTTAACAGGCGAAGAACAATTGGATGAATTTTTGGAAAATGCCTGGTTAAACATCTCAGATAAACATGTGTTGACACAGTGGTATAAAGTCTTGCAGAATTATTCTTCTCCTCCACTTACTTCTCTGGAAATCAAACGGATCGAAAGACTCATTGAACAGAGTGCAGAGCCTATCCGACATGAATATTCCTGGAATTACAAGACAGATCAATTCGAGTTCAAAGTCAGGTGTGCATTGCTGACTCAATATTTCTGTTGTTGAAGGACAAAAAAAAATGGATACCAGGGAACTTCATTACTTATTGGAATCCTGTGGTATGTGCTAAAGATGAACTACCTCATCGTAAACCAAAAAACGTTCAGGCTTATGTCATCAATACTGACGACAGTGATCTACCAGGAACCCATTGGATTGCCGTGTACTTTCCCAACGATCATTGTGTGGAATATTTTGATTCTTATGGATTACCTCCTTTGGAAAAAGACATCATCGAGTTTATGAGAAGAAATGCCATCTCGACTCGATTCAATAATGTGAGACTACAAGGATCAGATTCTATGGTGTGTGGACAATATTGTGTTCATTATCTTCATCAAAGAAGTCTTGGATATTCCTTAGAACATTTACTGACTTATTTTGATAATGACTATGTTCGAAATGATGCTAAAGTACAACAATGGTTTTGTGAACGTTATGGATATCTCTTGTCTTTAGCTCACCATCGTAGTGTACATCAAAATGATGATGTCCATGTAGAAAGTTTCACATTTACTTTACCTTCCCAACGTTGTCAACCTTGTAAATATGTTCCTGTTTGAAACAATTTTCATTGTTACATGGTTACTTTTTTAAATTGTTAGAATAGTTCTTGTTGAATAAATAATTTTGTGAATTGTTGAAAAAAAAAATGGTGTTGTGTGGTTTTTTTATTGAATTTGAAAAAAAATAATGAATATGTTCTTTCTCTTTTCTTTATATCGATCTAAAAACCTCTATCTATTATCTCACTGTCGATCTGAACCCTATTTTTAGGTCAGCGCAAATTGGACTTATATGAAATTGTTTTTATTACCACGAGTAACATAATGTATATACATTGAATAAAATATAATTATTATTATTGATGTATATATCTGAATGGTGTTGTGTGGTTTGTTTTTTACCCACCAAACCAACAAAAAAACCCACTTTCCCTCTCTTTCTATCGATCTAAAATTGGGAGGAAAGAAATAGACTACAGCACCAACAGCAGCAGCAGCAAAGACAACAACAACAACAACAACAACAACAACTTTTTCAGTCCATCAAATAAAAATTTTTTTTTTTTAAATGGATTGTATATTTGTGGTGTGTCTTTTGATATAAAAAAAATTTAAAAAGTAAAAAAAAATGGTTGTGTGTTTTGATTTGTTTTTTTAAAAATTTCCCCTTCCCCAAAAAAAAAAAAAAAATGTAGATAGTGTGTTTGTGTGTTTTGATTTGTTTTTTAAAAAATTTCCCCTTCCCCAAAAAAAAACCATGTAGATAGTGTGTTTGTGTGTTTTGATTTGTTTTTTAAAAATTTCCCCTTCCCAAAAAAAAATGTAGATAGTGTGTTTGTGTGTTTTGATTTGTTTTTTTTAAAATTTCCCCTTCCCAAAAATGTGTGTAAGTTTTTTTTTTGATATATAAAAAAATTTTAAAAAAGTAAAAAAATGGATAGTGTGGTGAGTGTTTTGATATAAACAAAATTTAAAAAATAAAAAAATGGTTGTGTAGTGTGTGTAAGTTTTGTGTTTGATATTAAAAAAATTTTAAAAAAGTAAAAAAAATGGATAGTGTGGTGAGTGTTTTGATATAAACAAAATTTAAAAAATAAAAAAATGGTTGTGTAGTGTGTGTAAGTTTTGTGTTTGATATATAAAAAAATTTAAAAAAAGTAAAAAAATAGATAGTGTGGTGTGTGTTTTGATATAAACAAAATTAAAAAAATAAAAAAAAATTTCCATTTTTTTTCCGGATTATTTTCAGTCTCCGCTAACGTCCGGTACAATTTCGTAAGTTTAGTGTTACTTTTAGTCTCAGCCAATTTTTTCCATTTTTTTCCGGATTATTTTCAGTCTCCGCTAACGTCCGGTACAATTTC
>JAQPZY010000034.1:0-31786 GCA_029931535.1 Margaritifera margaritifera | reverse complement strand
AGAGGCAAAAACAGAGCCGTATTCAGTGTGTTTCAAATTGAACGTGAGTGCCAAACCCCAGGAATTAAAACGCACATTCGCCTAGAGACTTATAAGATATACATCGGAAGATTATTTTCTACGATTGAATCTGACAGTTGAACAAGTGAAGAAATGTGCTTGGTTGGAAGTGCTGTGCCACGTACTGCAGCTGAACAAAGCCTTCATGGCAAGCAACTTGGTACTTCCACGATGAAAAGTATTAAATAGATGAACTGTGATAGCCCCTCAAATCTACCGTCGCGAAAAAATAATTGAAGCGGAACAACACATGCGAAGGATGAAATAATCATGAGCAAAACCGCGCCTACTCATGAAAAACAAAACGGCGCGTGTGTATGATTGTAGTTGCTATTTGTGGACTCGCCGCGGCAACAACATAAGTTGATCCTTGGTGTGTTGCTAAGGGGATTGTGACCACGGCGGAACCTTCAATGAGGTAGACACCAATCGGACATTTTTACGGTTTGTCGGAGTGAGATGCTATATCAATGCCCTCCCGCATAACTCGGTTGTCTCTTGGGTGGTGCTGCCAAAATAATTTAGATACGATTACATTCACGAATACGTGTTGGAATTCAGAACTTCTCGCACGGCAGCACAATAGTAGTCTCAACTTACAATATCATTTATGCTGAGCAAGATTTTCTTATCCGCACAAATCGTTCCACGTTTTGAAGGATATCACCACAATGACACCGCTCATTGGCAGCATCAATAATAATCAAAAATGGCCAACCCCTTGCTTCTGGCACCTTGCCGGGTTTGCAGCGTTGTTTGTCGCTGTAGCCAAGACAAGCGGTTGTCGCCGCAACACAGTTCCCACCCGGCACCCGTAACAATAATACAACTTAATTAATACCCATCGCGTGTGATATGAGAGGGCGTTAAAAATTTAGTAAACGTAATGGGGGTAGTTAAAGGCTCTGGTACCTATATCAGAAACCAGCCACATCAGAAAACTGCACACAAAAACCCTGTTGGTAACTACATACTGCATTCAACAACACCACCCTCACCCAAACACACACTATGAACCTTCCCTATATTGAAATGATTTATATTCAAATACATATTGGTTATCTGTCTTCCATGTAACACACTACTCGAACCAATTTTCAAGTAGCGAATAATTCCCACCGGTGTACTCATGACATATAGTATTCTCTAGCAGATACTTGGGTATTTTTATTTCTTTTTCACAGCATGGCTTGAGCCAAAACGAATATCATAGTTATTGGGCTTTTTATTTTTACTGTATTATTCATTTGAACAAATATTTCATTGATGCAATATGCTCACAGTTGGTCTAAATGATGACTATTCTCATGTGGCTTATGTCTTAGTCCCATAGTACGAAACTGCGGCATGTTTATTCGAGGGCCGTGTTAGATAAATCTTCAACCACTGCTCACTTTTTAATACATAATTGTAGACTAGGTCAGTCAGTGCAGAAACAGCCTTTTTGCTTGTAATAACTAACTTTCGAAGGCTGAGATGACGGAGAATGGAAATCCGATCGGTAAATTTCACATGAGGATACCAATAAAATAAATTAAAAAATGGATTAAAAAAACATTAAATAAATCAATAACACCAACTCACCAACACAAAAATACTTTTTCTGAAAGAAAACCCATTTATAAATGTTACGCTTATTGATGACTCTAGAAAAGGCATGTTCTGAATATAGGGGTTTCGGGCGGTAGGTATAGTCGGTCATGATTTGAGGAAGCAACACATTTGCTCCCCCTGCTCGCCCGTTTTATATACGTAACGTCGCTAGGTCAATCAGTGGGAAACGACCTGTGCCAAGGGACGGGGTAAACTTTAGCCACTAATCGCTTTAAATTGTACGTAATGGATGCCTATTTTAGGCCCAATCAAGTGCAGAACGGGTTTGTTTAAAGGACCGTTTTAAAGCTATACTGTACTTTTGTTATTAACAGGGGTGAAAACACGATCATACAAATATACGCGGTATTTACGAGGAAGATATTTACGTTTTTGTGAAACATTATGGTTATCTCTTTTCTTTAGCTCAGAACACGTAGTGTGTAAATTCATGGCCAAAATGATACTGTCTGTAGACCATTGGAAATCTAGTTTGACTTCACCACCGATGTCTAGCCTTGTAATAATATGTTCTTGTTTCAATCTTTTTGGTGTACATGAAAAATGGATCGGGGACAAGGCCCTATATTAGGTCCCGTTCTTCTTCATTTTCACGTGAGCGGGTCACCTTAATGGGGAAAATGTTGATTTTGAAACCTAGTGTTGACTTGTTTGTTTTGTTTTGTGTTGTCCCTTTTCAAAAATTATTTCTCTCTCAATCTTCTCTCTCATCTATGTCTCTCTCATCTCTAAAATACTTCAACTTACCTTACTGCCCTCTATATATCTTCTCTCATCTCTCTCACCGCCGCGCCGCGGGCGTTTAGCACATACACCCACACCTCACCCACATTTCGTGACAGAAACATATTTCTCATGTATGAAAACAATGCCGGTCATACGCTATTTATGTTCAAGATGGCAGACCGTCGCCAATTGCCTACATTGTTACATAAACAGACACCTCACTCCATATGATAAACCTCTCGAAGTATCATATGTGTTTTTCCGTTCGAAGTGCAGATCGTCCGCTCCTATTAATGGCTACACTGTCAATACAATGTAGCTCTGAACCCAAGATGGCCTAGCTCCCATATGTTTAAATTCCCGTTTTTCCCCATAAACTGTTCTACTCTTTGTCACTCACAATTTATAGGGACACATTGTTTTCCGCTTGTAGACAACCAATAAATGGTTTCGACCTTTTTTAATAGATGGGAACTCGGACCGTATAGACCCTCGATCGCCATCCTCCACTTTGACTTATGGACATTGTTTGTCGATGTTAAATGTCCCCTCGAGCCCCGATTAATCTTTTTACCCCTTTGCTAACACCGTTTCCCTTAGGACCCTCACAGTGGCACAGCTAGACTACTGTTCATTCTTATAGCTAAACTGAGATCTTCAAGTTGAATCCCTAGGGCCTGTTCTTCTCTAACCTATTTATGGACCACAAATACTGGGCTATACTTAAACATGGCATGTAGTTGTTGAGTATGCAGCCACTACTATCCTTTTTGTATAAAGAGGACTAACTCTAGCTCAATTACAGTTCATCTGGGCACATAGACCAAAAAGTTGTTCTCCGCCATATTTTTTCCCCCTGAAATGACTGGTGACTGGTCATCCACCTGTTCATGTCAGAAAAAAAAAAGGAAACCAAAATAAAAATAAACACCAGGCGGACCAACAAACTTGTTGGTCTAATCAGACACAATACCTCTTGATACAGACAAGTAACATGTATGTAACTGAAAAATCGTTTAAAACACTGTGTCGGGGGGTGGGGGGGTGTGGGGGGGGGGGAAATCAGGAAGCCAAAATAAAAATAAATCAACGGGACGAGCCTTCAAAGTGATGCGAATAGGGTCAAGGAGAGCGGCAAGATCCCCAGTCGGTTTCCAGTGGTTTAATATTTTGGAGGTTTGTTTAAATGTTATTGCAAGCTTGCAGATATCTATATATATATATATATATATATACTTATATATATATATATATTTATATTTATATATATATATATATATATATATATATATGGCGGTTATTGTAAAGGCCTGTACATTTACATGGATTAAAGTTACTTAATTCTTTGTTAAAAAAAAAAAAATTGGAGTGTGTTATTATGAAGATTTCTTACCCTGTAAAACTTTTTCATAATTGTTGAAACTGTTGTATAATATTTCTTGAAGTTATGTGGGCAATTTCTCCAAGAGAGTAGATGCAACATTAATGAAGAAGGTATTAAAATGATTTGGCAATATCACAGGGTCTCTGACAGTTGCGATCCTCAATAGTGAGTATAATATTAGCATTATCGTTTGATTCTAGAACTGTAACCGAGCGATTTCTACTTTTGCCATCAGTTTCTTTGGACTATTTTTATTCCCTTCAACATATTATATCCTTATATTAGTTTGCAATAAAAAAATATCTTGCAGTGACAAAAAAATATTAAAAAAACCCCCAAAATCATGGGTCGAGAGAAAATCCCAGCCCACCCAAACGAAAATTAATTTGGTCAGTCCCGGTAGTTTTTCCGTCGCATGTTGAAAGAAGAGTCCGTGTTGTTAGTTGAGTTAGTAATTAAAACATTCTCGCGCGCTAAATGTTAGCCCCTGCGCGCGCAGGGGGCTAGTCTTTGCAAGAAAGTCATCTTTAGTTAAGGCGTTGGGAGCAATTTAGACACAGGTGAGTATCTTAAATGATTTTTATGTTGATTTATAACTGTATGCTGCCACTTTGAACCGTATTGAACGTCATTGCAAAGTTTTTATTAATGAGAATCTTAAATTTAGGATAGCTAAAATGTGCAAGATTTGACAGATGTAGCACGTGCATCTTACAGTTTGAATAGAGAAGCAACAATTTTGCTCGCCCTTGCACACCCTCATCCCCCTCTCCAAAAATTAACTTTTGAAAATGAATATTGTACATTTATTGTTTCTCCTTCTCGTTTTCTAGTCGCTTATTATCCTTCCAATATAACGACTATTTTCTTCCTTTTTTTTTTTTTTTATTCATTCAGTTTTTTTTGCCGCCCACCCCCACCAAAAAAATTTCCCCGCCCTAGGACTACCCGACCTAGTTTGTCGAGCTGTTCAACTGGCCCTGAATAGAGACTTTTAAAAAAAAGTTGTCTAGTTACATTTCTCATCCCACTTAACACCGGATTAAGCTGGTAGAAGGCCACTGAGCAATTTAAAGTACCCCCCCCCCCCGAAATAAATGAACACCATAAATTTTATAAATACTTGCACCGCGGGGGCCTTGGAGCAACTGCTGCATCTGCACCACTTTTAATCTGGCCTTGCATTCATGTAAGTACATGTATGTGTAATGCAAGGGCGGATTTGAAAGGGAGTGAGGAAAAGTCGGTGCCCCCTTCCCCAATTCCTCTAACAAAATGAGTACCAGACGGAATGTTTCCTTGAGCAAGTTTTCTTTAAAGTTAAATGGTTAAAATTATGCTTTGGAAATGCTTAAGGGCTATTGGTAATTGGTAATGTGCAGTTAATTACTGGTGGGTGGGAGATGGTGCTCTGAAGAAATGGCTATATATTTTGGTAATAGTAGCAACAGGGGATGATTTTTTCGGAATTATAGAATATACAAAAATTGAACATTTTCTGCATAATTTGAGTGTGCAGATTTCAAAAATGAACCCATCTTTATGATATCTTTTCAAATAAATTCACAGGAAAGTCGCAGCAATATAATTATGTAATTGTGGCGGTTCCACTACACCACGTGGAACTTTCCCTTCATCTCTGCTACAGTACATGGTACAGAATGCTCTTTTCAAGTTGTACACAATGCTGTTTAATATTCAAAGACTCTCCCACTAAAACGCATTCACATACATGTATTTCAAGAGATGAAGGATAAATTTCCAAGCAAAGAATCCTGAGACTATTTAGGTGCTTCACAAAATATGTAGTTTAATTGTAGTAATTTTAATAAGAGAGAGAGATTCTGCTTTTAAACAAAAGAAAAAAGAAATCACACAAGTATTAGTGGGTTTCATTCTATTATTAAAATAAATAAATGTGACAAACGCAGTGATTTATTTTGTCATTCACCCCAGTCACTTTTAAATTGTTTTGCTTAACATGTGCCCACCCCACACAATGAAATATACACTGGCACTATTTATGCAACACATTTTCTCAGGAACTAGACATGCATTTACTCTTATCATAGACCTATTGTTTTTATGCAGACTCGATGAAGCACATGAAGCTGCATTCTATAACCAACAGCTTAACAAATATACCTAGGATTATTGGTTTGGTCATCAAAGTTTAATATTACCAAATGGATGGGTGAAAAGTGATGCAAGTATAATTAAATATTTTCGGTAGGAGATAAACTTGTGGTGTATTAATTTCATTTAATGCAGATGCAGTTTATTTGGTACAGTACATTCTTTCAATCCGCATAACAAGTACTGCAAACAACCCTGAATGTCAAAGTGAATATTGTAGTTAAACACCCAAGTTCAACACCATTTCTTCTGGAGTGCACAGAGCAATTTCCATATCAGACCATGGTTTTCCAAAATGGGGTAGGGTGTAGGCTGTGATAAAAATAACCATTATTTTGTTTTTCAGTTCATTCACATTTAGTTTTAAAATGTTCATTTTCTGTGGAGTGTCGCAAATTCTAACTTTTAAGACTTTCTTAATATGCTGGATAGTGTCAGTCATATACTGTGCTGACCGGCCTTGTGAGGTCCAGAGCTGTAATGAAACTTAATTGGTTCAGTTTCCATTGACAAAAACTTGTTGAATTTCAAACCTGTGCAGTTTGGGATATTGTTTGTGATAACTGCAAACCATCTTTCCTTCCAATTTCTGTCTCAGAAGTGTCATATTTAAGATGTTTTGCTGCCATGTGAGACTAGCTCTACGTCTCTTTGGAGAAAATATTTACCTCACTATATTTTGTGGCAGCCTTTTCATTTTATCCTGACAACGTTCATGCAGCTGTTCTATCTCTGAACTTTGCCACTAGAACCTTCCTTGCAAAAATGAGTAAGTAAACAACATAATAAAAATGATCTCGCCCTGTCAACTACTTCTAAAGGTTGTTATAGCATACATTTTTGTGGTTTAAATATGAATACAGACCAGCTCCTTAATTAGCATAATTGCTATGCTTCAAATGGAATATCTCATGTTGTGAAGCTGATCCTCTGTAATCAATTAAAAATTAAAGAATCATTACTGTTATTTAATCAGTTCATAAAGGAAATCGACACTAATGTCAGTAAAAATGGCTTTCATTAATTTAATTGCATTGAATCACTGGGTTGAAATCAGAGGGTGATCCACTTGCGAGTATCTGGGTTGAGTAAACAAAATAAAAGCCATTTAAAACGTTGCAAATTAACCATAATTGAATTTGTCTCGTTTTAAGTATTTTGATTGGTTGATAATTCAGTCGCTTAGCTCAATATGCATTCAAGTAGTCATAGAACGTGCACACATGCGACAGTTTTCAATGGTTACTTGCTGTAATATCGCAGGATATGAATGAATAAAATGGAGAGAAGTTGATTCAAGCATTTAGTATGCCTGAAGAGTGATGGGGGTGGTGGGCATGAATGGCCAGATAAAGCATGAAAATTAACACTTGCCCGACTTGTTTTAAGTAGGAAATAAGCACTTGTCCTGGAATAGCGTCTTGCAAATTTTTACTTGTTCAACTTCACAAATGAATAATTTCGGGATGTGGGCGATGGAATTTGATCAGTACCTGAGCTAGTTTTGAGATTTGAATAGATGTGTTACTTATAATTTCTGTTGGTAATGTGTTCCACTGTTGAATTGTGAAAGGCAGGAAATAAATTTTGATACAAGGTATAGTTTTATAGAAAGGGAGCTGATATGATTGAGTGCTGTAGGTCTCATTGTTGATAAGAAAAGGTTGAATTACATCTTTGTAAGTAGTTTGAAGCAAACCATTGTCACGTTTAAAAAAACTAATTCTGGGTTTTGAGCTAACTCTCCTCATTACCAAATATCTTTAGTTAGGTGATCTCAGACTGAACGAGGAATGGAAGACCACAGATAAATGCACAGATTTGATACTAGCTGTTTTGGACTAGTTCACAAGTTCTTTCTATTGCCGATTTTTCTTTTCTGAGAAAACAACACATGGAACCTAGCCTGTGGGTTATACAGTATGATTCAACAAAATGCTTATTCAATAAAAAAAAAACTATTCACCTTAACCCCAAGTACACCGTTATTGTCAGCATAATGGCAAAGAAAACCAAATTCTAGAAGAGCTGCTGTTGTGCTTTTTAAGTTGTCAGTTCGCCATGAAATAAACACATAGGTGGCAAGAAACAAACCATGATGATGGGTTCTGTTGTGTTTATTAGTTTGCACATGAGCATCTGTAATCAAAAAGTGTACATGTACTCTAGGATGACTTTTGCAACCATTTGTGATTCAAAAAGAAAACACTACTTTTTGATAATTAATACATCTCTCTCTTTCTCTCTCTCTCTCGACACGCTATATGAGACAACATACATGTATGTAGTGCCCCTGCCTATGCACCACAGATCTGTTATGAAGTGCATATTGAATGCATCTTCTTTTTTTTCACAAACATGTAGAAACTTCAGTCATGAGAATGAACTTCACTTTGTCATCATCTTCTATATTTCTGGAACACAGTACATAGTCACTTGGCTTTTAGCAATTTTTTTTTTTTTGTATGTTGATGAAGCAACTGCCAGAACTATGCCTTCTCAAGTTGTAATTACTCTTCTATAATGCAGTAATTGGATTGTCAGAAGAAATCATACATTATGTTAAAGGGCACTCATGATGGGGTAACAATCAAAACTTTTGCGGTTTTGTCTTCACTTTAGTCCAGTATGAATGCGATTTTTCCAATCTCACTGATTTTCATTTGATCATAAAAAAAAGTATATTGTGCGAACATGCAACAGAAGATAAGGACATGCATGAATCTTGATTCCAATAGCCGTAGTATTAAAGGAAAAAAAAATTAGATTCATTGCGCAAAATGTAGTATTAATATAGTTTGTGAGGCAATGTCACTTATGTTAATATTATCCTAACAATGATCTCTGGCCATTATGTATCGTATATTATCTTCGTTAGAACTAGTAAATGTTTATCATTAAATAAATGATCACATTTTTTTCAATATAAAAAAGTAAGCAAACTGCACCTGAAAGAAATGACAATTTACATAAATCGGTGCTTGTCTTTCTCTGAACCTCTTTAGATCATGCTTGCAGGTGTCATAAACAGTAAACCACTCATTTTATTGAGACCACGTCCACTCTGCGATGGTCATCGATTGTGAGAAAGTGTGGTGTGCATAGCTATTCTCCGCTATATACCATGACAACTCCCATCAGGGTGCATGGAGAGGTGTTTTTTTAATAAAAAAAATTAATAATCCTCTCCACTATCTCTACACCCCCACCGCGAAGAATGGGGAATTAAAACAATTGAGCGAGTTGTGCTGTATTTCACAAATGTTGTGGAATTTTCTTCTCTATGAACAGTATCAACCACAACTGTACTTTCTACATGGAAACTTTGATAGCCACTGGGTTACCAAAGACTGTCAGAGGACTATTGACAGGAAAAACAATATGGCAGCCTTCATTACATCCGTATATACTCGCTTATAAGTCAACGTTTTTTTACCTAAAATTCGATTCATGCAGAGTACGGGTCGTCTTATAAGCGTGACATTAAAAAAATTATAAATCTTGGGGTAATGTTGGAAACTCTAGATGTTTGCAGTACATAAAAATACTGTAAATTCATATATTTTTACGTTTTCATTCCATTATTCCTATGCAGTACTGCATATATGGTATGCACTGTGTTTATCCATTTCATGATGGTATTCATTACATAATACATGTATCTACAGGTAATTGGATTTTATTAATTTGAAAATGTTACCGGTAATTTAAATACTACCTATCGCAAAATGAAGTGTCCGTCAATGTTTACCATGGGTGTTTACTAGTAAGTATATTGCCTCCATTTTCGTGCAAGTCCGAACAACCTGTATTTGTATTAATATTTGTGTTTTGCTGAATAAAGACTGTGCTTGATGCAATAAAAGTTTTGATTTAATTTGTATTTTCTTTTTCCACAAGTCAGATTTAATTCCCAACTGATATTTACCAAGTTATCTGCCAGTGCACGTGGGCCGATAAGCCTTTGGCTTGTAAAGGGACTCGCTTTGTTTTCAAGTTGACAATCCTTTTGATCGAGCCGCGAATCTATACTTGTTCAGTGTCAAGTGGATGTTCCACAACTTTCTGTACATATACTTTAACCTTAATCCCTTTGCTTGTAAAGGCACCACACTGTTTTCACATGTGACAACCCTTTGATCAAGCCGCGAGTTTGATACTTGTTCAGTACCAAGTAACAGAGGGTGGTTATTTGAACTCCCTGTGATCTTGCCGCACAATTGACCTGGTGTTCAGTAAGCCGGCCTTTAATAGATTTCCTGACTTTATGATCAAAGTGTTACTCACAGAGCCAAGCTCAGTCTATGCATAAGCACCCGCATATGACAGTAAAGCCGAGGAAATCAGAGTCGGACGAGATTTACGATGACTAGACAACGATTTACAATGACTAGACGATGTAGAATTTCAGAAACTTTATCAGACAATGATTCTTGGTCTTTGTACCAGATTACATTAGATGGTGACATTTATAGGATACCGTGAATCACAAAAAAGTGGACTTACCTTTCATTGTTTATTTGTACGACGTGTGGAATTAACATATTACGGGATAATGTGAATCGGATCATTCTGAAGTTCTATTTTTATACAGGTATGTGACCTATAATTGAATTCGTGGATTTATCATATAAATGGATTTAAAATGTCAAGCATTATGGATTTCAATTGACTTTATTACACAGAGATGGATAAATTGTAAGTTGTCAATTTATTTGTTACATATTTCACTCAATAATATAATTGTATTTTACACTGGTTTTGTTTTTATTTTTCTTATCTATCTATCCAGTTTGGCTTGTTTATATTTCCAAAGTGCATTTCTGACTCGCTAAGAAGTCACCCCTTCAGACGGATCTGACTTGCAAAATACACCCCGACATGTAGGAGGGTCAAAGAGAAATTCACTTTTTGCAGCCCTTAAAATGGGGGGGGGGTCGACTTGTAGTCGAGTCAACTTATAATCGAGTATATACGGTAATTGCATCGGGTTATTTGCCACAGTGTACTTAAGGCCCCATGTGTATGCAAAAAGTAACCCTCATTGCATCTTGTTTGATCTTTTTGCAATAAGATAATTACAACACAATAGCTCAATTATAACTGTGCTTATCTGTTGTGTATGCTATACAATATATTGCTTATTTTAGCTCTTATAAATACCTTTTCCACAAAACAGGTTTTCAAAACAGTGTCCATTGCTTTTCAGAACAGTGTCCATTGCAGAGAAGATGTGCCCACTACTGAACAGGCTCCATCTACATATGTATTCCTGTCCAACACAAGTGATCCAATCAGAGGCATTCCACAGTAATGTCCATTGCGGAGAAGATGTGTGCACTACATAACAAGCCCAATCTACATGAATACGGCATCATGACCATGGAACGGAAGAAACAAGGAGATGACAGTGTTAGGGACCCTCTGCCAATAATAGGGTTAGAAATGATAAATTAATGAATGAATTGACTAGTTTTGTGCATTTTATTACATCCTACAGGCTTTTTGTATTTCAAATTGGAAGGTGGTACAAACTGCTGGGGGGGGGGGTCCCAATTAAAAAACATATATAAAAAATCAGATGCAGCCACTGGTCCCGTGGGTTTTAGAACCTTAACAGTTAAGTAGTCTGAAAACATTTGCTAGTTCCAGGTGCACTTTGAGAGTGGCCAACTAACCACAGAATGTAGGTCTCAACAACCTAGTTTTGATATGTGACACAGCTGATTTGTGTATTTTTGGTAGTAAATAGGTTAAAAGGTGTTATAATTTGAGCACAGACACCATACATACATGCCAACCATTACACTTTTGGTGTAATCATTACACTTTTTTTCACCTAATTATGTCTTATGCTTGCCTGTGTGTTGAATACGCTTTTTTGGTATATTAAAAGATAAAAAATAAAGCAATAATAAGTTGCATTTTTAATTTTATTATCACCTCTTTAATCAAATATATCATATAAATTTGAGAATATTCTAAAAGAAGACTGCTACTTAAGAATAGCACAAGAGTACATTTTGTCCATTGTAGACCGTGTACTTATTTTCTATTTATAGCAGCTGTATATGACACATTTCCAAGAAAACAGACCAGTTTCTTCAAATCTGTAGTGCTTTACAAATTTAAAAAGAATACGAGTGATGTAATACAGCACTCGGGTTGAGCACATTGTCATGTTTATTGCAGAATTTGTGGACTTTACTTTACAATCATTCAGCGAAAGTTCAACATTTAGACTAGTTAAAGTGTTGTATATAAATAATTTTTCAATATGTTTTGTGTTTGTATTCTGGTACTAATTCACACAGATTTTGGCCATTTGTGATAAGAATTTTAACCATATGCAGATCCAGGTTAGTAGGAAAACTAAATGTACATTTTTCGTACAGTTTATTGTAATAATGGCATGTAATATATAGATTACACTTTTTATGCTCAGATTATGCTTTTTCGTCACTTAGGTTACACTTGTACCTCTGTAGGGGTTGGCTGGTATGATTCTGGCTGGAGAGGTAAATTAATCCAGATATTAGGGTCCAGCTTGGACCCTGATTTACTATAATTAAATGCACTTAAAAGCAATGCCAAGCGTTTGTATGATTAACGTGACTTTTGGTAAGGAAAAAAATAAAAGTATGGTTGTGGTCTAGCAACACATGTAACAGATACAAATGGAATAATGAAGGGAAAAGTTCAGGCAAGCAAGACTAACTTTCAAAAATGTGAAAATTTTGATCTATGATCTTAACCATGATGAAAAACCATTAAAAATAATGACACATTCAGGAGTTGTACCTTCAATGGCTTTAGTGTTAGTCCTAATGCAACAAGTAATTAAGCTTTGCATGTGACTTTGATCTTGCTGATTGGACCATGCTGTTGATACACATGATTGGTACAAGATGCACTCCAAGCTATGATTTGATCGGGTGAAACATTTCTTTCCATTATCTGTAATAACTTGATTGTTTCTGGGTGACGGTTTGCACACACAAAAAATGATAATGATTTGAGACCGGGCCGTAAAGATGCCATAAAAGTGCCAAGTGACATCAAGTCCTGAGATGCAGCTATACCAAGCTTTAGGTTTATTACTTTATTTAAAAGTTTGTGAGTTACATCTCCAAACAAATATAGTAATGTCCACCTTTCACTGAAATGAAAACCATGAAAGTGGAAAATTTGACACTCTTTGTCTTACATATATGTAAAAGTTTACCAATTTTCCTCCCACTAATTCTAACCTTTTCAGATTTGAAAACCGTACACTAAAAGTAAATGTAACCTTCATCTGTGAACTTTACCTTCAAGAAAGGTGGCAACACATGTACTAGTTCCGATGTGTAAATTTACAAATATCATCCAATTGGCTGGTTTCATTAAACCCTTTAAAGTGGAATAATATTGGAAGATTTTGTACAAAATTATAAAAGTATCTACTGGTATACAGACTGATTCCACGTTTTCTTCAAGAGCATATGAGCAGTGTTATTTGTACAGTTTTCACATTGGATGATGTTATGTATGATGTTTATATAAAAATTATAAATGTTTCTTGACTTTAATATTTGCTTAAACCGTAATGTTAAGTATACTGTTGACATGTTACTTATTGTCCTTGAGTTAGGTTGTTCACTTAGTATTTGATTTCAAGGACGGTTTTGGTAAATAAGTTGTTGATTCAGTTTGAGGTCAGGGTTGATTTTGTTTACAGATAAAACCAGAATTTCCCTCTGGAGTTGTATTAAGAGTCACATACACCATAATATTCTAGAACATTCTATCATGTGACCTATCTTTATATATACCATGTTTAGTGGGCAGTTTTTCAATTTTCTTTAAAGAGCCATTACAGTTGTGAACAATCATTCCAAATTCAGAGAGGAATTTTTTAAACAATATTCATTCGATTATAAAAGTGCTCATAGTCTTTTGAGTACGGACAATTTTGGGATTTATGTAAACTTATTCAAAAGATATTCTGGAGTACTTCATTTTGGATAGTTGTTCATTTGGAACATTCTATATTTAGAACTTATGATTAGGACATTAGGATTATTGGATTATTTGGATTTTAATTCACATTACTGTCAAGTGTCTCTTGAATTTTCACTTTAATTGTCTAGAAATAAATTGCTAGTCGATTTTTACTTGATTTGTTGGTTTCACTTTCTTTATGTTACATTTTTTTAAGACCATAGAGTCGTAACAATGATTCATTGGGTAAACATAAAATTCAGTGTAATCCAAAATGAGATTTAGAAAGAAAAATACTTAGAATTAGGTAAATAACATGGCATTGCATATCACCATGGTAAGAATCTATGTCACTAGGGATAGGGCCTGATCAAGGCGCAAATGTTTCAATGCTGTAAATGTGTTTTTCTCTTTTCATATCCAGTTAGTGTATAAATGGTTATACGGTGCGAATCTTGATAGTTTCCAAGTTGCGAGTCAAGGACAGGTCCCTAATACTCCAGGGACATGACCCAGGATGTGCAAGTGCATATATAGTTTTAGCGTAGGAACTTGAACATTTTCAAGTTGTGAGCCATAGTAAAGTTCCAACTCAAAGGACACAACCCAGGGTCTGTGCTTGATATATGTCCAATTTTATCTCCTCTTGCCCTTCGAACCTATATATAGTTATAGGCTGGGGATCTCCGCAGTTTCAAAGTTGTGCCCCAGTGCAAGTCCCCTTCCCCATGGTCTGTACTGGAAATGTGCATGATTTCATCTTGTGTCCTTCAACCAATATATGGTTAGTAGGTGGGATCTCCACTGTTTTCAAGGTATGACCCAGGGGAAAGTCCCCAACCTTATAGGCATGATATACCAGTATGTCTGAATTCATCTCGTGTCCTTTAGTCCTATATATGATTGATGGGTGGGGATCTCGAGAGTGTCCAAAATGTGACATAGGGGCAGTATTCCCACAGGCTAACCTTTTGGGGCAAGACCAGGGTGTGTAACTCAAAACGTATGTTATAGCCCTGGCCTTGATGATGACACAGACCATACTTTCAGATCGCCACCTGTAACTTGAAATACTAAAATACAGCCCATGGTCCCACTCCAGGGATCATATTAAAATTCCAACATCTCCATTTCTTGTCACCTGTTTTATTCAGCAGCAGATATCCCCTTGATAAACTTGTTTTGGACATGGTTTGTTTCGTCTTTCTGCCTAGAGTATCATCAGAAGCAATGGTGTTCTGTACTTAAATTCCTGAACCAGTGTAAGTGATTTGGCTCAGTTACATTAAAGGCAATCATTGCTATATTTGGAATTGTAGTGTTGTGATCACTTCAAGCATTTTTCAAATGGAAAATATATGAATTATGTTTAAAATATTCAGAGGTTAGATAATATGAATATATGTGTATCATTTTGGTGATACATTCTGTTGTCAAAGACAATCCTTATATTGTGGACAATAGCAATATTAGAACTGGCTCCAATCAGCAGTGTGCATGCATTATTATAATCTGGGTCATGCTCATAGACAAATTTCTAGTCATGATTGAGACTTGATGCACTTGAATCAATTGATTTTGTTAATACTTGACTAAACACATTAAGTAACATGATATCTATCATGGTTTGTGGACTTGCCCACCGTTTGCAGACATTAATATATCGTAATTATATAATTAGGGCCAGTTCTCACTTATCAGAAATGGCCAGTACATGTACATGATGCCCAGGTAGTTTACGGACATAAAAATATGGTAATTATATCATTAGGGCCAGTTCTCACTTGTCAGAGATGGCAGTACATGTATGCGATGGAACATAGTTTATAAAACAAGCCTAAAAACACCAAAAATGGCAAGCAGAATTCTTTATTTGTAAAAGAAAACACTAAAACATTATAATGTAAGTGTTCCTTATTTGTAAAAGAAAACACTAAAACATTATCATGGAAGTGTTCTTTATTGGTAAGCAAGGATATAATGCAATGTAGTTTACCTAGGTCATTTTCAATGAGCATTGAATTTCCAGTATTAACAATAAAGAGGCTAATTTACTATACAAAATGTTTGGGAAAATCATAATTTTAATTGTATTACTGGCTGCTGAAATTTTCTGTGAAGATGAAACTTCTTTAAATCACTTAACTCGGAATAACATCAGCAATGGATCCTAAAAATCGTACTTCGCTCTGCCCTCATTGCCAGTTGTCCAATAGAGTGCAATTGTACTTTCACATTGGCAAGGTCAGTGACACTAAATACACATTGGCAAGGTCAGCGACACTAAATACAGATGGGAAGGATGAGAGAGTACAGATGAACACTAAAGCAGTAATTCACCCAGAAGATAAAATGTAAACAACTTTCAAGAATGGAAAACAATTAACCTTAATCCTAACATCACCCTTGTAATAACTGATTAAAAGGAATAATAATAATCATAATACTTTCTTGATTTAAAGAAGAAGCTCATCTGGTCAACAGACCAATCTTCCATGAGGCCTTCTACAATTACGTGTACATGTTGGGGTAAATACATTTAGAGAGAGAGAGTAGCTGATGCATTAAATAACCAAAAACTGGTGAGGAAATCGATGAATTCGGTATTTTTTCATGATAACTTTGTATTCAAAAACTTTAATCATTGATTTAAAAATCGCAATTGATGTATTAAAAAATGAATTACCAAACATGCATTCAGGTCTCCTAAAATGAATACATAAATTGTTTAATTTGTGAACAAAACAAAGCCACATTTCAGTTGCATTTATAATATGTTTAAATTAAGAACTAAAGATTAGGAAGAAAACTACAAGAAGTGTGAATAACTGAAAAAAATCAGTGGTACTTGTGCATGCAATGAGTCCAGTGTGAGAAATATCTGACAAAGAAATGCTTAAAATTGTCAACAAATGAAATAAACCTTCTAAATTCTCTGAAACAAACAAATTCCAAATCTTTTTTTATACTTTTGATCAATAAAAGTTCAAATTTTTGTTTCAACAAATCCAAAACAGAAATCAGTTAAAACAATGTACAGTTGTGGGAAGTTGAACCCAAACTGCTCTGATCCTTGAAGGCTTTACACATGTAATCATTGTTGCACAAATTCACTCCAGTGTCCTTCAATTTAATGAATTTGTAGGAAAGAGGGTGGTGGAAGTGGTGGTCCAAAACAGTGGACGTGCATTGCATTACAGTTGGCGATGCACATTTATAGCTCGAACAGTTTATTAGAGTGAAGGCCAGTCCTCCTTTACTGATGAAGAACCCAGGTTTTCAAAACATCAAGTCAAAGATTGAAATCTAATTCAGCCAGTGGGAAATCTAAGACAAAGTTGTTCCCAGCTTGTGACAAGTCAATGTTTGGTCAAAAAAAAATACAAAGTAATGGTTTTTTTTTTGCTATTTGTGACGGCTGACATCTTCATTGCATGCACTTTCAGTTGTCAAAGACATGATACCAACTGACAATGTTTGAAAAAGTCCTTCAGTACATGGTGCAACTTTTGCACTAAAAACAAACTGATGGATGACACTGGGGAAAGCCATGTGCAAACTAGCCTGGCACAGATAACATAAAAAGGAAACTGATGGTGTTTGAATATGACTGATGCCGCAGGTTACAAACCCATTAATTGACAATGAATATTAGAAGGGTAGGTGGGAGGTGTCTGGAAATATATTGGCCAATAATACAAATGTTATAGAGAACAAACAACAAATTGTCTTATATAACCTAGCTTGGGCTATTTCCCTCCTTGCAAGGTTAAATAAGAACCCATTAAACCTTTGGACATTTGGGACTGGCCAGGGTTTAATTTGAAAAATGTAAAACAATTGGGGTACATGTAATGTTTGGAGGAAGGGGTGTGGGTTTGGAATGGGTAGGGGGATTGCTAGTACCATTAAACATTTGGCATTTGGGACTGGCCCGAGGGTTGTAATTTTAAGGTTATGTAGGTACATACAAATTGGGGATTTGGGGTAAAATTAAAGGTTGCTTGGAGGCAATGTTCTGGGGTAATGGGGTTATAGGTGGTTACTAGGGGATTGCAGTACCCATTAAACATTTGGCATTTGGGACTGTCTGGGGTGTTAATTTTAAGGTTAATTTAGGTACATGCAAATTGGGGATTTGGGATAAAGGTTACTCCTGGGTGGAGGTAATGTTCTGGGAGGCAGGGTGGTGTTGGAGATTGGTAGGGGGATTGCAGTACCAATTAAACATTTGGCATTTGGGACTGCCCAGGGTGTTAATTTAAAGGCAAATGTTGATAACAAAAATTGGGGAATTTTGGGTAAAATGGGGGTAACGGTTACTCGTGAGTGGAGGAAATGTTCTGGGAGTCAGTGTGTGTGGTTATAGGTGGGTACTAGGGGATTGCAGTACCCATTAAACATTTGGTATTTGGGACTGCCCGGGGTGTCAATTTAAAGGTTAATGTAGGTTTATACAAACTGGGGATTTGGGGTAAAATGGTGGTAAAGGTTTCTCCTGGGTGGAGGCAAAGTTCTGTGAGGGGTGGTTATAGGTGGGTACTAGGGGATTGCAGTACCCATTAAACGTTTGGCATTTGGGACTGTCCGGGGTGTTATTTTTAAGGTTAATGTAGGGACATACAAATTGGGGATTTTGGGTAAAATGGGGGTAAAGGTTGCTCCTGGGTGGAGGGAATTTCTGGGGGGCAGGGTAGGTGGGTACTAGGGGATTGCAGTACCCATTAAACGTTTGGCATCTGGGACTGCCTGGGGCGTTAGTTTTAAGGTTAATGTAGGGACATACAAATTGGGGATTTTGGGTAAAATGGGGGTAAGGGTTACTCGTGAATGGAGGAAATGTTCTGGGAGTCAGTGTGTTTGGATATAGGTGGGTACTAGGGGATTGCAGTAAACATTATTTTGTATTTGGGACTGCCCGGGGTGTTAATTTAAAGGTTAATGTAGGTATATACAAACTGGGGATTTGGGGTAAAATGGGGGTAAAGGCTTCTCCTGGGCGGAGGGAATGTTCTTGGGGGGGGGGTTGTTGTTATTGGTGGGTACTGGGGGATTGCAGTACCCATTAAACATTTGGCATTTGGGACTGCCAGGGGTGTTAATTTTAAGGTTAATATAGGGACATACAAATTGGGGATTTGGGGTAAAATGATGGTAAAGGTTGCTCCTGGGTGGAGGGAATGTTCTGGGGTGAGGGGTTGTGGTTATAGTTGGGTACTAGGGGATTGCAGTACCCATTAAACATTTGGCATTTTGGACTGCCCGGGGTGTTAGTTTTAAGGTTAATGTAGGGACATACAAATTGGGGATTTGGGGTAAAATGTGGGTAAGGGTAACATGGAGGAAATGTTCTGGGAGACTGAGTGGTGTTAAAGATGGGTATGAGGATTGCAGTACCAATTAAACATTTGGCATTTGGGACTGCCCGGGGTGTTAATTTAAGGTAAATGTAGATAACAGAAATTGGGGATTTTGGGTAAAATGGGGGTAAAGGTTACTCCGGTGGAGGGAATGTTTCGGGAGTCAGGGTGTGTTTGAGATTGTGGTACTAGGGGATTGCAGTACCCATTAAACATTTGGCATTTGGGACTGCCTGGGGTGTTAATTTGAAGGTAAATGTAGATACAGGAAATTGGGGATTTGGGGTAAAATGGGGGTAAAGGGTTACTCGTGAGTGGAGGAAATGTTCTGGGAGTTTGTGGGTGGGGTTATCGGTGGGTACTAGGGGATTGCAGTACCCATTAAACATTTGGCATTTGGGACTGCCTGGGGTGTTAATTTTAAGGTTAATGTAAGGACATACAAATTGGGGATTTGGGGTAAAATGGGGTAAAGGTTACTCCTGGGTGGAGGGAATTTCTGGGGGGCAGGGTGTGGGGTTATAGGTGGGTACTAGGGGATTGCAGTACCCATTAAACGTTTGGCATTTGGGACTGCCCTGGGTGTTGTTTTTAAGGTTAATGTAGCGACATACAAATTAGGGATTTTGGGTAAAATGGGGGTAAAGGTTACTCCTGAGTGGGAAATGTTCTGGGGTGTGTGGGGTTATAGTTGGGTACTAGGGGATTGCAGTACCCATTAAACATTTGGCATTTGGGACTGCCTGGGGTGTTAATTTTAATGTTAATGTATATACAAATTGGGGATTTGGGGTAAAATGGGGTTAAAGGTTACTCCTGGGTGAGGGAATGTTCTGGGAGGCAGGGGGTGTGGTTATTTGGGTACTAGGGGATTGCAGTACCCATTAAACATTTGGCATTTGGGACTTCCCGGGGTGTTAATTTTAAGGTTAATATAGGGACATACAAATTGGGGATTTTGGGTAAAATGGGGGTAAGGGTTACTCGTGAGTGGAGAAAATGTTCTGGGAGTCGGTGGGTGTGGTTATAGGTGGGTACTAAGGCATTGCAGTACCCATTAAACATTTAGCATTTGGGACTGCCTGGGGTGTTAATTTTAAGGTTAATGTAGGGACATACAAATTGGGGATTTGGTGTAAAATGGGGGTAAGGGTTACTCGTGAGTGGAGGAAATGTTCTGGGAGTCTGTGGGTTTGGTTATAGGTGGGTACTAGGGGATTGCAGTACCCATTAAACATTTGGCATTTGGGACTGCCTGGGGTGTTAATTTTAAGGTTAATGTAGGTATATACAAATTGGGGATTTGGGGTAAAATGGGGGTAAAGGTTGCTCCTGGGTGGAGGGAATGTTCGGGGGGGGGGGGTGTGTTATTGTCGGGTACTAGGGGATTGCAGTACCCATTAAACATTTGGCATTTGGGACTGCCGGGGGTGTTGTTTTTAAGGTTAATGTAGGGAAATACAAATTGGGGATTTGGGGTAAAATGGGGATAAGGGATACTCGTGAGTGGAGGAAATGTTCTGGGAGTGGGTGTGTGTGGTTATAGGTGGGTACTAGGGGATTGCAGTACCCATTAAACATTTGGCATTTGGGACTGCCCGGGGTTTTAATTTTAAGGTGAATGTAGGTATATACAAATTGGGGATTTGGGGTAAAGTGGGGGTAAAGGTTTCTTCTGGGTGGAGGCAATGTTCTATGCGGGTGGTTATAGGTGGGTACTAGGGGATTGCAGTACCCATTAAACGTTTGGCATTTGGGACTGCCCGGGGTGTTGTTTTTGAGGTTTATGTAGGGACATACAAATTAGGGATTTTGGGTAAAATGGGGTAAAGGTTACTCGTGAATGGAGGAAATGTTCTGGGAGTCAGTGTGTGTGGTTATAGGTGGTTACTAGGGGTATGCAGTACCCATTAAACATTTGGCATTTTGGACTGCGGGGGTGTTAATTTTAAGGTTAATGTAGGTACATAAAAATGGAGGTAAGGGTTACTCGCGAGTGGAGGAAATGTTCTGGGAGACTGGATGGTGTTAAAGATGGGTAGGGAATTGCAGTACCAATTAAACATTGGCATTTGGGACTGCCTGGGGTGTTAATTTGAAGGTAAACATAGATACAGAAATTGGGGATTTGGGGTAAAATGGGTTAAAGGTTTACTCCTGGCTTGAGGTAATGTTCTGGGAGATAGGGGGATGGTGTTCGAGATGGTAGGGCGATTGCAGTACCAATTAAACATTTGGCATTTGGGGAACTGCCTGGGATGTTTTATTTGAAGTAAATGTAGATACAGAAATTGGGGAGTTTGGGGTAAAATGGGGGTTAATGGTTACTCATGAGTGGAGGATGTTCAAGGAGGTAGTGGATGGGGTTATATGTGAGGTACTAGGGGATTGCGGTACCCATTCAACTTTTTGCATTTGGACTGCCTGGGGTGTTAATTTTAAGGTTAATGTAGGTACATGCAAATTGGAGATTTTGGGTAAAATGGGAGTAAAGGTTACTCCTGGTTGGCGGTAATGTTCTGGGAGGCAGGGTGGTGTTGGAGATTGGTAGGGGGATTGCAGTACCCATTAAACATTTGGCATTTGGGACTGCCCAGGGTGTTTATTTGAAGGTAAATGTAGATACCGGAAACAAAAATTGGGGAGTTTTGGGTAAAATGGGGGTAAGGGTTACTTGTGAGTCGAGGAAATGTCCTGGGAGTCGGTGGGTGTGGTTATAGGTGGGTACTAGGGGATTGCAGTACCCATTAAACATATGGTATTTGGGACTGCCCCAGGGTGTGATAATTTTAAGGTTAATGTAGGGACATTACAAAATGGGGATTTTGGGTGAAATGGGGATAAAGGTTACTCATGGCTTGAGGTAAATTTCCGGGGAGACGGGGTGGTTGGGTGGTGGTGTTCGAGATTGGTAGGGCAATTGCAGTACCAATTAAAACATTTGGCATTTGGGACTGCCTGGGGTGTTAATTTGAAGGTAAATGTAGTTACAGAAAATGGGGATTTTGGGTAAAATGGGGGTAATGGTTACTAATAGTGTGGAGGGATGCTTCTGGGAGTTTAGTGGGTGTGGTTATAGGTGGGTACTAGGGGGATTGCAGTAGTACCCCATTAAACACTATGGTATTTTGGGACTGCCTTAAGTGTTAATTGAAGGTAATGTAGATACAATATTGGGGAGTTGGGGAAAAAATGAGGTAAGTGTTACTCATGGACAGAAGAAATGATCTGGGAGGCAGTGGGTTGGTTATAGGTGAGGTACTAGAGGATTGCAGTACCCATTACACATTTGGTATTTGGGAATGCCTGGGGTTGTTAATTTTAAGGTTAACTGTAGGGACATTCAAATTAAGGATTTTCGGTAAAATGGCTATAAATGTTACTCCTGGGTGGAGGTAATGTTCTGGGATGGCAAGTGGGGTGGGGTTGGAGATAGGTACGGGGCCTGCAGAACCCATCAAATATTTATATTTACAGTAAGGAAATCCAGACTTGGGTAGAGACAAGTTACAGCTTACAAGCTAAATTAGGAAATCACTGGATACGGTTTTATTTGTTTGATTCACTGATTTTGCATTTTTATTTGCGGACAACTCGGTGCATGATTTGGTTTTTCTTACCGTTTGTGCTTCGGTTTGTGAATAGTGGCGAACTACTTGGCTATCTTAGTTAGGGCTTTACAGTAGGTCTGTTTAGATTAGATAAAGTTTCTGGTTAATAATAATAATAATCATCATCATCATCATGACAATTAAAGAAGCTCATTTGGTCAACTGACCAATCTTTCCATGAGGCCTTCTACAATTACATGTATATATTGTACAATTTTACACACGTTGTGGTGTCTTTAACAACAATGCTATTAAAAAACTAGACAATTGATCTACTGCTACTATAAATATGTACAAGGCATTAAACTGATGGCATATTTTGTTTGTCATATTCAGTGTGATGGCCATTCCAGATTGGTTTAGGGCTATATATTTTCCACATTTATCTGGTACATACCTTTGATTCTACTGGAGGTTGGAAATAAAATGCCATTTTAAAGGTTTCCTACTCACATACATTTTATAGTTAAAATCTACCACTTTAAAAAAAAGGTGTAATAAGCCTGGTATTTTTATGAGTTCTATCCACTCCATACAGAAACCAGTGGGCACCAGTATATTGGGGGACTGTAAATGTTACAGCACAATGAACGGTGCAATTATGTGTGGCTGAACGGATTAAGAAGGCCAACACATGTACACAACAGGTTGTTAATTGATTTCATTATTGTTGTAATCTGGACAGTTTAAAGCCAGATGGGGGATGTTTTATGAGGTGTTATTAGAAAGGGATGAAAAGTGGTACAGGATGGCTTTTGAGTCTTCAAATAAAAATCAAATGACCTTTGGCGGAGGTGAGATAAAATGGAGAGACCAAGCAAAAAATGATTTCAGCAGAAACATTTAAGTATTTTTGTTTTATTGTTTAATTATTGTGTTCAAGATGTTTTTTGAAGAATATTTAAGGGAAGTTCATATATTTTTTAGTTCACTTTATATCAAAATAGTGAAATGTGCAACTTTCTCTCAAAGCAATAAAAACACCAGCCTGAGAAAATATGAAGCTGAGGAATACCATATTAAGTCGAAACTGAGAAGCTTCCCTGCTTGGGGTGAATTTAGCTTGGAGGAGTATGGGGGAGCAATTAGCAGGATTAAAAAACCCAGCCACAGAAAAACTGAAAGTTTGAAACTTCTTTGAAGATTTGAGCATGGTTTGTTTTATTATTGTCACTTTCGAATGCTGATACAGTGTGGACGTTCTCCATTCTTCACAAAGTGCAAAGTGATTCAAGGGAATTCTGGATCAGAAAACTATTGATAGCCTGTTAAGTGTGAAACTTGACAATCACAGTTGTATGAATGGTCAGTAGTCAGTGATCTTGAGAGGGAAACTAACAATATGATTGTGGATTTTATAAAAAAATCTTTGCAGTGAACTGTGAGATATACAATTCTTGCTTTTTCATTTCATGGCAATATACTGTCTTGTATTATTTTTGTAACATTTTCATCAGAATACGACTTCATGTTCAAAACTGCTGTTTTATTATAGTATAATGAGAATACGTATTATGGCAAACCATACACTTGTTTACTTTTCATTCCCCATAAAACATGTAAAATTTATGTAGATAAAAAATTCTGCTGGTTTAGAAGCCAATCTGCTAATCAAAATTGGTTAAATCTACTGGTTTTAGTCCTGGTTCTGTCACATTATGCTGGTGCGAGATGTCCAGAGTTTTAGGTTTGTTCACATGTGTCAAGATCATCAAGAGGTCAACAGAAATGCCAGGAGACATCTGCCATAAATTTTAATCTATTTTCAACATTTAACTTTTGGTCAGATATTCCAAATTTTCTGAAATTAGTGAAAAATGACATTAAAAAGCCCACAAAAGAAACTGAAATTTTGCATTAGTAGGAGAAAAATTATATCCGATCATACTGAAGTAAATTCATGAATGAGACTACACCTTGCCAACACATGAACATGGATTCTCAAAATTGTAATACAGAATTTGGTCATATTGTCACTGTTACTGGTATGGACCAGTCTCTAAATTGATAGATTTTACAAATGTTTGGTTATGGTGTTTACAGATAGAGCACAAAGTAGGTATGCATTATGTTTGTTGGAAAATTTTTTAGAATATTTTGACAACTATTCTCTTTTCGCAGTCCATATTTCATCGTAATTTTGTAATGCATGATAGGTACAGAAACATAGTACAATCAACTCTATAATACATTTTAAATATTGATGTTTGATTTGAAATTGGTTGAAATGGACTTGTAATGTATTCTTTGAGCATAAGATTAAAGTTGTGATTGATAACCTGTCTGGGTTGATTTTTAATAGCAAGAATGGAAAAAAAAACTACTTCAGTCTTGTATTTGTCTAGTACATGTATTTTCACTTGGGTCAGACCAATATCGAAATATATAATTGTCTTTTTACTACATTGATTCATATTATTGGCTTCCATTATATTTTAAAAGTGAACATTTTCAGTTTGTTGTCAAAAATCCAAGGAATGTGAATCTATGGTCAGATCAAAGAAAGATGCATTCATGGAAACTTGTCCAAAGCCTTACACTCTGGAAACAATTTAAAATCAGATTTGCGATTGAATTGGACAAGGATAAAGTTCACAACAAAGTGATAAACTCCATACATTTTTACATTGTGTTGATTTAGTTCTGATAAGAGACATTTGCTTAATTACACTATTAATTCAAAATTCATAATGATTGGGTAACAATATTTGGTCAATGAATTTTGTGCACAAATTTTGCAAATGTCAATATTCTTTAACTCTGAGGTACTACAGGTTTAAAGTTCATGTGCATATGAAGTTTGACATTTTGGAGCTTGAGCATCAGGTTGGCATTGTGATTTAAAAACAAAATCTGACAAAATCAAACTTTTGGGGGTCATAACAGCTTCCTTTTAGGGGTATGAAGAAGATTTTGATGACCTTTTCAATCCAATATTATTTTGAAAATACTGTTTAATAGTTGTTTTATGTAGTAAAAGTTTGACAACTACAACATCAATCACTGTAATACACTGCATGACTCAAATAAGTAGCTCAGTCCTGATGTAATATACTCTAATATCAGCAACATTGTAAAAGCAAAACTACAGTAAACTCCATCCAAACATTTGGTCCTGGTGCAGATTCAGTTTTGAATTTAGTATATTATTATATTAAAAATAATTATTATAATATAAATGCATTATTGAAGGATACTGTATGCACATTAGTTTTGGCACAGTTATTAAATAGTAATACATGCCATATGTTTGGTCTATTTTCCACATTTAACTTTGGGTAAGATATTTCCAAATTTTCTGAAAATTGGTGAAAATGCTGTAAACAATGGCCGCAAAAGCAACTGAAGTTCAGCATTAGTAGGAGAAAAATTTTGACTATCCTATAATAAATTCACCAATGAGACTATGCCAGCCTGCCTCTAGTCCTTTCTTTGCAAATGGTTGTCAAACTCTTAACTTGAAAAGTTTGAGTATAGAACAGACAAATGCAATTAATGCTTTAAATCTCGAGGGAAGGGCAAGAGATTGGTTGAACTTGTTGGAGGGAAGGTATGATTTTTCTATTGTGTTTTCTCTATTAAAAATCCCTGTCTTGCTTTGTGGTTACACTGCAGACAAGACAAAATTCATGATAGGATTCTAATATTCTTTGACTCTCACGTCCAAGGATTTATCTTCAAAGCCTCGAAACAAAAATTTTTCTTTTGGATTATTTCAATCCTTCACATTTTCACCAAAATATTTTACAATTTCAGAAAGACATCAAATTTTACATTATAGAAACTTTTACAAACTACTTTTACATCTTTTATTTACATCATAATTTTGTAATGCGAATAGTGCAGAAACATAGTAGAATCAACTCTATAATACATTTTAAATATTGATGTTTGATTTGAAATCAAATATTTAATGTATTTTACATATTCAAGTTTATTGATTTTGTTTGATTGATTTTTTTGAATGTTTTTTGATGTTGTTAATATTTTTGGGTCTTAAATATTTTTTTTTTTTCTTTTGTTTCTATTATCTTTTTTTTTTCAATTTTTTATTTTTGATGTTTTTTTCTTAAATCACTTCATCTTGGAAATTTCCCAAGAAAGTGCCCACAAATTTTTCATGGTTTTGTTTATTTACATATAAGATTGTTCCTATACAAAAATAATTGTGTTTCTATTCAAACACCATTTAATTTGATTGGTTTTTTGGTAATTGATCATATTTTCATTTTATAGGTTTAAAGTTCATGTGCATATGAAGTTTGACATTTTGGAGCTTGCCTGGCACTGATTAAAAACAAAATCTGACAAAATCAAACTTTGGGGGAAATTTTTTTCAAAATTTTTTTTTCAATTTTTTTTTACTTTACAATTATAATTTTATTCATAAGTACTAGTCTGTTTTAATTTACTACAGTTATTCATTTGGTGCAGATTCAGTTTGTTTTATTATATATATTAAAATATTTTTTATGAAATGCATTGAAAATTATAAGTTTTGGTAATGGTTATGTTTGGGCTATTTTCCACATTTAACTTTGGGTCCATTTCCAAATTTTCTGAAAATTGGTGAAAATGCTGTAAACCCGCAAAAGCAACTGAAGTTCAGCATTAGAGAAAAACATTACAATTCACACCAGCCTCTAGTCATTTCTTTGCAAATGGTTTTCTCTTTCTAACTTAAAAGTTCGAGTATAGAAGACATGAATTATGCTTTAAAATCTCTGTGAAGGGCAAGCAGATTGGTTGAACATGTCTGGATGGAGGTATTTTTTCTCTTGTGTTTTCTCTATTAAAAATCCATGTCTTGCTTGTGGTACACTGCAGACAAGACAAAAAATTCAGATAGGATTCAATACATACTTTGACTCTCACGCACAAGGAATTATCTTCAAAGCCTCGAAACATATCTGTTCAGAAAACATTTTTCTTTTGGAGAAAATATAGCAGATGAACATGGATTTTCAAAATTGTAATACAGAATTTGGTCACATTTTCACCGTTACTGGTGTGGACCAGTCTCTAAATTGTTTGATTTTACAAATATTTGGTTATTGTGTTTACTGAAAGAGCACAAAGTCAGTATGCATTACATTTGCTTCATAGAAAACTTTACAATATTTTGACAACTATTCTCTTTTCCGAGTCAATATTTCATCATAATTTTGTAATGCGAGATAGGTGCAGAACATAGTAGAATCAACTCTTCAATACATTTTAAATATTGATGTTTGATTTGAAATTGGCTGAAATGGGCTTGTAATGTATTTCTTGAGTATAAGATTCAAGTTGTTATTGATATCCTGTCTGGATTGATTTTTAATAGCAACAATGGAAAAAATTACTTAGTGATGTATTTGTTTACTATATGTATTTTCACTTGGGTCAGACCAATATCTAAATATATAAAATTTGGCTTTTCTACATTTATTCATATTATTGGCTTCCATTATATTCTAAAAGTGAAAATTTTCAGTTTGTTGTCAAAAATCTAAGGAATGTAAATCTATGGTTAGATCAAAGAAAGATACATTCATGGAAACTTGTCCAAAACCTTACACTCCTGACACAATTTAAAATCAGAGTTGGGATTAAATTGGACAAGGATAAAGTTCACAAGAAAGTGTAAACTCCATACATTTTTACATTGTGTTGATTTAGTTCTGATACATGTAAGACATGTTTGCTTAATTACACCATTGATTCAAAGTTCATAACGATTGGGTAACAATATTTGGTCATTGAATTTTGTGCTCAAATTGTGTAAATGTCAATATTCTTTAACTCTGAGGTACTACAGGTTTAAAGTTCATGTGCATATGAAGTTTGACATTTTGGAGCTTGAGTATCAGGCTGGCACTGATTTAAAAACAAAATCTGACAAAATCAAACTGTTGGGGGTAATTGCACCTTCCTTTTCGGGGTATGAAGAAGATTTTGATGACTTTTTCAATCCAATTTTTTTTCAAAATGGACTTTAATAGTTTTATATAGTAAAAGTTTGACAATTACAACATCAATCACTCTAATACACTGCATGACTCAAATAAGTAGCTCAGTCCTGATGTAATATACTCTAATGTCAGCGACATTATAAAAGCAAAACTACAGTAAACTCCATTAAAAAATTTGGTCCTGGTGCAGATTCAGTTTTGAAGTTTGTATATTATTATATTAAAAATAATTATTATAATATGAATGCCTTATTGAAGGATACTGTATGCACATTAGTTTTGGCACAATTATTAATTGGTTATACATGCCATATGTTTGGGCTATTTTCCACATTTAACTTTGGGTCAGACATTTCCAAATTTTCTGAAAATTGGTGAAAATGCTGTAAACTGGCCGCAAAAGCAACTGAAGTTCAGCATTAGTAGGAGACAAATGTTGACTATCCTACAATAAATTCACCAGTGAGACTATGCCAGCCTGTCTCTAGTCATTTCTTTGCAAATGGTTTTCTAACTCTCTTAACTTAAAAGTTCGAGTATAGAATAGACATGCTTTAAAATCTCTGTGAAGGGCAAAAAGATTGGTTGAACATGTCTGGATGAAGGTATTTTTTCTTTTGTGTTTTCTCCATTAAAAATCCATGTCTTGCTTGTGGTACACTGCAGACAAGACAAAAATAATTCAGATAGGATTCAATACATACTTTGACTCTCAAGCTCAAGGAGTTCACTCCAAAACCTCCAAACCAATCTGTTCAGAAAACCAGTTTTCTTTGAGAAAATATAGCCCTCTTCGATGAGCTCTAGATTGATCAAGATGTCTTGCAATATATTTTTCATCTTGCAAACACATGAACATTGATTTTGAAAATTGTAATGCAGGATTTGGTCAGATTTTCACTGTTACTGGTATGGACCAGTCTCTATATTGTTTGATTTTACAAAGGTTTGGTTATTGTGTTTACAGATAGAGCACAAAGTAGGTATGGAATTTTTATTTTGATACCTACCCTATTTTCTAAGTCCATGTTTCATCTTAATTTTATAATGCCTGATAGGTACAGAAACATTGTACAATCGACTATATGCTACATGTTAAATATTGATGCTTGATTTGAAATCGGTTGAAATGGGCTTGTAATGTACTCCTTGAGCATAAGATTCAAGTTGTGATTGATATTCTGTCTGGGTTGATTTTTAATAGCAAGAATGGAAAAAATTACTTCAATCTTGTATTTGTTTACTATATGTATTTTCACTTGGGTCAGACCAATGTCTAAATATATAAAATTTGTTTTTTTTTTCTACATTGATTCATATTACTGGCTTCCATTATATTCTAAAAGTGAACATTTTCAGTTGTCAAAAATCTAAGGAATGTGAATCTATGGTCAGATAAAAGAAAGATGCATTCATGTAAACTTGTCCAAAGCACTACACACTGGGAACAATGTAAGCACTAGACTCTGGGAACAATGTAAAATCAGATATAAAGTTCAACTCCTACCTTTTTACATCATATTAATTTGGTTCTGATAAGATGCATTTGCTTAATTACAGTATTGATTCAAAATTCATAATGATTCCGTAACAACATTTGGTCATTGAATTTTGTGTTCAAATTGTTCAAATGACAATTTTCTTTAACTTTGAGGTACTACAGGTTTAAAGTTCATGTGCATATGAGGGTTTGTGAGCTCGAGGATCATGCTGGCACTGATTTTTAAACAAATGTGACAAAATCAAACTGTTGGGGGTTATAGCAGCTTCCTATTAGGGGTATTAAGAAGATTTTGATGACCTTTTCAGTCCAACATTTTGTGAAAATAGGCAGTGGTTGATAATTTTATATAGTAAAAGTTTCAAAACTCCAACAACAATAACTTGGATACACAGCATGACTTGGAAAATTAGCTCAGTCCTGATGTAATAGTCTAATGCAGTTGTTCCCAAACTTTTTTTTATCGCAACCCCAAAATACCATCTTTTGCGACCTAAAATGCAGTACCAGTTTAGGGTTTGTGACCTGGGGTTTGGGAACCACTGCTCTAATGTCATTGACATTGTAAAGGCAGAAAGTACAAAGTAGTCTTCAACCAAAATTTGGTCCTGGTGCAGATTCAAGTTTTGAAGTTTGATTTATTATTACAGTAAAAATAATTTATGACTATAATATATAAATGCTTATTGAAGGATACTGTATACACATTAGTTCTGGAAATTAATATCAGGCTTCCTTAAATCCATGTATTTGCCAGATATGAGAACCAGTTCAGAGGTTTTATACTGGCACATACTCAGCAACCAGGCATTGGTTATATGCTATCCCAAATACCTTGATTTAAAATTGCTTTCGATTTGTTGATCTATTTAAATGTCAAATAAACACCTTAACAAAGTTGGTTATATGGGGGTAAAGAAGGGCAACTTGATTCTTTCGTGAGCAATAGTGTGCTAAATTTCAAAGATTGGCTTCACAGTACAGATGAATGTTTGTAATTCTAAACGTTTTTTTTTTTTTTAATTGGAAGGCTTATATATGCCTAGATGAGAAGATAAAAAGTATAAGTTTTAATGCTTGAGAGAGCACAACTTGCCAATTCAAAGCAAAAGCATAATAATGAAGAAAACTGTAACCCTTGGCCAGTGTTTGCAGACAAGAGATTTGCCATACATTAGCATGAAGCAGTGTGTTGATGGATTTTTGACATCATTGAAAATAGTGCATCTTGGAGGGAGGTACACCTGATTTTGGGATCATCTGCAGTGAGTTTCTTACAGCCATGTGTGACAGCTGTAAGTCACATCAAAAAGATAGAACTGAAGTGTTTGTCACATGACTGACTTTCCAGTCAAAGCAGTACAGTGTATATGGATTATTCATGCAAAACGTACATGATAGATTTCTGGACCATGCCATTTCCAATGCATTCACTGTGTTTGAGCCTAATACTATTA